>CM053791.1:340691667-341291667 GCA_028749045.1 Cupressus sempervirens
AGTTTTATATATATGTTGAAAACGAAAATTATGTTATGAACGTAGGTTCAGTTTCGTGATTATTGAAATCAAAAATCAATCTTGCAATGTTGTTTAAAGAAGTTATTCAATTCTTGTTCTTAACTGTGTCTTAGCAAAATTTAATAGAATTAAAATATATAAATATATAAATAAATAAATATATATATATATATATATATACCCTCCTTTGAATAATGGATAAAAAATTGGTATTCATACTTAGACAAAACTTTATCTTTATGCCTTTTGCTCTTAAAATTTCAACACTTAGAAAAATAAAGACTTAAAAAAAAATTGCCCCCAAAGAGTAAAAACTCACTGGATTTTCAATGGACAAATAAATTTATTTCTCATATGAAAACAGATAATATTCTCTGTTGATGCTTAATTTAAATTTAAAAAAAAAAAAAAAAAAAAAGAGAAATACTAATTAATAATCCTAAATATCTTAGCAAGTCTATCCACTTACCTTTTTAGTCTTAACTTCCACCAAGAAAATTGATCCCCATAATATCCTATCAAATCCCTACTTTCTAGGCGAATTTCCTAGTGCTCTATCATATGACAGCTAGTGGTACTTGCAAATGAAAAGTGGGCAAGGTTTTTAATCAGCTTAGAGTTAGTAGCTTTGTATAATAATAATATCTTTGAACAAGTTTTAAAACAAAAATATAAAATAAAACAACTTTATTCCTTGTCTTGGGCTGCACTTTATGTAATTCATGTGCTCATGTGTGGAAAGTCTTGTCTTGGGCAACTTGTTAGTAGTTAACTTATGGGACTTTAGGGTGTTTAGTATTGTTAGGATAGTTTTAATTAGTTTATATATATATATATATATATATATATATATATATATATATATATATATATATATATATATATATATTTTAAGTTTAAAATTTTAGGATAGTTGTAATCTATATTGAGTTAAATTATATGGGTTAGTTTAAGTTTTGTTTTGTTATTTTAGATAGTGAATGTTAATAAGTTTAGATGAGTAGGTAGTTTATATTAAAGTTTTTAGATTATAGATTAGTTAGAAAGTTAGTTTAGGTTTTATCTTTTAATATTAGTAGTAGCATGTTGTAGTTAGTAAAGTTGTAGTTAGGATTTGGTAACTTTAGATTTAGTCTTAAATAGAGTTTTAAAATTTGGTAAGTTGTTAAGTCCATAAAATTATATATTTTAAATATCTTTTAATTGGTGTATTTTTTTTAATTTTAAGTGTTTAAAAAAGTTAGTTATTATAAGTTTAATTTTGACACTATGTTGTTTGATTGAATGTTTAAGTAAAACTTAAAGTGAAAAATTGTTAGTAAAATGTTAAGTTAGTACATTCAAAGCTTAATTAAATTAAGCAAGTTGGGTGAAAAGGGGTAGTTAAGGGTTGATAAAGGTTAAGAATAGATTAGAATGTATAGGGAAGAAGGACATTAGTATAAGTGAGTTTAATTTTTAGTTAGTTTCATATTTTAGTAATTTATTTTATTTTTATATTAATTAATTAGTATTTTTTTTTTTTTTTTAACATTAGCTATTAAGTCCTGAGATAGTTAGTTCTAGTTTAGTTAAGATGTTTGTTAGAATATGTTGTTAATCATATTAATTTTTAGTGTTAGTTAAAGGGTATTTAGTATATGTTATTTGGATAATTAATGTTAGATTTATAATATTGTTAGATTTCATTTGAAAATTAATTAGCTTTGTTATTGGTTGTATTATTTGGTTTAACTTAAGATTTATATGATTATTGTTTGGTATTATTTTAATTATGGGGTAAGTATAAACAAGATGAATTGATTTAAAATAATGTAGAATTATTGTTTATGATTTAAGTAACTATATTAATTATATAATATTAGCCTAAATTATATATATATGTTGTTATATTAGATTTAATAAATATGTTAGTATTTACTTTTAGAGAAATAATTAGTTTTAATTTAAAAGTTTGGTATAGACTTTAAATGTTAAGCAAATAATTGGAGTAACCTAGAATGAATTATTTGTTGAATTTTGCAAGGTTTATTGCAAGGTAAATGACAAATTGTATATTTGTTTTAAAGTAATGTAATAACGAATGCTCAGTTTTAATGATCTATTCATACCCATTGGTTATAAACTTTTATAAAATTGTCAGGACATTGTTAGGAGAAATGTATTGATTGTCTTGCAATGTATATGTGTTTTAAACTAATTTAAACTTATCGACTTAGTTGGTTTAATTAATATTATTAATTTTAAAAAAATTGTTGTGTGTATGTTTTGCCTTCGAATTTTTTGGGCATGACAGTCCTCCAACCATGCTCCAAACACTCTCCCTAAGCTTCTAGGAGTGTCTCAATATAAAGAACTCTTACGAAGCACCTAAAATGATTCTAGAAACAACCAGAAGGTGTTGACAACTAAGCATGAGTCTTTTCCAACCTTCTAGATGAGTCACAAGGTTGTAGACACCATGTGCTTAATTTGTGCGCCAACTCCTGTGTTGTTGACAACAAGTGCATAATTAGAGTGCAAACTCCTATGTTGTCTACATGACAACTCCCGAGAATTCACAAACTCCTATGTGAATTAATAATGCACATTAATTAATTTAATATTCACTTTATTCTTTTCAATTTAATTTATTAATTTTTATAAATCTCATGCACTCACTTTAATAAATCCACTTGTTCCATCTTAATATATTTATATTTTAATCACATCCACACATCATGCAACCTATAATATTTTAATAATTTTAATATGTTTTCCACTTTTAAATTCATTTTCAAAACTTAATTAACTTAAATAAATATTATCACATTCCAACTTTAAAATTATAACTTTTATCTTCAAATTTAATTATTTTATTTAATTAATTTCTTAATTAATTAAATAAAATAAATATTAAAATACCATATTAATTTTTCATTAAATTAAAAAATTAATTAAATATTTTAATTAGGCTTAATTAATAGAAAATACACCAAAGACTCATAAAATAAAATACGAAAAACCCATCATAGCAAAACACATACAAAATCAAACCAAAAGGGTTAATATCATGAATTACGTCATCTAATGCATTCAGAGGGTACTCAACTCAGATACTTGTCCTAATTTTCAATTAGGACAAATGGCTTAAAGGGTTGGGATTTGGACTTGAGAATTTATCTCCCTTCTCTTACCATTGAGATAATGTGATAGGTTACGCTCATCCTGGTAATTCAGGGAATTCGATACCTGGTACTTACAACCTACATAAAATTCATTCATGCACATACAATATATATATATATATGCTAAGGTAAACAAGCAATGGAAGGAAGTGGTGCATCGTGTAGATCCCGACTAGCAGGTGACTACGACTCCCTTCCTTGACCACATCAGAAATGTCATCCAAGAACAAACACACACACCATACACATGCAAGTATGGGGTAAGTATCCATAAGAAAATACATATGATAATAAATCATCTAACTAATCATCATCAATAACTAAAATCACTAAATAATCATCATGCAAACATGAAATATAAAGTACCAAGTAATCTCAACATAATAAACTTAATCTGAAAAAATATCTGATAATCTCAAAATAATGTCACTATTAATCATCAACATACAATTGACCTAAAAGAGTTTGGCAATGATAACAAAAATGTGACCTAGGGGTAGGCACTAGATCCACCCCCCCTAGAATTAGGCTTACTCCTGGAAGCCTGCAAGAATGAAAAATTAAGATACTCACTGTGCGGGTCCCATTGAACCCTTTCCCCCTATAGAGGAATATGATTCCACTGGTGACACTACAAAACACTTAGAGCAATATGATTCTAGTTTAATAATAAACTAAAAACCACATTGATCCAACATTCATTCTTTTAACAACTACTAAAATAGATCCCCTAATACATTCTAAACAAGAGCAACTTAATGCTTGCAGAGATAAATCAAGGGCATACTACCTTAAAACATAGATAAAAGATACATGTTTTGAAAACATAATAAATTTCAATTTTCAATTTTGCCCTCATTTAGGTTTAAGTAGAATTTTCAGGTTTGAAAGCTAAGTGTCGAAGTATGAAAAATATGCAAATAGTAGTTTAGGTTCTATTTCAGTTCACCTAGTTCCAAGTTTTCAGTTTGAAAGAGATACACATGATAGTTCAAAGTTTTTATTTTATTCAACTAGTTAACGCTAGTGGCATTCCAATATACCCAGAGCTCCCAATGTTGAAACTCAAGCTCTGATACCAAGTGTAATGCCCGCCAAAGGATCCAAAGAATTAACCTAAAGTTTCACTAAGTTTGGGAGTATTTTTTTTTTTTTTGAAACATGAAAGTAAAACCATTCATAACATTTGCAGAAGCAACAACAACATCCAACTGAAAGTAAACAAAACATATATACATAATAGGTTACATTCTTAAAGATCCCTTAACGTTGAATCGCATCTAAATTAACTATTAATGAATCCATCTAATACTACATCCACATGAAATAATAATGAAAAGTCCAACGTTCTTAAATTACATTTTCGATTGCTCAACCATCCACTGTACATGCCACAGAGTATGAAAGGCTTAAACGAATATAAATGTGTAAAAATAAAGATACATCATCCTCATCGAATCCATGATACAAGTGCAATAAAGTAAATAAAACCAAATTTCATACATGACTCATCATCATAGAAGATATAAACATCCATCGTAAAAGATGACCATAAAACACTACACATAATTATCTAAATGCACGATTCCTCCCAACCGTTAATAGCATCATTAGAACATCATGGATCCTAGCCATCCCTCCATGCGTAACATTCCAAATCATGGAAGAGATCATTGGTAGTAACATAGTAGGAATGTCACTCCGAAATCATACTACATCATATGCAGAAAGTAATCTAACATGCAAAGTAAAGCATAAGATAGCATCATCTAACATATGCAAATCATCAATGTGAGGATACATGTCCACCATCATAATCCATGAAGATCGATGCCAACAAAGAATGCATCAGCCACGGTGTCTCAAATAGATCTCAAATGGTAAGAGTGAAAAAGCACTACCACCCGACCGCGTGGAACCTAAATGGTCCACTCCCACTATGCTAAGGAGATAGTCTCAAGTCCTAAATAGGTTATCAAAATCACATAGCATATCTCTAAGTCTAGGAATCCTAAAATTATACTAACTCAAAGGTTCCAATTACAGATTGACATCTAATCCTAGAGGCACAACAAAGACATGTAGGAAACCTACTATGCAAGCGGGAAAGTGTCATTGCACAGATCACGCTAGAGTTACTCTTGCAGTCTCTTAATAGACCTTGGCCCCCTAGTGATCCCTGTGCGGCCACTAGTATGCTCTCATATAGACGAGGCATACTATGGAATGCAAGGTCGCAACCAAGCATTCTCTCTACTCCCATCCTAGTCTATACTAGTACTCAAGGCATGAGCAAGAACAAACAATTATCTTATTAGGTTCATTTAATCTCCATTTAGTGTAAATGTTTTCACTGATTAAAACAACTTACAATGAATTACCCTGGTAGCCACTTAGGGCCCCGACCCCCACTGCAAGCCACTTCCCGTCACTACAAGTAGATAACCTACCCTAAGCTCATGGAATCATAAATCACAAAATCACCACAGTCCTATACAAGCAACTAGAAAAATACCAAAAGAATAATCCATAATAAGAGCATTAAATCTCCATGAGCACATGAAAAGCATCCATAGATAATCATGACCACAACAGTTCTCTATTGGCAATTGAAGGTATCAATGATAATCAAAAGTATCCATTGGTTCTCAATAACTAAAATATATCTCAAAATCATACTAATCGAAGACTCCAAAATGGTTGAGTCAAAACATGTCACAACATGACATCATCAAGAAATAAATCAACACTTCAGTCCCATCATGGCGACCGGGAAGTAATCCAAGGATAACTTATCGATGACTCAAAAATGGTTAAGTCAAATGTCTCAGATACATATAACTCAGCTTTACTCAAGAAGACTGAAAAGCAATAACAATAAGTAAATACAAACATCTCATAGAGCATACCATCACATTACCATGGTTGGGTCTATAAAGATCGAATTCAAGACTTCATCATGACATCACAATCATAACCCTCGAGCCTCTGGTAGACATCCTATAACTGGTCCACACTAGTCAACCCAAAAACCCAAAACAAGAAGCATAGAGAAAACACAATGCAAGCACATATTTTTGGTTTACTAAAATTACATAGTTGAATTGAGTATGGAGGTTTCAGTTTCTGTTTGCAAGTATACTTCAAGTATATAAGATTTATCATTTGACCTACAAGTCAACCCGTTGTTCCCTCGATAACATTATCCTGCTATTATTTAAAATTACATTCTAAGAATAACTGAAGGATAAATATTTACTCATTACACTAATCTTTATTGTCCTTTAATTAATATTATTCACTTTATTAATTAATCTTAATTAAATCAATTAATAATGAACATAGGTATGACTCTTTATCATTCTAACAATACTTAATTAAAACTCAACTAAATATTACTAAAATTTAGGTCTCTTAATTTAATCATTATAATAATTAAATCATCACTAATAACCATTAAAATATCTAAAGTCATTATTGAAGTCATTAGAATAAGACTTATCAACTTCAATGTAAATACTTTACAACTTCGTTAAAAGAATCATATCAACTAAAACTCTATTACATAACTTAATTATTAATTAAATTTAATTAACTCTAATTAATTAATTTAATTAATAATTGCATAACCATACCAACAATCCAATGAATATCAATTGATTAATAACTAACTATAATTTGTAAGTTAAAAGTCAACTATAATCCAATTCTCCAATATTAATAGTTCAATAATGACTTGTTATTATTTAATAACAAGTTATATTGGAAATCTTATTAATAAATCTATAATGACCACATTCGTCACTCTTTCAATGAATACTAATATTTTCTTAGCAAATTCATATTATCGATAATCATTGCAATTAAGACTCTATCGCATAACTTAATTATTAATATCATAACTAATAATTCAATGATTATTATCAAGCGAGAAGACTCTCTGCTACCCTATGGATATCCTATTTAAATAGTTGGATCAATTAAGTTTAACCCCCTCATTTAATTTCGATCTTCAATAAATAACTTACCCATTGAATTCCAATAATCAATTAGCAATTCTAATGAACCCAATATTATCGAAACAATAATTGGTTAATTCAAAAACTTCAATTTATAATATATTCCAATGATTAACCTTAATTAAACTAAATTTAATTAAGTTAATTATTAATATATCTCCACTTTTAATAATAATTGACAAATTATTATTAATACTTTTATATCATTTATCATTTTCAATAAGTCGCTTACAATTTTTGAGAACCCCAAAATAATTGATAACTTAAATATTTAAACTCATAAAATTCTAACTATATCACTTATTTGAAATTTTATTGACTTGATTAATTACTTAAATAAAATTTTATTAATATTGTGTGTGTGTGTGTGTGTGTGTGTGTGTGTGTGTGTGTGTGTATAATCAATATTTAATAGCTTCAAAATCGAATCACCAAAAACCGATTCGCAACATATATAAATTAACCCACATTCACATAAATATAAACATTTAAAAAATATATATATCCAATTTTAAAAGACATCACTGACACGACTGCCACCTGTCGCTACGACTGTCACTTATGTGACTCACTGTCGTGGGTACCCTGCTTATGCAGGTACCCTACATCAATGTTAACAGCAGTGGGGGGGGGTATGGGGTATAACCCGTACCTCCATAATTTTTAAAATACTTTTTTTTATAACATTTTTCATATAAATGTTTTCTTTACCACATGCAATTCGAAATTTTTAATAAAGTTCCTCACTGCAATTAAATTATAAATAATATTTTTAAATATATGTATATATATGTATATGCATATATGTATATATATACACACACACAAAGAATATTATTAAGCACTACATTATTTCAATCGTAAATACACACACACACACACACATATTTGTATATTTAAAATGAGAACATATACATAGCTCTAAACAAAAAGGGTCTTCTAATTCTTTAAATTAAGAATTTGTCTTTTAAAATAATGGTTCTCTAAATTTACCCATTAATTCTTCTAATAGGTTTGACTATAAATTTTTAACCCTAACCGCATAGATTCTTCAAATCTAGGCATATGAAAATTTCTCATAAATATTTTAACTACCCATGACAAAATGCATACAACCAAGATATGTAAATCCTCAGCAAGCATTTAGAAGATAGGAAGTGCGAGAAGCGGAAATATCATAGGTAAAATCACAAGTGTCTACTCGGATTCTGATACTAATTTGCTTCTCCTTAGAAAATGTAGAGCAAGCTTCTTTCTTCTCCCATGTTCTCGATCCTCCAACCATGCTCCAAACGCTCTCCCTAAGCTTCGAGGAGTGCCTCAATATAAAGAACTCTCAGGAAGCACTTAGAATGATTCTAGAAACAACCAAAATGTGTTAACAACTAAGCATGAGTCTTTCCCACTTTCTAGATGAGTCACAAGGTTGTAGACACCATGTGCTTAATTTGTGCACCAACTCCTGTGTTGTTGACAACACGTGCATAATTAGAGTGCAAACTCCTGTGTTGTCTACATGACAACTCCTGAGAATTTGCAAACTCCTATGTGAATGAATAATGCACATTAATTAATTTAATATTCACTTTACTCTTTTCAATTTAATTTATTAATTTTTATAAATCTCATGCACTCACTTTAATAAATCCACTTGTTCTATCTTAATATATTTATATTTTAATCACATGCACACATCATGCAACCTATAATCTTTTAATAATTTTAATATCTTTTCCACTTTTAAATTCATTTTTGAAACTTAATTAACTTAAATAAATATTATGCTGAGGAGGAGGAGGAAATGGATACGGAAGATTCTGACAAAGTGTCGGAGGAGGAGTTGGAAGAGGAGAAACCTGGGAAAAAATAGAAGAGGGAGGTAGTGAGAGTTGAGGAGACTAGAAATCAAAGGATGGATGCTATTCCTCTTCCCCTCTCCCTTGTCCAGTCTTAGCCTCCTTCGAAGTAAAAAATGTGAATGTCATCACTGGTGAGAACGAGGGGGAAGTGCAGGTCAATAATAGAAGAAAGGCCTAGAAAAATTTCAATGTGAGGACTGCTACTATGGGGATTTTTAGGGAAGTTATGAACCCTCAAATCCTGGTGGACAACCTAGAGCAGCCTAGGCTCAATGAGCTCATAAACCTAGCTATCCTGGCCATTTCAGACAATGCAAGGGAGACTGGAATGAACCTTTTGAATAATGCCCGCAGTAGTATGATTGACAACTTCAGATCAATCAAATGGCTCTTCCATGAGCTGGAGGAAGTTAGAGAAAGGGTATCCCAGATGGAAAGTACTAAGAATAAGATAGGTATTGACAGCCAGGAGGACCAGGATAACAAAGAAAGCTTAAATGAAAGGAGATTTAGAAATCTTGAAAACTACAACCACAACCTAGCAAGTCAGATGATTTCTCTCTTGAGTTTGATGAATGACAACATCCAATCCATTGCTGGCAAACTTAAGGATAGGGGCTTGCTAGTGGAGGAGGAAGGATAGAATAGGGATAAGGCCAGGTCAGATGATGACAAGGCCACAATCAGTATGTTGACCAATATGGATCAGGGCATGGAGAAGGTCCAAGATCAAATGGCAAAGGAGAAACAAAAGATAGTTGAGGCAGCTTAGACTATGCAGGAAATGGAGAAGATAACTGAAGACTAGTTTTCTTGTCTTTTGTATTTTTGTCTTTCTGGCTTTTGCCCTTCGACAGGCTTTCTGTAGTCTGTTTTAGTTTGTTTGTTTTCTGGCCTTTCTGTGGGCCTTTGTTTTGGGTTGGGCCTTTGAGCTTTTTTCAGCTGTAGGACCTCTGTTTTGGCTGGGCTTCTTTTGCTTATTATCAGCCTTATTTTTTGTAAAACTTTTGGGTTTCAGGATCCCTTAAAACCTGTTTATCTTATCAAAAACTTAAATAAATATTATCACATTCCAACTTTAAAATTATAATTTTTATCTTCAAATTTAATTATTTTATATAATTAATATTCTAATTAATTAAATAAAATAAATATTAAAATACCATATTAATTTTCCATTAAATTAAACCCTTAATTAAATATTTTAATTAGGCTTAATTAATAGAAAATACACCAAAGAATCATAAAATAAAATACAAAAAATTCATCATAGCAAAACACATACAAAATTAAACCAAAAAGGTTAATATCATGAATTAAGTCATATAACGCATTTAGAGGGTACTCAACTCAGATACTTGTCCTAATTTTCAATTAGGACAAATGGCTTAAAGGGTTGGGATTTGGACTTGAGAATTTATCTCCCCTCTCTTACCATTGAGATAATGCGATAGGGTACGCTCATCCTGGCAATTCAGGGAAGTCGATACCTGGTACTTGCAACCTGCATAAAATTCATGCATGTACATACTATATATATATATATATATATATATATATATATATATATATGCTAAGATAAACAAGCAATGGCAGGAAGTGGTGCATCGTGTAGATCTCGACTAGCAGGTGACTACGACTCCCTTCCTTAACCACATCAAAAATGCCATCCAAGAAAAAACACACACACCATACACATGCAAGTATGGGGTAAGTATCCATAAAAAAACACATATGATAATAAATCATCTAACTAATTATCATCAATAACTAAAATCACTGAATAATTATCATGCAAACATGAAATATAAAGTACCAAGTAATCTTAGCATATAATAAATTGAATTTGAAACAATATCTAATAATCTCAAAATAATGTCACTATTAATCATCAACATACAATTGACCTAAAAGAGTTTGGCAATGATAACAAAAATGCGACGTAGGGGCAGGCACTACATTACCAGATGGTTGTATCACTTGCTGGAGTGATCTCAAGGTAAAATTTCTTCAAAGATTTAGGCATACAGTTGATGTGGCTAAGTTATTGTTAAATTTCTTTCAAATTCAAAAGAAAGAGATTGAATCTATGAGGGATTTTGTAGATAGGTTCAATAGTGTGCTCGTAAAATTCCTCAAAATAGCCAACCAAGTGAGAATAACCAGTTGTGTATATTCATTTTTTCCATGCAAACTGAAGTTAAATTCTTGCTTCTACAATTAAAATTACAAAGGTTGCAAGATGCACAAAGGGAGGGTATTAGTTTAGAAGATGATATGATTCTAAGTGGAGTGAATTGTAAATAAATTGCATAGGCAAGAGTTTATCTTTGAGAACAACATAATTATCTGAAAGAAAAGCCTAAACAGAAAAGGGTCATTCTCAAAGCAGTGAAATCAGCACCTCCTTTTTGTCAAGGTCTAACAATTTTCAATGATGAAGATCTCCTAATCCCTCTTGTGAGTGAAAGTACTCCCTGTAGTGTAGCTAGAGCCTACCATCTACACGTTGATTATGATGATGAATATGCTTCATAGTCAGCTGACCCAATGAATGGCCTTGATATATCTCCTATTGAAAAAACACTGGAGGATGAAAGATCAAATGAAAATTTATTAGGAGATTTTCAAACTTCAGAATTTGATTCTTTTGTATTTGAGACTTCTGATGACATTCCACCAAATGATGTTGTTTGGGAAGGTTTGGATAGCTTTTCCTATGATTATTTCTTGTTTGATCTCTTGGAGACTAATAAAACATTACTATAGCCTAAAGCATCAAATGATTGCCTAGAAGTAGAAAAGGAAGACAAAATGCTTGAAGAAAAAGAAATTGGTGAAGTGATGCATAGACAAGAAAATTATCTTGAAGAGGACTTAGTGAACAATCAAGAAGAAGAAGAAGATTCACATGTTTTTCAGCCTCTTATAAATCATTTCTCTTCTCTTCCTATGGAAGAATTGGTGCAACAAACTATAATGGAAAAGTCACGCGGGCAATCCAAAAATCAAAGGACTCAAGGTATGATAAAAATTGTTGATATTTTACCTACATTTGTGAAAGGAAAAGTTGATATGAATTATGCCAAGGAAAGTTTTGAGTCTATATTCATTTCCTCCCCTTTGCATACATTTCTTGTATATGAAATGAACAACATACTACTATTCTTTCTTATTATTCTTCCTCCATATCACCAAGAATTGATTCGAAAAGGCTCATACTTTCTCCAACCTATAAATGGTCACATCTAGTTTTTAGGTTTCGTCCTCCATTATAAATAACTATTTTCATTTTGCAAATTTTGGCTTGTGTTTTTTTTTGTTTGGGTTGGTGTTTCCTTTCAATAAAGTTGCATCATCTTTGCATCTTTCCCTTCCCTTGAGTCAATCCATGCTTTGAAGCTGCCCAACTTTAAATTCAAGACTTAATTTTACATCTCAGCATACAACTTCAAAGCTTAGATTCAGATGCATAGTTCAAGCTTCATATTCAATTCAATTTCAGTATGAGTGTGCATGAGTGGGTTTCAGAGCTTCTCTTCACATTACCTTCAGAAGTTAGGGTCTTGAGAAGAATTTTTGATGAGTAGCCTGCAATATAATTTTGATGGTAATATTTTATAATGGCATTGGCACATGGTCAAGCTATAGTTAAAATGAATATATATTGAAGAAAATGATTGATATGTCCAACAAATCCATAGTTATTGTATAAGTTTATGAGGGCAATAATTATTGGGATATGGTCTCATATAATGGGGTAAATGGAGAATATGCCCAGAACATAATTTTTGATTTGGTTTTCAAAAATTTGAAGCAAATAAAATTGGAGGTCAAACTCCATGATCTTCTCTAGCATCCTAATGGCCCATGATTAAGCAGGAGCTTTCGAAAAGAGCAAGAAAATTCATCATAGCATAATATATGAAGGTATTTGGTTAATTGAGTTACTGCAATGCTCTCATTTTCCATGCAGAGTGGCATGGACAACTATGCAATAGCTTAGAAGCTCATGCAGTGCACTTGGATGGTTTGATATAATTCTTTATCCATAGCACATTTTCAACCACTAAGTCTCAAAATAAAAATGCACTAACCCTAATAAGGGTTGTGATGTGATAGCTAGGAGATAAGAGAGGCCGACCCAATCCTTCTTGCAAGATAATCATTGGTGAGTAAATCTTCTCTAAATTCTACAATTTGGAAATGCATTGTTATCAGTTTGTTCAACTACAATAAAAGAGGATGAGATATGAGAAGAGTGCTACAAATTTCTATGCGGGAGGTGATGGTAAATAGCTAACAAGATCTTTTCTTAGTATTGCTGAATTGGGAAACTACGTGCATTCCTTTTTTTTTTTTTTGCACAAGTTATCTACCATCAAAGATGAATTGATGATAATGGAGTATATGAATTTGAAATTGGGCCTTATTTCATTATAAGCAATATGTATCACCCAAATGAAATAACCATCAAAGAGTGAGTGTTTAGGTCCCTTCGACAAGAAATTGAAGTGTGTTGATAACACAATATTTTTGAAGCCCTCTTCAACTATGCAATGATAGATTTCATCCTTGATATCAGGTTACAAACTCTATGAAGATATGGCCAGTATGGAGATTGGTATAGGACTAGATTGTGAATGAGATGAAGAAATTAGGCTCATGTGGAGTGATGGCAGAAATGACATTACAACATTATGTTTTTGCAGCTATCCTGGTCCGCGTGGCCTCTCTAGTTCTGCACATGATGAGTATCATGGAAATCATGATCGTGATGATGCTCATACTTGCTTTCATGGTTGATTTTTGGATTTCTAAAATAGAAGTCACCTAGATGCAAAATTGAGGAGATGTTGGATTTCATTTGGGTTGGTGCTAGTGTTGCATACATTTGTTGCAAAGGTGAATATGTAAATGAAAAGAAATTCCTCTAGAGTATGCTCGAGGAGGCATATACAGCATGAAGATGCTTCCAAATCTTTTAATAGTGTCAAAGTTGTTGTTGAAGACTAGGGCTCGAGTGGGAAAAATGGTTTAAATTTTTTTCCACTTGTCATGGTCAATGGTGTACGCAAAAGTGGAGGCTAGATAAGAACAAATTGGAAGCGATACCTTCACATAGGATGTGTACATAGGCGAGATGGTATGATCCTTGCAATCAAAGATCTTCCCATTATAATAGATATCCTTGAAGCTATATTGAGAAGTTAATGCAAAATGATATATAGTTAGGGTGACACCATCATTTTCATGTATTAATGTCTAATGAAGATGAAATGTATGATCATGAGCCTTAAGCTTTTAAAATGCAATCATAATTCTTAAAAACCCATGAGGAGGACTGTGAATAATTGCTCAGAATGATAGTAGAAACATAGTAGATCATGTGCACCATAGGTAGACATGAACTTGTACATTGATTCCAGCCACAATGTGGGGATCTTGATACATATTGCATAAAGTGTGGAGGCCTCAAATGGTGTTAGTTTTCTCATTCTTACCAGTATCCTATATGTTGCCAACAACAAAAGGGTCACTCATAGTTGTTTAGGATGTTTAGATGAGGTGGTGTTGTGAGTAGAGTTATAATAATTCAATTCCCAGTTGTTTTCCAATGCAAGGCAGATTTTTGTTTTAGGTTGTTTGAGCCTCATTGTGCACTTTTCAAAAGGGTTCTACATAGTAAAGTGAAGTGAGTATTTTGGAAATCTGGGACATTATAATCTTTTACTTAAGAGGTCATTGTGCATATAGGTGGCACTGGATTATAAAAATAATATTTGATATAGATAAATCAGAATCACAGGTGCACCTTATGGTGTGAATATAGTGTATAGCATATCCTCTTGCTAACCTTGTGTGGGAACCTGTTGTTATAAAGGTAAATGCAATCAACATTACCATAGAAGCTTCTTCTCTTAGTCTTTATTTGCATGATACAAAAAAGAATCTAAAGCCTGAAAGTGTTCAAAGGAGAAATGTAATGCCTCATCAAGGGATCCAAAGAATTAACCTAGTATTTCACTAAGTTTGGTAGCATTTTTTTTTTTTTAAAGTCACTACCACATACAACTTATGCACAATAACGGAAGCAATAGCAATGTCCATCTAAAGAGTAAACTTAACATATACCACAGATTACATTCTTTAAGATCCCCTTAACATGAATTACTTACATGAATCCATCTAATACAACATCCACATCAAATAATATGATAAGTCCAATGTTCAGTTATTACATATCCAACTGCTCATTCATCCACTGTACATGTTACAGGGTATGAAGGCTTAAAAGAATATACACATGTAGAATAAGGTACATCATCCTATTTCAATCCATGATACATCAAAGTAAAGATAATTACATGATATTCATGATACATCATCATAAAGGCCAATTACATCTATCAGAAAGATCAAATAAATAAACTAAGTGCACGGTTCCTCCCAACCGTTAATAGCATCATTAGACCATCGTGGATCCTAGCCATCCCTCCGTGCGTAACATTCCAATCACCGAAGAGATCATCGGTATTATCATAGTAGGAATGTCACTCCTAAACATCCTACTAATAGAAAAAGTAAAGCATAAGATATCATCATCTAACATATGCTAATCATCAATGAAAGGATACATATTCACCATCACGAAGGACGCATTAACCACAAAGTCTCAATGAATCTCAAATGATAAGAGTGGAAAATACACTACCACCCGACCGCGTGGTACCTAAGTGGTCCACTCCCACCGTGCTGAGGAGATAATCTCAAGTCCCAAAACAGGTTATCAAAACCACATAGCACACGACTCTTAAGTCCAGGAATCCTAAAAGTATACTAACTCAAAGGTTCCAATCACAAAACAGACATCTACTTCCCAGAGGCACACAATGACATGTAGGAACCTACTATGCAAGCGGGAAAGTGTCATCGCATTTATCTCGTACAAGTTACCCTAGCAGTTAGCTAAACTCCATGGGTCCATACAGATCTCATGCGGCCACTAGTATCCTTTCATACTGACAAGGCATACTATGGAATGCAAGGTCGCAACCATGCGTTCTCTCTACTCCCATCCTAGCCTATACAAGCACTCAAGGCATGGGCAAGAACCAAAACTCTTATCTTTTTAGGTTCATTCAGTTAGTATTTAGTGTGTGAATGTTATCACTTATTAACCAACTTACAATGAGTTACCCTGGCAGCCTCTTAGGGCCCCGGCCCCCATTGCAAGCCACTTCCCGTCACTACATGCAAATATCCTACCCTAATGCTCATGGTATCATAAACATAAAGAAAGTCCACAAAATCACCATAATAAGGATCAACAAATATCCATGATTAAAAATCATTAAATATGCATAAAAGCATCAAATCACCATGACCAACATCCATAGAAAATCATGAACACAACAGCTCTCTATTGGCAACTGAAGTATCACTAATAATCAAAATATCCATTGGTTCTCAATAACCAAAATATATCTCAAAATCATATTGATCGAAGACTCCAAAATGGTTGAGTCAAAACATGTCACATCATGACATCATCAATAATAAATCCACATATTAGTCCCATCATGGCGACTAGAGTATATCCAAGGATAACTGATCGATGACCAAAATAATGGTTAAGTCAAGGGTTCTAGACATAAGAAATCTCAACTATAACAATCAATATTCACAACCAATTCATAGAGCATTCCATCACATAAACATGGTTGGGATTATAAAGATCGAATGAAAACATCATCAAGACATCACATTCACATAACCCCCAAGCCTCTGGTAGACGTCCTATACTGGTCAACACTAGTCAACCCAAGACCCAAAACATTAGCATAATGAAAACACAAAGTAAACACATGTTTTGGTTTTGCTAAGTTTTCAAATTTGAATTCATATGCAAAATCTCAGTTTTTGTATCCCAAGTTTAGAGAAAGAACATTTTCTTACGTTTTTCCATGTATTAATTTTTTGATGGATTAAAAATTCCCTCTAAACTTCAATTTCCAAATATCACATTTAAAAGACATTTCCACTATCTTAACTTTCATATGCTTCATATATCTTATAATCTTAAACTATTAATTCATAATAGTTAAAACTATAAAATTATAAAACTATTCATCATTAAAAAAGAGATGAATTTATAAATCTTTTATTAACAACTTTAAATCTTTTAATATATATATATATATATATACATATATATATATATATATATATATATATATATATATATATATATATATATATATATATATATATATATATATATGTATATATATATATGTATATATATATGTATATATATATATATGTATATATATATATGTATATATATATATGTATATATATATATGTATATATATATATGTATATATATATATGTATATTACATATATACATATATATATATATATATTTAAACATATACATACGTACATATATAATATAATATTTAATATTTTTTTTGCATTTTATAAAAAATGGAACCGAATTTTATTAATTTTGATTCATAAAGGAAATCGAATTAACAAAGTTTCCATAGAATCAAAGCCGAATCGATTAAGCCGTCGGCTGTCACTGTGGTGACTATTGCCGCGGGTACCCTGCTGTCGCAGGTACCCTACGAGTATTGCAGTCGCGAGTACACTGCGCAACAAGTACCGCACGCCCCTTAAATACACGGGTACGGGGTGCGAATTCCACCCCACCCAACATGCATTAGTTTTTATTAAATCAAACAATCGCAGTGCGATTTAATAAGTTGTGATTCCGCCATAATAAGGGTACAATTATATAAATACATATTATATATATAAATATGTATGTATATATATATATATATATATATATATATATAACAAGGTTTATGTATATATATATATTATATATAGAATTCTCAGATTGTTTATAAAATTACAAGCTTTCATTTTCAGAACCTCTCTATGAACTTGTTCTCTTAAGAATTTCTCTGATGACTAATTCTAATGGGCTTGTCCATGAAATTGCAACCCTAGTCCATATTATTTTCAGATCTAAACATATAGAATCCTTAAATAAAACTTAATTGCCCCAAATTGAAAATGCACAATGAAGACATATGTAAAATATGAAGAAGACAGGGGAAAGCAAGATGCAGAAGTATCATAATGAAATCACAAGAATCTACCCGGATTCTGATGCTAAACTCGCTTATCCTCAGACAACCCACAGAGCAAGCTTCCCTTCTTCAGAATTTTCCCAAATCCTCCAATGCCTTAACTATTCTCCATGCTAACCATACTATCCACGCTATGTCCCCGCTATATCCCAAGCTATTAAGGAATGCCCGAATATAAGGAGCTTTCGGATAACCCTAGAATGCTTCTAGAATCAGCTGGAAGATATCGCCAACTAAGCATAGACCTATTTCCAGCCTTTTAGATAAGCCCTAGGGTTGTAGACACCATGTACTTAATTGATGCACTAACCCCCGTGTTGTTGACACATGAAAAATAGAGAACTGCATTATTTCCTATGCAAACTTATAACTCCAATAACTTTTAAATTAATTTTCATTTAAATATTTATAACTCCCACTTTAATCTTCATAACTTTTATTTTAATTTTTATAACTTTTATTATTAATATTTGTTTATTAATTAATTAATATTTTATAATTATTATTTATTTTAATTTCTAATTTTCTTTTAATTTAATTCTCCTTTAATTAATAATCAAAATATCAAAATCATGATATTTAATCTCTCAAATAATTAATTGGTTAATTAAATCTATTTATTAAAACGTAGTTAATAGAAAATTCACCATGGACCTTCATGATAAAATATGAAAACCCATCATAGAACAATTCATACCAAATCAGTCTAAAAGATTAAAAATCACAAAATATGTCATCCGACACATTCAGTGGGTACTCAACTCAGATACTTGTCCTAACTCACCAGGACAAATGGTTTTAGGGTTTGGGATTTGGACTTGAGAATTTATCTCCCCTCTCTTATCATTGAGATAGTATAATAGTGTACGCTCATCCTGGCAATTCAGGGAAGTCGATACCCGGTACCTGCAACCTGCAGAAAAGCCATGCATGTACATACAAAATATATAGTGCTAAGCTAAACAGGCAATGGCAGGAAGTGGTGCATCGTGTAGATCTCGACTAAGCAGGTGACTACGACTCCCTTCCTTAACCACATCAGAAATGCCATACAATAAGAAAACACGCACACCATACACATGCAAGTATGGGGTAAGTATCCATAATAAAGCACATAAGATAATCAACCATCTAACTAATCATCAACAGTAACTGAAAACAATATAGTGATCATCATACATACATGAAATGTGAAGTCTAAATGATCTCATCACATGATAACTGAATCCATAATATAATGTCTAATAGTGTCAAAACAATACCACTAATCCATCTACATAAACTAGTCCATCAAAGTCTGATAACAATAGCAATAATATGTCCAGAGAAGATGTGAACGAGGGTAGGCACTACAAGAAACAATTTCAAATAGATGGCTAGTCGAAGGCATGATAGTGGTTTTTAAGGTTAAAGTGAATCCTCCATGTCAAGTTGCATGCAGATTTTGAAGGTGTTCTTTCATGGTGGTATTTGTTTGAATGATAAAAGTGTCAATAACTCTATGGCCCAAAGGATAGACACTAGATTGCAACATTGAAGCGAGAGACAAAGATTCTAGAGTTCTCTACATCCTGGCACAGAATGTAGCCCCCAGAGAGAGCCACTGTTACCTAGGGTTTTGAAACCCTAAGTATTTCCCTCCTGCTCAACTATGTGAAAAGGTATTAAAAAAGAAAAGAAAGCTTTTAAATTAATAATTTATTAATTATTTTTCTTTATATAATATTTAATTCCTAAAAGAATTAAATATTAATATATTTAAATGCAAAATAATTAAATGTCAAATTAATTTTAAAAGAACATTAATTTTTCACATAATTATTTTTTCAATAATTAATTAATTATTATTATGTAAAAAGAAGTGAGTTAGCGGGAGTGGATTGAATTTGAAGAAAAATGTAAAATAATTAATTCTTAATAGAATTAATTATTATTGTAATGTGCATAGTGATTTTTGAAATTGGAGTGGGGGATAAAGTAAAGGGATAAAAATTAAATTAGTTTGAAGGAAGTTGTGGGGTAGTTGAACTTAGTTGAACTTATTATAGATGATATCATAGATGACATGCATGCTTAAATTGTTAAAAATAGTTTTAAAAACTTCAAGAAATGAAAGTGGCAGATGTAAAGTCAAATCCAACAACCAATGTATCTCTATTTAATCAAGACGAAAGATTTCAAAAGATAGCAAATATGCATTCAAAGTCTAAATGATCTAAATGGTATACTTATCATCTCTCTTTTCTCATGCCAAAGTGGGAAGGTTATGATCATGCATGAAGACGTAATGCAAAAATAATTTTGTCAGATATTATGATAAAAAATTGTTGTATGAATGAATACAAATATTAATGCACTTTGATATTTTTGAAGGTGATGAAAGACCAACCCCATAGCTTTCAAGAATCACCTGCATGCAAACACCTATCACCAAAAAGAGGAGCGAAAGTTATGGAGGCTGGAATTCTCAGATCCACATATGGGACATTCTTGATGAGAAAATAAATAAATTGCTATTAATAAAAAGAGGAATGAATTACAATGAGAGATCATCCTTAAAAAGGAGATCACAAACCCTAAAAGGTAAAACCTAGGCTGCATTATATTAATTAATTAAATAATTAATTATTAGATGCCTAAAGTTTAGCTTAAGTGGAATAGAGTTAATTAGAAAATATCTAATTACTCTAACGCCACCTCCCTCCATAAGAAAAACTTAGAGAGTAGCTAAAAACCTAGAAACTACATCTAAATGTAGATTTAGGTCCTTGCAACAAGGCCTGATGAGGTACCCAAGCACAAACAAATCTCTAAAATAGAAGAAATAGAGAAAACCACATGGGAAAAACCCTACTCCAAAAAGAGATGGAAATAATATTGAAAGACTAATGAAGGACTAAAGAAGCCTCCAAACTAGGGAATGTCCCAGAAGATGGGAAAAAAAGAGATGATCATGTAGAATGTCACTAAAGAATGTAGAAGTTGCAAAGCTCTATCTAAAAGTAACTATTGATCTGAAGAACCTCCACTTAAAATAGAACCTAACCAAGTAAAGAAGAATATAGTCTGCATGAGTTCTCTCACAAGACACTACTCAAATCAGGAGTCGAAAAAGGAAAACAATTGAACTCAAAGATGTAGATGGCATGAAAAACCAAAGCCCAAAGAGTTGACCAATTGAACATGGAAGGCGAAAAACAAAGTAGGAATGAAAATAAGAATGTTTATATGGTAAATGATCCATCTCATCGAAATACATAGGTATTAATAATAAAACATATTTGTCCTCTCAAAAATACCTTTACAAAAGACCCTTAAATTCCCAAGTGATAAGATAAACAAAACTAATAGTTGAGTACTTTACAATATTATATGCAAGCATTGTCTGAGTTTTGATATAAAGGCTCAGCTCCCTTCCAAAAGATATTCAACAAATTAAATAACGATAATTTCTTTAACCTAATGACATGAAGGTTTTTCAAATCTATAAGATTTCCACAATCCGTGAAGATGAGTTTTAATTTTTGGATTTGATTGTTTATAATTTTTTACCATCAATGTTTCAAATCATACTACATGAGCCATCATCAAGATGCAAGAGAACATGAGTTTTTTGTTCTTCATGTTCTCTTGCATCCTGATGATGGATCATTTAGTATGATCCAAAACGTTGATGGTAAAAAAATATACACAATCAAATCTAGAAATTAAAACTCATGAAGGCTTTTGACATTCACTCATCGCTATCAAATTAATATGTATTTAGGTTTAGATAATCATAGGAAGAATTAAGAAATGACCACAAGATCACTCACTAAATCTTCCCTATTGCAGACAAATTGAAGGATTAAATATCTCAATTCACAAAACATGAATACACAAACTAATAAGTTTCTTGACTTGACATGATAACAAGACTGTGTTTGAATAAGAAAGAAATAACCATAAGACTGATTTTAATCAGAAAGATAAACAATTAGACCATAGGATTTGGAATTAATATATTAACTCCATTGTTCTTCTCTGCTACAAAAGAATACAACTATGTTCTCCCTTCCCCCTTCTAACCAGAAGACCTTCAAAGAAAAAAGAAGAACCCCCCTAGTGATCAATATTTTTCAATCAATAAACTATGAGCCAAGCATTCAGTTATGAAAATTGAATCTTGGAAAGGTCAATATATTTCATGTATTTTCTCGATGACATTTATCTCTTACTTTCTTGTAATATTGTATATAAATACAACATAATGAGGTTAATCTCTTGAACAAGTGGACATTGTACATGCTTCACCTTAAATGTAAGGCATCTTATGCTAACACACTACATTCATGACACCTATCCTAACCATATCCATAGCTATGAAAGAAAAGGTGTATTTTATGGCTCAAGTTCCACTTATGTCTGAAGTCTTCATGCATCGAGTTTGAGAAAACACTTGTATTTGACCTCATACATTATTATTGTGAAATTCATCATAATTTGGGGAAAACCTTTGCTATTATTTGTCCATTTCCTGTAAAACAAGAGACTAGCTATTGTGTGTGGATATGCATTTCATAATACCATTACACTTTGCATTGTCATAGGTGCCCCCTTTTTATATGGCGGTTCATATGTAAAAGACAATTCCAATTGAATGGGTGACACCTTTGGGAGGACCCATAATTAATTCAAGAGGATTTCTATAGTGGAAGCACTCATCAATGTAAACTTTTTATTATTTAAAAAATGATAGTTATTTAAAAGTTTTTGAAGTGTTGAGCTGGTACGATGAGTTGGTAGATTGATAAAAATTACTAATCATAGTTACAAAAGTGGAATATTTTGTGAGAGAGTGATTTTTCTTTATTTGTAGCAAAGACCAGAAAAATGCTCCATAATTTTTTTAATATGTGGCAATCTACAAGCCACAAGAGCATTCATTGTGCCTCTATTGAAATTCAAATAGCCTTTATTGTTCCTCAAACCATTGCCATACATACAGTCACACATAATTTGAGGTAAATCTAACACAATGACTTAGGTTACAACTATGTTAATTGTTACCAAACTTTAAAGTTTGTGTGTTTTGTTACAAAGTTGGCTATCGAAGCAACTACATTGTCTTCAAATGTGCATTATTTCAACTTCCACATAAAGGATTTTAGCCATCGATTCATTTTATCACACATTTAGAGACAAGGATATCTCTACTTATAGAAAAAAAATTAGGTTTTTCTACATGTTTCATTTTTTTCATTTGCTATTTCTTTTTACCTTCAATTAGAAATTGCAGATTTTTCTTATCCATGACTTTTTCATTTAAATATTTGTGCAGGTTTGTAGCCAATCACCTTGTTACCTACAATCTAAGCCACATATTTTGTATCAACATAGTGAAAGTCATAAGGTGCATTGTGATCATGATTGTAATGGTATTACCATAGTTTTTATAATATTTATTGCATGCCTTCTCAAATTTATTCCCAATTAGATATGTTTTACTACCATTTATGACTGTCATAGGGTTTTGCTAATAGAACAAATGTAGAGCCTCATTACATTGTGTAGGATAACCAAGATGCATTCCCTCTATTATGCATCTTTGATGTCAAGGGAATTAAAAACATTTTCCTTTTCTTTTTCATCCCGTGACTTACATTTTCTTTACATTTTCTATTTTAGATTTTTTTTTCAAACAACTCTTTTTACCTCACTTGATCTCAGTTAGACACATTAGTTGAATGGTCACTAATTAACATGTCCTTTACGTGGCAATAGATGTAGTCAAATTTGACTTATGCTTTGATGAATTAGAAGATTGGGTTTTCGGATCTCTTGACAGTTGATTTAGATTTTTTTTTTTCATAGGCTCTGTAATATGCCTCTTCTTGTTGCTAATTCAAAATATGCCCTCTCTTTTCTCTGTTTTCTTCTTTTTATAGCTTCCCATCTACACCCTCTTTCCTTCATATATGCATTCAATGTGTTCGCTGGGGCTAATGTAAGTCTTTTTATTTTTAACCTGTATTATTGTTGTCATAATTTTTTACTTCAAAATACTTTCAGTAGCCTCTTCTGATCTATTTTGTATTTTTTGATTTTTAATTAATATATACATTTTCCCAATCAAATGTTTTCTCCAATTATTTTACCATTAACAAAATCAATAAATTAATCTCTCTATCTTCTAAAGTCAATCGCATAGGGTGAGAGGATATTTCTATAATTACAAAGATTTTAAAATCTTCTTCAAACTATTACAGATGTTTATGTTTATGTTTGTATTGTCCCTCTTTTCTAACCCACAAACTTATGTTATTCATCGATAGTTTAAATTGAACTTAGAAAATACTGGCAAGTATTGAAGATGCAGATGGATGTTTCATCCTACATCCATTATTTTACTTCACACAAAACTCATGGTGCCTTCAAGTGAAAGACATGAACGCTTTTTCCAAGTAGCATTGCTTTGAATGAAATGCTTTTTGACAATCATAAATCATCATTATTTATAAATGTGAAAGAAGAATAAAAACACTACGTTGTTACTCTTTTGCATATTTGTTAGTCTTAAAGGTTCTTTTATTATTAGCTCATTTAGGTTATGGCTCAAGTTAGTGTAATGTGTCAAGCTAAGAAAAAATAATAAAATTGTATTCATGGTTTCTCATGTGGAGAAAAATAATAGGCACATTAGAAAACCTATATGAAATTTTGAGAATTGATAAAATCAAAATGATGATTTTTCGAAGGTTCTAGCCACTTTTTATTAGAGGTGTCATTTCACGCAGGATAGTTGACTAGACTAATATCAAACAAAGTTAACATTAAGTAGTTAAATTATTTTTTGATCAATCATTCAACGTTTTTATCTTTTTTATTTATTTATATTTTTCATTTTTTCCAATAGTGAGAGACTAGAGTAACAAAAGATTTTTTTACGAGGAGGAAGTTAGTGACAATAACCTTTATGCAAGAAAATTAAGTTTAAAAATGAGGAGGGAGTTAGCAACAATAAGGATGCTAAGAAGGGTAACACAAGGGAGATAAAAAAGAAAAATGTGGAAGAAATCATACAGTCTGATAAAACTATTGAAAGTGATGATAAAACAAAAATGGGGGACCTTAATTCTAATTTGGAAGGTTATTCTAGAAGCAGAGGTGCAACCAGAAAGCATAATGTGGATAGTAGTAAAGAAAGGAAAACATAGTCTAATGTTGGCTCAAAAGCTTCGAGGCATGAAGGGGGGAACCCAAGTGACCACCTAAGATCTAATAAAAGGGATTCCACTGAGGATAAAATAGAAATTGAAACTAATAATAAAAATGATGGTAAAACCATTATCATGAAAGAGCACAACCTGAGTAAGGAGAATAAAGAGGAGCTTAAGGAGAAGTAGGACTTAACACCAAGAACTAGGTCAATATCAAGGATAATAAGGATACTACAATTGACTCTAGAAATAGGTCAGCAGATGGGCCTAGGGATGACTCTAATTAGGTGAACTTATCTATCCTCCATAGGGCCAAGCTTATAGCTAATGTTTCTCTTCAAGGTGATTTGTGGCTCTATAAAGAGATTATGGTGCTCAAGAAAAAAGTTGGGGATATGCAGAAAGATTTGGACTAGGAAAAAATGTTGAGAGCCCATTGTGAAAGCCAACTTGGAAATATTCTTGAAAAACTTAAGGAGTATGAACTGGAACTCTAAGATTTGATCAAGGATAGAAGATGGAGCTTGTTACTTCCAATTTATGTGCTATTGTGGCCAGTTTAGAAAAGAAAAGAAATGACAATATTATGTCTCCAAATCCCATTGGAGCTAAGAGTCCATGTGGTCCAAGTAAGAGAACAAGGCAGAGCATGAAGAAAAAGGTTATTGAGGCTTCTGAGGTTCCTAGGTCTGGGACGGTTCATATCATTGAGAGTACTATGGAGGTAGGAAGGAGGTAGTGAAAATCATTAAAGAGCTTCTTTAGGAGCTCGTTGGTTTCGCTAGTGTTTGGTTGCTGGTTTGTGCTATTTTGTTGGTTCTATTTTTTTTGTTGTTTCTAGCTTTTTGTTTTATACTCTAAGTTCCAGGTCCTTGTAAAACCTAGGTTTATTTATGTTTAGTTAACTCTAGTGGTTTCAAGTTCCTATAAAACTTGAATTTTTTATGTTTTGTGGTGAACTTCAAGTTTCAGGTCCATGTAGAACTTAGTGATGTGTCATGTTTATCTTTATCTTTTGTGAAGGGTTTCATGTCCTTCAAAACTTGTTTTTTCTTTAATCTAAACAAAAGATCTTTTATAATAGAATTATTTAAGTATTAAGAATAATGTTTTAAAAATGATTATTTTTCTTTTACTTTATATTTCAAAAAAATGAAATAAAAAATAAGACAATCTTTATATATAAATCTTAGTTTTAAAGATTTAATCTCTTCTCTATAGTTTCCTAGTCATTTTACAATTAAGCTAGGTAACTACGAAATATATATATATATATATATATATATATAGTTCTTTGCTTTTACAATTAAGCTAGGTAACTAAATTGGTTATTGAAGCAACTAAATTGTCTTCAAACATGAATTACTACAACTTTTACATAAAGGATTTTAGCCATTAATTCATTTTGTTACAAATTTGGAGACAACGATATCTCTTCTCGTAGAAATTTTTTTAGGTTTTTCTATAGGTTTCAATTTTTTCATTTGCTATTCTTTTTACCTTCAATTAGAAATTGTAGATTTTTCTTATCCATGATGTTTTCATTTAAATATTTGTGCAGGTTTGTAGCCAATCACCTTGTTACCTACAATCTAAGTCACATTTTGTATCAGCATAGTGAAAGTCATAAGGTGCATTGTGATCATGATTGTAATGGTATTACCAGAGTTTTTATAATAATTATTGCATGCCTTCTCAAATTTATTCCTGATTAGATATTTTTTACTACCATTTATGACTGTCATAGGGTTTTGCTAATGGAAGGAATGTAGAGCCTTGTTACATTGTCTAGGATAACCAAGATGCATTCCCTCTATTATGCATCTCCACTCTTGACATCAAGGGAATTAAAAGCATTTTCCTTTTCTTTTTCATCCTATGACATACATTTTCTTTATATTTTCTTATTTAGATATTTGTTTTCAAACAATTCCTTTTACCTCACTTAATCTCAGTTAGACACATTAGTTGACTGATCACTGATTAACATGTGCAATAGATGTAGTCAAATCTGACTTGTGCTTTGATGAATTAGAAGATTGGGTTTTCGGATCTCTTGACCGCTGATTTAGATGTTTTTTTTTCATAGGCTCTATAATATGCCTCTTCTTGTTGCTAATTCAAACTAGGCCCTCTCTTTTCTCTATTTTCTTCTTTGTATAACTTCCCATCTACACCCTCTTTCCTTCATATATGCATTCAATGTGTTCGCTGGTGCTAATGTAAGTCTTTTTATTTTTAACATGTATTATTGTTGTCATAATTTTTGACTTCAAAATACTTTCAGCAACCTCTTCTAATCTATTTTTGTATTTTTTGATTTTTAATTAATATATACATTTTCCCAATCAAATGTCTGCTCCAATTATTTTACCATTAACAAAATCAAATAATTAGTCTATCTATCTTCTAAAGTCAATCACATAGGATGAGAGGACATTTCTATAATTACAAGAATTTTAAAATCTTTTTCAAACTGTTACAAATGTTTATGTTTATGTTGGGGTTGTTGCTCTTTTCTAACCCACAAACTTATGTTATTCATTGATAGTTTAAATTTGAACTTAAAAAATACTGGCAAGTATTGAAGATACAGATGGAAGTTTCATCCTACATCCATTATTTTACTTCACACAAAACTCATGGTGCCTTCAAGTGAAAGACATGAACACTTTTTCCAAGTAGCATTGCTTTGAATGAAATGCTTCCTGAAAATCATAAATCATCATTATTTATAAATGTGAAAGAAGAATAAAAACACTACGTTGTTACTCTTTTGCATATTTGTTAGTCTTAAAGGTTCTTTTATTATTAGCTCATTTAGGTTAGGAGTCAAGTTAGTGTAATGTGTCAAGCTAAGAAAAAATAATAAAATTGTATTCATAGTTTCTCATGTGAAGAAAAATAATAGGTGCATTAGAAAACCTATATGAAAATTTGAGAATTGATAAAATCAAAATCATGATTTGCCAAAGGTTCCAACCACTTTTTTTTAGAGGTGTCATTTCACGCAAGATAGTTGACTAGACTAATATCAAATGAAGTTAACATTAAGTAGTTAAATTGTTTTTTGATCAATCATTCAACATTTTTATCTATTTTATTTATTTATATTTTTCATTTTTTCCAATAGTAAGAGACTAGAGTAACAAAATATTTTTTTATGAGGAGGGAGTTAGTGACAGTAACCCTTATGCAAAAAAATTAAGGTTAAAAATGAGGAGGGAGTTAGTGACAATAAGGATGCTAAGAAGGGTAAAAAAGGGAGATAAAAAAGAAAAATGTGGAAGAAGTCATACAGTCTAATAAAACTATTGAAAGTGATGATAAAACAAAAATGGGGGACCTTAATTCTAATTTGGAAGGTTATTCTAGAAGTAGAGGTGCAACCAGAAAGCATAATGTGGATAGTAGTAAAGAAAGGAAAACATAGTTTAATGTTGGGTCAAAAACTTCAAGGCATGAAGGGGGTAACCCAAGTGATCACTCAACATCTACTAAAAGGGATTCCAATGAGGATAAAATGGACATTGAAACTAATAAGAACAATGATGGTAAAACCATTATCATGAAAGAGCAGAACCTGAGTAAGGAGAGTAAAGAGGAGCTTAAGGAGAAGTAGGACTTAATACTGAGAACTAGGTCAATATCAAGGATAATAAGGATACTACAATTGACTCTAGAAATAGGTCAGCAGATGGGCCTAGGGATGACTCTAATTAGGTGAACTTATCTATCATCCATAGAGCCAAGCTTATAGCTGATGCTTCTCTTCAAAGTGATTCGTGGCTCTATAAAGAGATTATGGTGCTCAAGAAAAAAGTTGAGGATATACAAAAAGATTTGGACTAGGAAAAAATGTTTAGAACCCATTTGGAAAGCGAACTTGTAAATATTCTTGAAAAACTTAAGAAGTATGAACTGGAACTCTAAGATTTGATCAAGGATAGAAGATGGAGCTTGTTACTTCCAGTTTATGTGCTATTGTGACTAGTTTAGAAAAGAAAAGCAATGACGATATTATGTCTCCAAATACCATTGGAGCTAAGAGTCCATGACCCAAGTAATAGAACAAGGTAGAGCATGAAGAAAAATGTTATTGAGGCTTCTGAGGTTCCTGGGTTTGGGACAGTTCATATCATTGAGAGTACTGTGGAGGTAGGAAGGAGGTAGTGAAAATCATTAAAGAGATTCTTTAGGAGCTGGTTGGGTTCGCTAGTGTTTGGTTGCTAGTTTGTGCTATTTTGTTGTTTCTAGCTTTTTGTTTTAAACTCTAGGTTCCAGGTCCTTGTAAAACCTAGCTTTATTTATGTTTGGTTAACTCTAGTGGTTTCAAGTCCCTGTAAAACTTGATTTTTTGTTTTTTTTTTTGTGGTGAACTTCAGGTTTTAGGTCCATGTAGAACCTGGTGATGTGTCATGTTTATCTTTATCTTTTGTGAAGGGTTTCACGTCCTTCAAAACTTGTTTTTTGTTTAATCTAAAAAAAAGATCTTTTATAATAAAATTATTTATGTATTAAGAATAAAAAATTTTAAATGAATTTTTTTCTTTTACTTTATATTTCAAAAAAAATGAAATAAAAAATAAACGAATCTTAATATATAAATCTTAGTTTTAAATATTTAATCTCTTCTCCATAGTTTCCCAATCATTTTACAATTAAGCTAGGTAACTCAAAATAATAATATATAATTATTGTTCTTTGCTTTTGTTTTTCATTAGTATAAATATTGTAAGACTTTCAATATGATAGTAAGTTATTTTAAAAAGAGAATTTATTTATCATTAATTTTTTATAATAAAAGTAAATTTAAATGTTTGGACAAATAATATTAATTTAATTGTTCAAAATTTTTCAATCTATTGAATTATAATATATTTTTACTTCTTTTTTTGTGCTATTTTGTTGGTTCTATTTTTTTTTTGTTTCTAACTTTTTGTTTTAAACTCTAGGTTCCAGGTCCTTGTAAAACCTAGGTTTATTTATGTTTGGTTAACTCTAGTGGTTTCAAGTCCCTGTAAAACCTAATTTTTTATTTTGTTTTGTGGTGAACTTTAGGTTTCAGGTCCATGTAGAACCTGGTGATGTGTCATGTTTATCTTTATCTTTTGTGAAGGGTTCCACGTCCTTCAAAACTTGTTTTTTCTTTAATCTAAACAAAAGATCTTTTATAATAAAATTATTTAAGTATTAAGAATAAATTTTTTTAAATGAATTTTTTTCTTTTACTTTATATTTCAAAAAAATGAAATAAAAAATAAAAGAATCTTAATATATAAATCTTAGTTTTAAATATTTAATCTCTTCTCCATAGTTTCCCAGTCATTTTACAATTAAGCTAGGTAACTTTTATATATATATATATATATATAGTTCTTTGCTTTTGTTTTTCATTAGTATAAATATTGTAAGACTTTCAATATGATAGTAAGTTATTTTAAAAAGAGAATTTATTTATCATTAATTTTTTATAGTAAAAGTAAATTTAAATGTTTGGACAAATAATATTAATTTAATTGTTCAAAATTTTTCAATCTATTGAATTATAATATATTTTTACTTCTTTTTTTGTCTATCATAATTATTATCTTATGCTTTCCTTGTTATGTCAACTTTCTTAAATTTTAATTTTATTAAAATATATGATGTACATTGGATTCCAATAAAGAATAACTAATAAAAGGTTTCATTGTTTTAAAAAGAGGCCTTATGTTTTTTAATAAAAAAAATTGTTCCTACAATGTTTAATTTTTTTAATTAATTAAATATTTTTTTCTTTTACTTTTTGTCACCTATACACTTATTTCTATGTTTTAACAAAAAAAATCCCTAACACAGATAATAAAGTGTGTTTACTATTAACAATTATATTTATCTTATGATTAAAAAAATTAAATGTTTCTATTGTTTTAATTGTTCAAAAGGTCAGACGTGCTTTTAATTATATAAATTAGGTTTTTTTGAATTGGAGATGAGTGGGAGCTTAGTAGGAGGGATTTTGGTGGGAGGGAATCTAGTAGGTAGGAATTTGGTTGTGGGTATTGTCTCTGGTTTACCAAGGAAAGTGGTTGATGGGAGTCTGGATGTGGGGAGGTCATAGGGTTTTGCAAGGAATGCAGAAGAGGATATTGATAATGGAAATTGTGGAAACTTGGAGTAGGAAGAAGTCAAATTATTGTTGGGCTTTGATTCTACAAAGTTTGGGGATTCTGACTATTGTCTGATCCTTTGAGTGAGATCCCTACCCCTTTGAGGGCACCACGAATGAATATTTGGATATAACCATCTTCTATTGCGTTAAGGTTTCTGAAGGATCACATGTTGGTGAGTAGAAGAAGGAGAATAATGAAGTGGGTTAAAGAAAGTGGTCTTCTTTATTTCAGAAAAGGCTAGGAGGTAAGTCTTCTTTCCCTCATTTTACTTCAAAATCTTGTTGGGAAAAAGGAGAGTTAAATTATTTTTTCCCAGACTCGATAGTTGATTTTTCTATTTCTTCTATGGATTTAACCCTAGTTAGAGAATTTAGGGGGCTCGACCAGATATTGATACCTTAAGAAAAATGATTAAAAGGAAATGGGCTCTCCATAATCAAGTGGACATTGTTTTAATCATAAAAGGTTTTTTCTCCTTTTTATTCACTTGCAAGGAGGATCTAAATATGGTTTTATGTGGTAGACCATGGTTATTTCATAATAGTTCGTTAACAATTAAAAAATGGGAACCAAACATGTATCTCTCGGATGCTTTCTTCCTCACTACTCTAGTGTGGATAAGACTCCCAAGTCTCCCCCTTGAGTTTTGGCATGAAGAATTTTTTAAGGGGATAGTTGGATCCTTTGGAGAACTCATGACCATTGATAATTTGATTGCGTCTATAGATCTAAACTCCTATGTGCTAGAGTATATGTCAAAGTTGTGCATCTAAAGGATCTTCCTTAGAAGGTGGAAATTAATTTAAAACTTGGAAAATGGACTCAAGAAGTCATTTTTGAAGATCTTCCTAACACATTTTTTGTTTGTAAAAAAATGGGTCACTAGGCAAAAAATTGTCCATTAAAACTTAAAAACAAAAAAAAGGAGATGAATGTGGAAAAGAAGGTTCAAAAAAGGATTTGGAAACCTAAAGTCCTAGCTGGAGATGTTGTTCCACAATGTGAGAAAAGTGAATATAGCCTTCAGTCTACTGAGAGGAAGGAGATGTTGAAGGATGAAGAGAAGAAGATATAGAATGATGAGGAAATTCTTCTACCTACTATTAAGGCAAATGAGGAATCTAAAAGATTACAAAACTAGTTGGTTATTTTTCATAATCATGTTGGGGATCTGGAAGAGGTTGAGGATATAGGGAAGCTTGAGGAAGGAGAAATCTTAGAGGAAAGGATCAGATAGTTGGATGAGAAATTTTTTATGGAGGATTATTTGGATGAAGGAAAAATTATGTTGTTGGAACCTCTATGTGAAGAAAAAACTATCAATGGGTGTGAGCTAGATTCTAAATTTTTGGATCAGATAACTAAGAAGCAAGAATCAAAATAGAAGCAGGGACAAAGGAAACAATTTGATAAGGAAACTACTCCTTTTTCTATAGGAGTAGCTACTCGAAGAAGTAAATTGTATCTAGGATCTCTAAAATTGAAACCAGATGTTTGAACCCCAAAGAAATCTAGAAGAAAGACAACCAAAAAGAAGAGAGAAATAGAAAGTTTGTAGAATATTGTTGATGGGAAGTAAGCAACTATTCTATATTTTACCTCTAAAAATTTAATAATGAAAATCATTACATGGAACGTAAGGGGGATGAATAGTATCCATAAATTAAATGTAGTTAGAAATTTTGTAAGAGAGCATAGACATAATATGATGATGATCCAGGAAACTAAAATGGATAAAGCTAAAGCTAAAAGTTTGAAATCATACAATAGTTATTGTATTATGGAAAGTAATTCTAAGGGAGCCTCTGGTGGAACCCTAATAATGTAGAAAAAAACTATGTTTTCTAGTATCATGATGGATTCCAATAAGCACTTCATTGCAATCAAGATATAGAGCTTATCTCAAGGTAGCTATTGGTATGTAGTTAATATATACACTCCTAATAACAAAAACTCTAGAAAAAAGTTTTGGGATTCTCTCTCAAAGCTCAAGAGTTTAGATAATAATGGTAAATGGTTACTTTTGGGGGATTTTAATGTTCCTCTCTACGAACATGAAAAAGAGAAGGAAATGCTAGTCAATTGGAAGGAAGGCTAGATCTAATGGATTTTATTAATAAATAAGGTTTAATGGATGTGGAACTCCAAGGTATTGACTTTACTTGGAGTAATAAAAGAGTTGGAAATGAATGTATTTAAGCTCGCCTGGATAGAGTTCTTATCTCCCTGGATTGGACTAAAGATTTTGTTTGTTCTCTTAAGGCAATACACAAGATTGCCTCTCACCATTTTATACTCTTTCTTAAGGTTGAATCTATTCAAGTTAGGAAGAATTTCCTATAAGGTTTGAGAGAATGTGGATGCAACATCCAAATTTTAAGGCTTTAATGGATGAATGGTAGAATATTTATATTAAAAGAACAACTCTATTTTGTGTTGCCTTCAAACTTACGAATGTTAAAAAAAGAGTGAGAGAATGGAATAAGAAGTATTTTGTAAATATATTTGAGATTAAAGTGAACCTGAATGAAGAGCTAAAAGACATCCAAGAAAGAATTCAACAGGAAGGTTATTTAGAGGAACTAGTTAAAGAAGAAAATGAAAAGTCGGTTCAATACCATGACATTATTTCTTAAGAGGAAACCTTTTAGAGACATTGGTCTAGGTCTATCTAGCTTGAAGAAGGTGATAGAAACACTAAATTTTTTCATCTTACTATGATGAAGCACAAATCCAAGAACCAAATTTCTAGCCTTACTAAGGGAAGAGAGAAAATTACAAATGAAAATAATATCTCTAAAGAAATGATTTCCTATTTTTCTTCTCTTCTTTCTCCAAACCCTAATGTGGATGGCTCTAGATAGATAGAGCTTCTTGAAGCTATTCCTCATGTTGTTTCTCATGAGAAAAACAAAATGATGATAGCTATTCCCAATGGAGAGGAAATTTATAAAGTAGTTTTTTCCTTTGAGGGAGATAAATCTCCAGGTTCAGATGGTTTTCCTATGGTTTTCTTCCAGAATGAGTGGAAAGTGATAGGTAAAGATGTTTATGATGTAGTTAAAGAATTTTTTGGAGAAAAAAGAATGTTGAAGGAGATTAATTCTACTTTTTTTTATCTTACTAGAAGAATGGAGTTGATTCCCCTAAACAATTTAGACCCATCAGGCTTTGTAACTCAATTTAAAAATCATTTCTAAAGTTATTACTCTGAAGTTATTATTTATCCTTCTAATATTATACCTGAGCAACATAATGGATTCATTCCTAGAAGGAAAATTATGAATTCTATTATAATTGTTCATGAAAATATTCATTATTTATCTCTATCTAACAATCAGGGTTTTATTATGAAGGTGGATATTGTTAAAGCTTATGGTAGGGTAGAATGGAGTTTTCTTCAAAAGGTTTTACTTTCTTTTGTTTTTAATGATGTTGTTATTAAGCTTATTCCATAGTTGGTCTCTACTTCTTCTCTGGCTATTTTAGTCAATGGGAGTTCTTCTGATTTTTTTATACCTTCTAGGGGTTTGAGACAAGGCGATCCTATTTATTCTATTCTCTTCACTATTATGGTTGATAGTCTTGGCCGATATATTGGTAAGATGGTATTGAGAGAGGAAATTCAAGGTGTGAGAACTACTTCACATCCTCTTATCTGCTCTCATGAACAATTTTTCAGTGATACCATTTTCTTGGGAAAAGTGGATGTTAGGGAGGCTAGAAGTCTTAAAAAGGCTTTGAATATTTATTCAACCATCTCTAGGTAGTTGAAAATAGGATAAAATCTCTCTAGTTTTTATCAATACTCCTGCTCTTAGACAAAGGAAAATTGCTTATATCCTAGGGTGATCTATAGGATCTCTGTCGAGTAGTTATCTTGGCCTCCCTTTAGGGCTTAATCCCTCTAATACTTTTTGGTAGGATCTTGTAAAGAAATTCAATAAGAAATTAGCCCTATGGAAAGGTAATATGCTAATTCAAGCGGGTAAAGTTACTTTACTCAAAGTTTGTCTTCAAAGTCTTCCAACTTATGCTCTTAGTCTTTTCAGGATTACAACTAAATTTGAAAATGCAATTGATAAAATTCAAAGGAATTTTTTATGGTCTAGAATGGAGGAAAAAAAGAGAATGGCTCTGATAGCCTGGGAAAAGGTTTGTAAATCTAAGATGGAAAGAGGTTTTGGTATTAGATCTATTAGAAGTATGAATAAATCTTTGTTGGATAAACAAGGATGGAGAGTGCACCATGATGATAAGGAATGGAGCTCTATTTGGAAACATAAGTATCTTTATAATGCTCCTTTTATTTCTAACTTTTTATCCTACCCTATAATCCCTAGTTCTTCTACTATTTGGGGAGTTGTTCAAGGGTCTCAACATATTTTAAATAAAGGTTATAAGTGGAAAGTTGGAAATGGAAGTAAAATCATATTTTGGGGAGATGAGTGGCTTTTGGATCACCCTTTGGTGGATGATTTTGTTGATACGGGTTATATAGAAAGATGTAAATAGGTTTTTGGGGAATTCGTGGAGAATTATTGGTCTATCAATGGCTAGGTTAATATTGTTGAGTTTAACCAAAGCTTTTCTAGTATTCAAATTTATCTGAATGATTGTAGCCTCTACTCTAACTAGGAGGATACTAAGAACCTAGTAGTTATTTCAACGCCTCTTATGTGTTTAGTTATGAGGATAAGGTCAATTCCCCTTTGTGGTCTAGAGCGTTTTATGTATATTGTAGATATATATTTGTGAAACTGAATTTTTTTAGTAATCTTACTTTTTGTTTATTTGCATCCTTCTGACTTTTTAATACATAATTTGATGAACTATTTATATTTGTGAAATTTAGATATCTTAAAATTAGAAATCTCTTAACTTAATTTACAAAAAAAAAAATTAATTAAATTTTTAGGTATGCTAGTTTTCTGTATCACCGAAAGCAGGTTTATATTTACATTCATGCCTATCATGAATGCGGTATGAGGGTCCTTCAAAATTGCTTCTTTCATTAGTTGATTTTCTATCAAATGGAACATGCACATTCCATATGCCTCCTCTTTAAGACAACCACTATCATGACTACACATGGGCATTTTGTGAAATGATACAAATATATCTTCTACTACTTTTGGGTATCTTTGTGAGTTTATTTATTTACCACATGTGGCCTAATGGTCATTACCATGAATCCTCAGTGGTATGTCAACCACCATCAACAAAGAGAGTTACATTAGGCTTTAAAATTAACTACTAGAATGATTGTGATTGTTGATTGTTGATTTGATCATTTGAGAGAATAATATAGGATTGGTTATTGTAATTGACAGATCTCTACAAATTTATTGAAGCGCTTTCCCCTTTTCATATATTTAAACACCTAAACTATATTGACAATTTGTCAAACTATTTATAGAACTCCACATATTTGTGCCTTTTGATGATGAAAATCCACTTTGCTATCGTGTTGAACACTTGGTTGATGCCCTCCACACACAAAAACCCAATCAATGAGACAAGGTCAAGGATTTTGTAGTTGGACCTCTTACGATTCATTTGAGGCTATATGTATCGATTCACATTGTACCTCTTAGGAATACTTTTAGGATAGAGATTTTGTTTACTTTATGGAAGGATAGGAGTGTTGTTCTTTTCACTCACAACTTTCTTGATAGCATGTATTTGTAATAAAGTCATGTTTCCTTTACATTTTCTCTTTTTCACCATGCCTATGATTGAACCACAAACCCCTCAATAAGATTTCAACTCTATAGATGTTCAATGTCTTTTTATTCTATCATTCTCTTATGTGAATTTGGTTTTTCCATGATAGTGTCATCTTCCTTTCGAATATTACAAATTGTTTTGTATTGTAATTTGCTATTCTAACCCCTCTTGAGAGGTGACTAATGATGATCTTCAAAGATTTTGAAGTCTATCCTCTTAATTTTTCATAATAATATCCTTGAGAGACCTTAAGCCCACGGTATAATATTTCTCTAGTTACATTTTGTAAGAAAATCCTATCCTGTGACATGATGACTATTAGTGATGTCATGTATCTATTGTGAAGGACCAGATACTCCATAGTATCTTTTTCTATGTCTTCAACATGCTTTCTAGCCAATATATGATGTTCTCTATACAACCTCTATGATGAATCCATAACATATCAAGCCTCTAAACTGCATGGATGGGAACATACTCTCTCATGTTGCTTGTTGATTAAGAGATAATTCAAATGAGATCTAGAATGAGAATGTACCCTACAATTTAATAAGGCCAAATACATATTCCTTCAATAGAATCAATATTTTTGTATCCCCAACAAATTATTACATATTTAGTTCCTTTGAATTTGATATCTATAAAGTTATTATCTCCTTCTTAGATGAGATCGAGTGATCTCATGAATGAGGAAAATCTCCAAATTATTTTCTATATTAAATGACACCTTTCAACTATTGGTGTCACTGTTCTTGAACCTCTAGATTCATGTTTTATCCCTGAGCCATTGATTTTACGTTCAAAATATTCAAATTCTTGAACTCAAACTTAAATCTGCACTTTGACTTTGGATATTTGAGCCCTGGAGCTCAAACTTGAAACTCAGTGTAGTGTGTGCCCCTAGCTTGCATTTTTGTTATCAATGCCAAACTCTTTTAGGCTAGTTTATGCTTGATGTTTAGTAGCATTACTTTGAGATTATCAAACATTGTTTCAAATTTAGTTGATTTATGATAAGATTACTTGGTATTCTATATTTTATGTATGCATGATGATTATCACAGTGTTTGCAATTATTGAGGATGATTAGTTAGATGGTTTATTTATCCTATGTGTTTTTCTTATGGATACTTACCCCATACTTCATGTGTATGGTGTGTGTGTTTGTTTTCTTTATGTATGGCATTTTTGATGTGGTTAAGGAAGGGAGTTGTAGTCACCTACTAGTCGACATCTCCACAATGCACCACTTCCTGCATTTCCTATTTAGCTTAGAATATTGTATCTATACATGCATGGATTTTATGCAAGTTGCAGGTACTAGGTATCGACTTCCCTGAATTGCCAAGATGAGTGTACCCTATCGCATTATCTCAATGGTAAGAGAGGGGAGACAAATTCTCAAGTCCAAATCCTAATCCTTTAAGCCATTTATCCTAATTGATAATTAGGAGAAGTATCCAAGTCAAGTACCCTCTCAATGTGTTGGATGACATTAATTCGTGATTATAACCTTTCTAGTTTGATTTTGTATGTGTTTTTCTTTGATGGGTTTCTGTATGTTGTTTTATGAGTCTTTGGTGAATTCTCTATTAATTAAGTCTACTTAAATGATTAAATTAATGATTTAACTTAATGGAAAATTATTTTGATATTTTAATATTTAATTATATTTAATTAATTGAGAAATTAGTTAAATAAAATAATCAATTTTGAAGACAAAAGTTATAAGGATAAATTTAGAACATGATGATATTTATTTAATTTAATAATAATATATTTAGAGTTCATTTTTTATTAAATGCTAAATAATATCATTATTTAAGTTAAATAAATATTTTATCAATTAAGTTTCAAAAAGTAAAATTTAAAAGTGAAAATATTTAAATTTATTAAAGGTTATAAGTTTGCATGATCTATGCATGAGTTGAAAATAAAAGAAAATAATTAATTAAAGTTTCATGATTGCATGACACGTCCATGAGATTAAATTCAATAAATTAATCAAAGGAGAATTTGAGTCAAAATTAAAATAAATTTATTTAATAATTCATTTGATGTGCATGGAAAAGATAAAAGAAAGATTAATAAAATTTAATTTACAGTTTGAGTCTTGTGAGCAAGGAGTCCTCTCGGGTGAACACACAATTAATGCCCTGATTTGAGGAGAGAACTCCTTATCACCAATGGAGGGTTCATTTTTGAGGGGCCGCAAATTTTAGAGAGGGAAGAAATTTTTGGAAAGGAGGCGATTCTACAAGGAGTAATTTTCTCTAAAGTTTTCTAGGGCATAGCGACTAGCATCAATGTCCAAGTAGACGCTTATGATTTTCGCATATTTTAATACACTCTTTCTCTTTCCTGTCTTCATCGTGTCTATTAATGTTTGTCTATATAATTCTTTGTAACGAATCTTTCAATCTTGTAATTTGGAATTTAGGCATGCATGTTGTTTTCATCTGGTTATGGGAGATTAGAAATATCATTGCAATCCTTGTTTAATAGAATCAAAAATTTAGAAATTAAATCGGGATTTGGGTATAAGTTAAAATGGAATTGGGAAAATTAATCAGGGAGGGTTTTGAAATTAAAAAAGAAATTTAAAGACAAAATTTGATTGGTTACTAGAATTTTCTCTATCAGATTAATGTTGAAAACAATTTTATACACACACACACACACACACACACACACATATATATATATACATACATACATATATATATAAAGGGAGAGTTTGTTTAATAAATTTTATATTTTTATAAATCTTATAAAATAAAGTAATTTATAAAAAAACATTTTTTTGAATATAAATCAAAATTTTTTTAAAACGTTTATATTAATAAATTTTTATATTAAAAACAAATAATATTAAATATTTGGCGGGGGGGGGGGGGGGGTGGGGAGGGGGGGGGCAAGGTGGGGCCATCACCCCCCCACCTCCCAACACCCTACCGGCGGCACCGTACCTGTTGTCACAGGTACTACGATAGTCATCATAGGCCCTATGACGGCAGGCAGGGACCTCACGACCCTCTGCTTTAACGCAACAGGTAAGATTTAAGTTTATACTTTTTTTAATTTTATTTAATTTTATTAAGTTTTGAAATGTATGTTATGAGATGTAGCATGTTTATTAATTATTATTAAATTAATTATATGTTAATTAATATGTATTAAATGTTATTTAATATATATTCAATATTAATAAGTTTTAATGATAATGTATTATAATTTGTTATTATTATATTAACAATGTTAAATATAAATTAATAATTAATAATAATTTTTTAATTAATATTTTAAAAAAAGATATTAATATAAATGTTTAGTTGATATTCATTAATTAATTTAGTTCAAACTTAGTTTGATTAAATTTAATTAATGATGAATTTGGTTTTTAGATTTATTAATAAGATTAATTAATTTAATTTAATATAATTTTAATTAAGATTAATTAGTTAATGGAGTTATATAATTATTAAATTATTAATGAATTTGATTTTAATGAAATTGATGGTTATTTTATTTAAAATCAATAAAGATTATATTAAATAAATGATTATCCTTGGACTATTTTAGGGAAATTGACTTAAATATAATGGGGTGATTGCTACTTTTGATTTGAATAAATGAGGGGACTAACTCCTAGGGTAAAATTGAGAATCTCTCTTACTTAAAATATACATTGAAACAAAGACTGAAACCTCACTGTAAACTAAAACTTTATGTTTTTTTAAAATTAGGCCAAAATATTAGACAGTTATGTTTTCTATGTATTGTCTATGCTTTGGGGGTTTTCGGGTTGATCTAGAATGTTGACCAGTTTAGGTTGTTACCAGAGGCTTGGGAGTTGTGTGATTGTGATTTTTTGATGTTTTGATCTTGATCTTTTTAACCCAATCACGGTAATGTGATGATATGCTCTATGATGAGTTTGTATTTTATTGTTGTTATTGTTTTCCAATCTTCTTGTGTGAAGCTGAGGTGTATGTATATGAGATACCTGACTTAACCATTTTTGAGTCATCGATTAGTTATATTTGATTTGCTTTCTAGTCACTTTGAGAGGACTGAGGTTTTTTGAATGATTTTTTCTTGATGATGCCATGTTGTAACATGTTTGACTTGACCATTTTGGAGTCTTTGATCAATATTATTGGGATACTTTCTAGTTACTTATTGAGAACCAATGGATATTGTGCTTTATCATTTGATGCCTTTCAGTTGCTCATAGAGAACTGATGTGATTATTATGATCATCTTTTGATGCTTTTCAGTTGCTTGTATAGGACTGAGGTGGTTTTTATATGATAATTGATTTGTGCTTTTATGATCCTAGGGTAGGTTATCTACTTGTAATGTCAGGAAGTGGCTTGTAATGGGGGCCATGGACCCTAAGTGGTCTTGGGGGTAACCCATTGTAAGTTGTTTTAATAAGTGAAAACACTACACTAAATGAGAGTAAAATGAACCTAATAAGAGTCTTTGTATGTTCTCACCCATGCCTTGAGTGCTAGTATAGACTAGTATGAGATTAGAGAGAATGCTTGGTTGTGACCTTGCATTCTGTATTATGCCTTGTCAGTATGAGAGGATACTAATGGCCACAGTGGGATCACTAGGGACCCAAGAGTCCTAACAGACTACTCAAGTAACTCTGAGAATGATTCATGCGATGACACTTGCCTGCTTGCATAGTAGGTTTCCTACGTGTCTTGTGTGCCTCTGGGAATTAGATGTCGATCTATTTTAGAACCTTTGAGTTAGATTTATTTTAGGGTTCCCTGGAATTAGAGAGCATTTGTGTTATGTGATTTGATATCCTATTTGGGACTTGAGACTATCTCCTTAGTGTGGTGGGAGTGGGCCATTTAGGTTCCACCCAGTTGGGTGGTAGCATTTTTTCACTCTTACCATTGAGATTCGTTCATAGTCACCATGGCTGGAGCTTCATGGGATATTTCTTTTTTATCATGTTTAGATGATGTTATTTACTGACACATTTTCTTATATTGATGATTAGCATGTGATAGGTAATGTTATCTGCTTGTAGGATCATCTTATGCTTTATACTAGTATGTTAGATTTCCTTATGCATATGTTGTAGTATGTTTTATTAGTGATGTCCCTATTATGATAGTACCAATTATCTATTTAGTGGATCTGGATGTTACATGTGGGGAATGGCTAGGGCCCATGATGGTCTAATGATGCTATTGATTGTTGGGAGGAACCACGTACTTAGCTAGTTGTGTTTTTTGATGGATGGTTATATTTCATGATGGATGGATGTATCATGTATGGTGGATGGTTTCATTTATATTATTGTACTTTGTATCATGGTTTTGAGGAGGATGATGTATCTTTATTTCTACATATGTATATTCTTTTAGCCTTTCATACCCTGTGACATGTACAGTGGATGATTGAGTATTCTGAATTAATTTTCCAAGAGGCATTCCAAAAAAATGTATATTATGGACATTGGACTTTTTGATTATTCTTTCATGTGGATGTAGTAGTTGTTAGACTTAGTATTAATCAAATTCATATGTAATCCAACTTCATGAGATCCTTAAGAAATGTAACCTATTTTCTATGCTTTTAGTCAATTGTATGTTATTGCTTCTGCTACTATGTGTTTGAAGTGTATGCTATTCTCTCTTATTTAAAAAAAAAAATGTTTGGAAAACTTAGTAAAACTTTAAGTTAATTCTTTTAGATACCTTGGTGGGGTGTTACACTCAGAATTTTTGTTTCAAACTCTGAACTCAGAATCATTTCTTCTGTATTAATAAACCTTTGAATTTTGTACCTTGAACCTTGTTTTTAACTTCAAATCATGATACTTGAACTTGCATGTCAAAACTTGAACTTGAACCTTGAACTTGAATCTTTTAGTTCAATGCTTCAAGATTTCAACTAAAAACCACTTCTTTATAGCATATCAATTTTACAAAAGCATTTTCAACATAGATCAATGCCACATTTGAGAAATTGAAGAGAGCTGATCTCTATGACTCAACCTTGAAAGTTTAAAAGTTGGGGAGCTAAAATAGATCCAACAAATAGCTCTAATTGGGGATGTGGACCATGAGGGACATGAAGAACCCAACAATTTATAGTTAGGACTAGTGTCTTGCCAATGGGAGAAGATTCAAAATAGCATAGAGGATAGAGGAACTTCTTGTTGAGAGTGATGGGGGCAAGGTAACACACAAAAACAAAACACTAACAACACCACAAAAGTTAGCAAATTAAAACTAAAACCAAAAAATAAAGCTACCCCTAGAAACAACAAAAAAATTATGTACAAAGGATAGGGCGAGCAACCCATACCTTGGAGAATGCACCTAGCTGCTCATGAAAAGTCATTAATTGGTTGAGAAAAATATGTGCCAATGTGAAAAAGAGGTTGCTATATGAAATGCATCACTCCAAGAAACCACTGAATAGAAGATACAAGGGGGGATATGGTCACCGGGTATTGGGCCAACCTTTAGAATGGCCTATTAGACCCACACAATCATTCAGTTCCATAGAATTATGGATGCAATACTCGGACATGGTTTTCAATGAGCTAATTTATGTCACAAAAATCCATACTATCTTCTACCTTAGAAAAAGAATTCAAACCCTTGATAGGAGGAATAGTGAGATGCAATGCAAAGGCATTCTTATCAAAATTTGAAATTAGATTTAGTGAGAATTTGTCCCCAATGTGTACATTACTAAACTCAAAAGAAAAATCCCCTAATATAGGGGAATTATAAATAAACTCATCATCATAATTAAATTGAAATGCCTCCATTTCAGCTTGTGTAAATGATGGCATAGGAGAAAAAAATCTTTTTTTTTTCTTACCTTTTCAATATCTTCATGAATCTCTAATGCTTTATGTTGAAAGTATTCTTCATTAGTTTCTACATAATCAAACTGAAAATATTCTTAGTCAACTTCAGCCTATGATCATTCTTCATAATATTAGGTGCGATGAAATAGGAAAGTCCCATGCTCAGCTTTTTCATTAGATTGAAAAATATCATTTTTTTGTTCTCCATCAATCTTCCTTTTTGCATGTTGATCCACCATACTTTCTTGATTATCACCAATGACTAAAATAACATTAGAAATTTCAAATGTAAATGATTCAAATTCTAGAAAAGGGACAACCACTAGTAGGTTTTCATTCAATTTGTCACTACCAAGTTCTTCCTTAATATGAGGTACACCAAGGCAAGTCATTAGATCCACTAATTGAGGAATATATTCATCATTATCCTCAAAGCACAAACTATAACCTCTTGAAATATGAAAGGAATTATTTTTAGTGGGTGTGGTCTTTTGAAAATCCTCATCATCGTACTCAACAAGTAGATGCTATGGTCCAACCACATTATAGGGACTGCTTTCAATCATATGAGGCATTAGAAAAATTTCTTCATTAAAAATTGTCAACTTTTTAAGAACAGAGGTAAAGGGTGTTGGTTTTAGTGTTTTGAGAATAACCCTTATCTATTTAATCTTTACCTTTGAATAATATTTTTGTTCATAGAGACAAATTCCTTCCTACAAAGATTTAGTACATTTTACTTCACAAATGATCATATCATCATCTAGCCCAATTGCCTCCCTTTGTGCATCTTGCAATCTTTTCACTTTTAGAAGTTGAAGCAAGAATCTAATTTTGGTTTGTAAGGCAGTAATGAAAACATACATCTTATTGTTTTTAATTGGTTGACTAGTTTGAGGGATTTTACCAATGCATCTATTGAACCTGTCTATAAACTCCCTCATAGGTTTACCTTACTTCACCTGAATTTGAAAGAAACTTAATAATATCTTGGTGATATCAACTGTAGGCTTAAACCTTTGAATAAATTTTACCTTAAGGTCATTCTAACAAGTTATGCAACTGTTTGGAAAATTCTAGAACCAATCTACCACATTTCCAATGAGACTCCCACCAAATAGTTTGACAAAGATGTATCAAGAATCACATAGGTGACTGTAACCACTTTAATGTGATTATTCGGGTCTTGATTTGTGTTGATAGAAAAATTTGGGAAATATTCTCTTAATCCTTTAGGTAGGGCTTAATATTGGGGTAAAATGGTCTAATCTGATCTTCCCATGGGTGGGTTGCGACCAAAGCCGTAATACATTGGATTTCTCCTACCAAATAAAATCAGAGTTGTCAACCTTCATCCTCATAGGAGGTACCTTCAAATATTTGAGGAAACAAAGTACTAAAAATTTACTTTCTTCCCCAGAAGAGTCACCAAAATTTTGTTAGTCAATAGGTTTGTCCTTTCAAAAACACCTTTATAGAAGACCCTTAAATGCCCAAGTGAGAAGACAAAGAAAACTAATAGTTGATTCCTTCAAAATTTTATATGCAAACACTCTCTAATTTTTTATATGAAGGATCAACTCCCTTCTAAAAGATATTCAATGAATTAAATATGGATAATATTTTTAACATGAAGACATAAAAAAGACTTATTCTATTATCAAGTCATTTGGGAAGAATATGGTGAGCATTGGAAAGGGAGGGAAGAGTGATTTTCAAAATTTTAATCTTGAGAAGGGTAGGATTCCTTTGGACTATTGGAATTGGATCCCTAGCTTGGAGCATTAATCACAGAAGGAGGTCAGTCAGGGATCTTCTGGTATAGGTAATCAATTTGAGAAAGATGATGGGGACCCAGATGTTCCCCCCAAGGTGGTGATCAAGATTCTTTTAGGTCCCAAAGTGGGTCTACCCAACCCTACTAAATGGTCGTCTCTTTTTGGGGTCAAGCCTATAGTTAAGTCCTCTTTCTTGCTTGTTAAGATTCTACTTGAGACAAAGAAAGGTTCTTGTGCCATTGCCATTCTGAATGAGCTCATGGATCATAGTATTAAATCCATGGCTTCCACCTTGGTTGGTAAATTCTTAGGGCCAAGGCCAAATATTGATGTTGTGGGATCATTCATCAAGAAGAAATGGGCCCTCAAAGGTCAAGTTTTAGTCACAACATGGCTAAGGGCTTTCTGTCTTTTCATTTCAAATGTTTGGAAGATCTTTCTAACATTTTGAGTGAGGGGCCATGGGTTGTTGGTTGGTCCACTCTGGTTCTCTAGAAGTGGTCATTAAAGTTGAATTTGAATGACTCTTTCTATGTGCAAGCCCCTGTCTGGGTAAGGCTACCCGAGCTACCCCTAGAATTTTGGAATGAGGATGTCTTCGTGGGGCTAACTAGCTCTTTTGGGGAGCTTATCTCCATAGATCCAATTACTGACTCTAAAATATGCCTCACTTATGCCTATATCTAAATTGGGGTGAGGGAAGGTACTAATATGCCAAAAACTATGGCATTTCATTCCAAACTGGGAGTGCATGTTAAAAAATTGATTTATGAGACCGTGTCATTTGCATGTTTCCTTTGTTTCAAATCAAGGAACAAGGAAAACCAATGCCCTAGGGTAGAAAAGAAAAAATGTAAGTCAACTAGTACTACTAACAAGGGGAAGAAAATGATTTGGAAATAGAAAGCTTCAAAGCTTTATGATAAATAGGATGGCATCGTGGATAAGAAAAAAGCCCTTCAACAGGAAGGAGAGAAAGTCATTGAAGGTGATAAAAAACCTATAGTCTCTAATAAGGAAAAGAGGAATGACTCTAACCAGGAAGGAGACTAGAGAAAGGATAGAGATATAAGACCAAATGTGACCAATGTTGAGGACCAAGCTGTTGAAGCCATAGTTGGGGTAGGAAACTGCTTGCTGGCTGAGGAAGAGAAGGATGTTAGTAGGTCAGAGACACCCAAAAACTTATTCAGGAACCCTGAATGTTGGTGGCCTCCCAAGGATGGATGAACTTAGTCTAAGAGACAAAATCATTGATGATGGGATTAGTCAAACTGATAACAAACATGCTCTACCTATTGTTCCCCTAGCAAGTTTGTCTATCTCCAAAGGTGTGGGGATGAAGCTTTTAGAACTTACTAACAATTCTTCCCCAAAACAAATTTTAAAATGGGAGGAATGGATTAATAGTTGCTCTCAAGATGGAAAAGGTAACTGGAGTCTAGTTAAAAAGAAGAAGAACCAAAATGGAGACCATCCTCCTTTGTCTCCAATGACAACCATAAGCAGAGTCAAGGCTGATGTTGGGGTAAACTAAAAGTCTCTAGGTAGGAGAAGCCTGAATCAGACATTACAAGACAAGACAAAAAAGAACTTGGTAGATGGGAGCCAGAGAACCATCAAGGAATACTCTGGAAAAGAGAAATCAAGATCATATCTTGTAACATTAGGGGCTTAAATGGCACCCACAAGTAGGAGATAGTTAGGAATATGATCAAAGACCAAAGACCTAATTTTTTACTGATCCAAGAAACTAAAATGCAAAAAGATGTGGTTTGTAAGTTGTCTTTTAGCAAAAACATGAGTAGTGAGACTACAGATTCAGAGGGAGCTATGGGGGGGGGTGTTGATGATTTACACCAACATGGATTTTCATATTTCTTCTAGTTATAATGAAGGTGATGCCCTCCTTTGTAAGGTCTCCCATGTTCATAGTGGTGACTCTTGGTTTATTTTAAATTTGTATGCTCCCAATACTAAAAGAGAGATTAAAAAAATTTTGGGCTAATATCCTTGATGTTATACAAAACTACAACATAAAAAAAGGGGTTATCATGGGGGATTTCAACTCCCCCCTTACTAATGATGAAAAAGCTAGGGCCAACCCCAGATCAGGAAAGTAAATTAGACCTCTCAAATTTTATTAACAATCTAGCTTTGATGGATGTTGATCTCTCAAGGGGTAGTTTCACTTGGTCTAATAGGAGAGTAGGTGGGGACTGCATCTAGGTCTAACTTGATAGAGCCCTAATCTCCCCTAATTGGATACAAACCCACTCTTGCAGACTATCCCTTCTCCCTAGAGTTGGTTCGGACCACTCTCCCATCTCACTTTCCTTTAGTTCCCTTATGGTTAAATGGAATTTTCCCTTTCATTTTGAGAAGATGTGGACTTCCCATCAGAGCTAGAAGTGAAGATTTCTTCTTGGTGGAACATTGAGGTGGAAGGTACTGCAATGTTTAGGATAGCCCAAAAATTGAAAAATGTGAAAAGAAACATTAAAGCTTGGAATAAGTCAAACTTTGGGCATATATTCCAAGAGAAGGACGATAAGTTAGACCAGCTCCATACTATCTAGGAAGAGATTTAGTTGGAGGGATATAACAACCTGAATAGGTTTGAAGAAAGGTCAATTCTATCTGATCTACATAATATCATTAGTAGGGAAGAACAATTTTGGAAACAAAGATCAAGAGTTAATTGGCTCAAAGAGGGGGACCAGAATACCAAGTTTTTCCATTTATCCACCTTAAAGCACTAGGCTCATAATAGGACTTCAAGCATCAAAAGGGGGCAGACCTTGTTTACTAAGGACAATGAGATTATGGATGAAGCTATGAATTTCTTCTCTTCTCTTGTTTCTAAGGATCCTTCTCTCTCCATGATTGATCAAGAGGACATCTTAAACGTTATTCCCTTACTGTTGTAGGATCACCATAATTCTATGTTGAAAGCTATCCCTTCTTTGCAAGAAATTTATCAAGCCCTTTCTTCTCTTCCTGGTGATAAAGCTCCTAGCCTGGATGGTTTTCTGACTTTCTTTTTCTAGATATACTAGGAGGTGGTAAAAAGTGATGTTGTAAAGGCTATGCAAATGTTCTTTGGAGCTAGAACCTCTTGAAAGAACTCAATGCTACTTATTTGGTGCTAATTTTAAAAATCCTAGGGGTTAACTCGATGGATAAGTTCAAACCCATCAACCTTTACAACTCTTTCTATAAAATCATCTCAAAATTTTTGACTACTAGGCTGCTCAGTGTCCTTCATCTAATTATCTCCCTGCAACAAAGTAGTTTTGTCCCAAGGAGACAGATTCTTGACTTTATTATTACGGTCCATGAGGTGATTCATTCTTTGGAAGTTACGAAGAGAGAAGGATTTCTACTTAAATTAGACCTATCTAAAGCTTAGAATGGGGTGGACTAGAACTTCTTGTTGGCTTTCCTTCATACTTTTGGCTTTGATGCTCAGGTTTTTAGAATTATCCTTCATCTTGTCTCAACCCCCTCTTTGTCTATTTTGGTCAATGGTTCCCCCTCAAATTTATTTTTCCCCTCAAGAGGGTTTAGATAGGGTGACCCTTTATGTAATGACCCTTTACTGATTTTTTATGATATTTCCAGCCTCAAATCAGAACTTTAAAATCAAACAACCAATATTACAAAGATTGAAAACCCAAACTCAAACCAAAAACAACCCCAAAAACACCCAAATCGGCACTATTCAGCACAAAGGCAAACTCTGTATGAGCATGCACATGGAATGGCTTCAAACTCCCATCCTTAACCTTCCTAGAAACCTGCAAACTCCTATTCTTGGGTCTCCTTCTCCACAGGTTTGGCAGCCTCTGAAGAACAACAAGAAAATTAGCAAGAATCAAGATGTAGAATGAGCCCAAAATGCCTCCAAACCCCTTTTAAAGAGGGCATAACCCTAACTGACGTCCAAGAGGGGTTAATGAAATATAATTTAATAATAATTTTTATTTATTAGTCCATTGGTTTCCAAAGATTAACCCCTTTTTCCGAAATTTCACCTTTCTGGAGCCTGCCTGCCTTAACAAAGTTTTTTTTTTTTTAATTATTTGAATAGGGGACATCACAAGTCCTCCCTTCCCAAATATTGCTTGTCCTCAAGCAATGAAGGTTGGAATTCTCAAGAATATGTTCTCCTTCCCAAGTTGCATCCTCTAGTGGTAATCCTTTCCATTTGACCAAATGCTCTATGATGCTTCTATTTCTCAACCTTTTCTCTCTTGTATCCAAAATCTCTTCTGGTATCAAAACTAATTTCCCTTCATCATCAAGAGGTGGTAATTCTGTAGATACTATGGTTTGCTGGCCTAGAACCTTCTTTAAGCAAGATACATGAAAAATATTATGTATTTTGCTGTTTGGTGGGAGCTCCAATTCATAAGCTACCTCTCCTACCTTCTTGATGATTTTATAAGGCCCATAGAACCTTGGCTTGAGTTTATCTACCCCACTTCTCTTCAAGGTGCTTTGCTTATATGGCTGCAACCTAACAAATACCAAATCTCCCACCTCAAAAGATCTTTCAATCCTTTTCCTATCAGCATATATCTTTTGTTGGTTTTGTGCATGTTGTAGATTATCCTTGAGGGACCTTATTATGTCTTGGCTTTGCTTGATGAAATCACTTGCTGCGGGTACTCTGCTATCGGAAAGTATTAGATCAACAAAGGAAAGGGCATCATAACCATAAAGAGCATGAAAAGGAGGCATACTAATAGACATGTGATGAGATGTATTGTAACAATACTGCCCTAGGTGTAACCATTTCACCCAAGCATGTTGTTGATTTGAAACATAGTTCCTCAAATATCCTTCTATCCATTTATTAACTATCTCTGTTTGCCCATCTGTTTGAGGGTGATAGCTAGTACTGGGAGTGAGTTCAGTTCCTGCCAAATGAAAGAGCTCCTTCCAAAAAGAGCTAAGGAATCTACTGTCCTGGTCACTAACAATGTTTCTAGGCAAACCATGTAATCTAAAAATTTCCTTGAAGAACAATTCGGCCACTTGTGATGCCTTGAAATCAGATGTGATAGGAAAGAAATGTGCATACTTAGTTAGTCTATCTACCACCAAATATATGCAATCCTTACCTTGAACCTTGTCCAACCCAGTGATGAAATCCATGGAAATACTTTCCCATTTTTGTTCGGGAATAGGAAGTGGCTGCAACAACCCTGGAGGAAAATTTTGCTCACTCTTGCTTTGTTGGCATACCATACATTCCTTAATGTGTTTAAGGACATCCTCTTTCATACCCTTCCATGAAAACCACTCTCGAATTTGCCTGTATGTCTTGAAGTATCCCTGGTGACCAGCCAAAGGTGTGTCATGAAAGGCCCTCAATATCATCTCCTTAGTTTTTGACCTTGGCACTAAGAAGATCCTGTTCTTGTAATAAATCAATTCATCAACAACCTTGTACCTATTATCATCCACTAACTTATCCAAAATCTTCGTGGCAAATGAATCTTTAGCATACTCTAAAATTATGGAGACTTTTCAATCAGCAGAGATAGATGATAAGGAACACAAAGTGGGCTTTCTTGAGAGAGCATCAGCAACCACATTATTCTTTCCTTTCATGTATTCAATATCAAAATCATAAGCTTGCAATTTTCTTACCCATTTTTGTTGACGATCATTCAAATCCCTTTGGTTCAAGAAGAACCTGAGGCTATTATGGTCTGTCTTTACAATGAATCTCCCACATACCAAATATTGTCTAAACTTATGAAGTGCATGCATGATTGCCAACATTTCCTTATCATAGATGGAGTACCCTTTCTCTGATTGATTTAATTTTTGACTCTCAAATGCTATTGGATGTCCCCTTTGAGTTAGGACAGCCCCTATACGTTCTCCCGAAGCATCACATTCAACAAAAAAAGGTAAAGAGAAATCTGGAATTGCAAGCACAGGGCATGAACTCATTACCTCCTTAAGCTTATCAAATGTTTTTTGTGCCTCTTCTGTCCAAACAAAAGCTCCTTTCTTTGTCAAATCAGTCAAGGGGGCAGCAAGCTGAGAAAATCCCTTGGCAAATCTCCTATAGTAGCTACACAACCTGAAGAAACCTCTCAACTGTGTAAGATTAGTGGGTGGAGGCCAATCCAAAATTGCCTGGATTTTTTGTTGATCAACCTGTACTCCTTTAGAGCTTATAATATGTCCCAAATATAGGATCTCTATCAAACCAAACTCACATTTAGATAGCTTAGCATAGAAGGATTGCTGCTCCAAAATTTCCAAAAAAAAGTGTCTATGTGCTTAAGATGCTCTTCCCATGTTTTACTATATATCAAGATATCATCAAAAAATACCAAAACAAATTTTCGAAGATGCTGACTGAATACCTTATTCATACAAGATTGGAATGTTGTAGGTGCATTAGTGAGTCCAAATGGCATAACAAGAAATTCAAAGTTCCCATAGTGACATCTGAAAGCAGTCTTTTCCACATCTTCACTCCTCATTCGGATTTGATGGTAGCTTGATCTTAAGTCAATTTTTGAGAATTATACAGCACCATGTAACTCATCAATGAGTTCATCTATGCGTGGTATGGGATACCTATTTTTTATGGTCTTCTTGTTTAGAGCCCTGTAGTCTATACACATTCTCATTGTACCATCCTTTTTCTTGACAAGTACCACAGATGATGCAAATGGACTAGAGCTAGGCCTTATGAATCCCATGTCCAGGAGTTCTTTAATAGTTTTTTCAATTTCTTCCTTATAACCTCTTGGATGGCAGTATGGGGTTGTTATAACTGGTTTGACACCCTGTTCTAACTCTATAACATGCTCAAAACCTCTATCTGGTGGTAATCCTGGAGGCAAATCATTGAAAACTATACTATGCTTATCAAGAATATTTTGAATTTCAAAATGGAAATTACCTTGATTCTTTGGAGAGCTTGTTGGTTGGATTATGACTCCTGCTGCCCATGTTACTTGTCCTCTTCGAAAAGTCCTCTCCATCCTCTTTGCAGAGACCGCCTTAGGTGCTCCATTCGATAACCCTCTCAATATGACTTCTTTCCCATTGGAATGAAATTTAAACTCCATAGTTTGATGGTTCATGTAATAGCCTCCGATAGAGTGCAACCATTGAACACCCAATACAAGATCTGTCTCCCCAATACCAACCACATAGAAGTCATCACATAACTCATAATCTCCTAAGGTCATCTTGAGTTGTTTCACCACCCGTGTGCAAGGCATAGTGAATCCATCAGCTACAATAACATTGAATCCCTCAAAATCTTTTTCTTTAAGCCCTCTTTTCATGACAAATCCCTCATCAATAAAATTGTGAGTTGCCCCACTATCAAGAAGAACAGTCAACCTTTGCCCTGCTAGTACCCCTCGAATTCGAAAGGGATGGTATCTTGGGACTCCTGATAATGCTGCTAAAGTGCCATCCTTGCTGATTTCTTTTACTTTCTCTTCTTCTACCTCCTCCTTAGTATCATGAAATTCCTCATGCTCATCTGAATCAGATTTTGAAGCAACTTCAATATAGTGCACTTGACCTTTCCCCAAACATCTGTGTCCTGGAACCCATGGTTCTCTACAAGTAAAACAAAGCTTTTTCCTTCGTAATTCACTCCTAGTCTCTTCATCTACCTTCTTTTTTGCCACATTTGTCACATCTTTTGGTGGTAGTGTTGGGAAAGTCTTTTTCTAAAAATTTCCCTTATGTTGCCAAAGATTTGGGGGTTTTTGATTAGTGATTGATTTCATAGGCATGCAAGTTTCAAGTTGCAAGCTTCTTTTTATAGCTTCCTGTAAGGTTGAGGGTGAGAAAGCCTTAACCAAACCCTTAACAGAATCTTCTAAACCATCAAGAAAAAGATAAATGATCCTCTTTTCACTCATATTAGGTACCATAACAACCACTTTTTGAAATTCTTCTATATACTCATTAACTGATTTGGTTTGCTTCAACTTTACCAATTCTTTAAAGTACTCTTCATCATCCTTGAGGTCAAATCTATCTATCACCCTTTGACTGAAATCTTCAAATGTAGTTACCGGATCGTGACCTTGAGTAGTCATTCCATGATACCACCAATCATAGGCTGCATCTTCCAAGTGTAGACTTGCAAATTGAATAGCATCACTCTCTTTCATGGGGTTAAGTGTGAAGAAAGTTTGTAATTTTTGTAGCCATGCTCTAGCTGAAATTTTATTTGTTCCTTCAAAAGTAGGTGCTGTAAACTTGCTTATTTTATTTTTGAGCTCTCTTCCACTTGTGTCATGCTCCCTCCTATTCTCTTTCTTGGGCATCAAAGCGTTCATCATATCCACATATTCTCTAAAAGGAACTGAACTACGAAAGTCATCATCTAAGCCATTGTAAGTAGCTCTTAATGTAATCAAATTACCTATAACCTCTTCCACTGGATTAATGGCTGGATTTGGTACTGGTGGCTCATCTGCAGGCAAGAAAATAGATTTGGTTGATTTAGATGGTGTGGATCTCCCATTTCTTGGCTCCTCTGAAGTGCTCCCTTTCTCATTAATAGATGCAATTCCTTGTAATTTTTCTGTCAATATTCGCAAAGCTCTCTAGTTTCCGCCAAACCATCCACTATTTGCTTCTAAGTATTTTGGATGTCTTGCCATACTTTTTTCTTCCTTGGATTTTGTACTTTTGCTTTCAACTGGGGGTTTGATCAAAATTTCTTTATTCTTTTCTCGCTGCAAATATCTTTTTTCTCTTTCACTTAGTTGCATGCAATCATAAAATATGACATGCAAGATCTGGGTAGTTATCAAAACTTGACATGCAAGATCTGGGTAGTTGTTAAAACTGACATGCAACTTCTACAAACCTTCAGGCTGGCAAGATCACGGCTCTGATACCACTGTAATGACCCTTTACTGATTTTTTATGATATTTCCAGCCTCAAATCAGAACTTTAAAATCAAACAACCAATATTACAAAGATTGAAAACCCAAACTCAAACCAAAAACAACCCCGAAAACACCCAAATCGGCACTATTCAGCACAAAGGCAAAATCTGTATGAGCATGCACATGGAATGGCTTCAAACTCCCATCCTTAGCCTTCCTAGAAACCTACAAACTCTCATTCTTGGGTCTCCTTCTCCACAGGTTTGGCAGCCTCTGAAGAACAACAAGAAAATTAGCAAGAATCAAGATGTAGAATGAGCCCAAAATGCCTCCAAACCCCTTTTAAAGAGGGCATAACCCTAACTGACGTCCAAGAGGGGTTAATAAAATATAATTTAATAATAATTTTTATTTATTAGTCCATTGGTTTCCAAAGATTAACCCCTTTTTTCGAAATTTCACCTTTTTGGAGCTTGCCTGCCTTAACAAAGTTTTTTTTTTTTAACTATTTGAATAGGGGACATGACACTTTATCCCCTATTCTCTTCATTATTATTGAGGAGTGCTTGGGGAGGTTAATTCTCAGGAAAAGACAAGACGGGAGCCTGCATGGCCTCAAGCCTTCATCCAAGAAAACCTCTTTCACCCATCAACAATTTGTGGGTGATACTATCCTGGGTGGAGATTGCTTGGTCCAAGAGGCCAGAGTGCTTAAAGGCTTTCTAAACTACTACATGAGTAGTTTAGGCTAGGCTGTTAATTGGGATAAAAGTTTGATCTACTTTATCAACACACTTTTGGAGAGATAGAGGAAAATTGGCCATATTTTGGGATGTGGTATTTAGTCTCTTCCAACAAACTATCTTGGTATGCCATTGGGTTCCAAACCTCTAGAATCCTTCTGGAATGGTATCATTGACAGATTCAACAAGAAGTTAGCTAGTTGGAAATGAGCCACCCTCAGCAAGTAGGTAAATGTACTTTGATGAAATCTACTCTTCAAAATCTCCCTACGTATGCCCTTGGCCTCTTCGAGATCCTAATCAAGCATGCTAAGAAAATGGAGAAGATTCAGAGAGACTTCTTATGGATAGGTGTTGAATATAATAAGAGATATCATCTTGTTGCTTGGGATCATGTCTATCTCCCTAAATGCTATGGTGGTCTCAGCATTAGAAAAATCTGACATCTCAATAATGCCCTGTTGGCCAAGCAGATATGGCTCATTTTTTAGAGCTCAAGAGAATGGAGGGACATAATAGTGGAGAAATATCTAAGAAGGCAATCCCTTAATTTTTTGTTTAGCAAGGCTGAGATACCTCAAGGATCTTACATATGGAATGGGATTTTAAAGGAAAAATGTTTGGCCAAGTCTAAGGAAAAATGGAAAGTAGGCAATGGTGAAAACATCTTTTTTTGGTAGGATAATTGGCTATACTAGGGACCTCTTATTGACCACCCTAATTATGGGGATGGGAAAAAATATGTATAAGAAGATTTGGTTTGAAAGTTAGTGACTACAGAGTTGGTCAAGGATGGAAAGACCTATCCTTAGTCTCCTAGGACCTTAAACCTTTGATGATTACTCTGAATGCAATAATCCTTAATAACAAGAGGGATGAAGTCATTTGGGGAGATAACTCAAATGGGCAATACTCTATTGCTTCAAGTTTCTTCTCAATGTGGAACAGATTGGAGAAACCCATCTGGGCTAAGGCCTGGAGTCCTAGTCTTACTCCAAAAATTAACATATTCTTTTGGCTGCTTCTCCAAGACAAAGTGCTTGCCTTGGATAAATTTCCAAAGAGAGGTTAGATTATCCCTAATAGGTGTAGCCTTTGTAAGCATGATTTCAAAATGGTTAACCAACTCTTTATTCATTGTCCCTACTCTTCCGAGGTCTGGAATCTTTTGACCAAGGACTATGGGTTAGTTAGTACATCTTGGCTAACATACAAGAGTTTTTTCGACAATGGAATAGTGTGCACATCAGAATGAAGACTTAGATGTTATGCTCCTAGTCTCTTCCACATTTCTATTGGGGAATATGGAAAGAGCAAAATAATCGTAGCTTCAGAGATAGGGAATCCCCTGCTTTTATTATTGCAGAAAAAATAGAATGATTAATGAAGGAGAATTTTGCAACTAAAAAGGGAGGAGATATAGAAGAACAAGGAAATCACATAGAAAAGAAAAAGGATAAGGATAGGAAAAGACACGACTAGCATAAAGCCAACTTCAATGGGGCAGCTAAAGGGAATCTTGGTCCTACTGGCTATGGAGGAATCATCAAAAATAGTCATGGGGGTGGCATTGTGGTTTTTTCTTATCCTCTTGGGACTCATTCAAACCATTTTGCTAAGGCCAATGTAGCTTGTCACATTGTTAAACTGGCCCTAGCTTTTGGGATTGACAACCTTTAGCTAGAGGGAGATTCTTTAAATATTATTAATTGTTTAACTGATCAATCATTGCCCTCTTGGACTATTGTGAATGTGGTGGAGGAGACCAAAATTGACCTAGGAAAATTTAAAAAGGTCAATATAAGCCATGATTATAGCGAGGCCAACTCAGTCGCGGACTGGTTTGCAAATGAAGTGGTAATAAAAAAAATGGTGATGATGTGGCATACTGGTGAAAGCTTTTTGGGGGTTGTGAAAGAATTAATATTACTAAAACATATCTAGGGAAGTACAAAGCCAATCCAATTATAATTATTGAAAGATTTGTAAGATTGCATGTCATACAAGGCATAATGAGAATCATGCGAAGTTATTAATTTCCCATCATATCAAGTACATGTGGCACGTTTTATGGATCAATTTTCCTTCTACCATTTTATTTTCCAAATGTAAAATATTTTTTGGGGTTCAAAAATAGAAAGAAGTTGAAGTTTGTGAGAGAACAAGAAGCAAGTGTAGGTTTTTCGAACAGGAGGACATTATGGTTGGGGAGAGAAGCAAGAAGGAGCCGATGGGGGAGGCAGAAAACTAGAGGAATAATCCAAAGGTATGGCATAAGCTAGAGAAGGGTGGCATTACAAGATTCATGTAAAAATTCCATGGTTTCAATAATGAGGTCACCAAGACAATGGTTAAATCTGGGAAGGATGGACAAGTTAAAACCAATGGAGTTACACATCAGGTATATGTGGAACTGATTGCCCAGGTCACGGAGATCTCCTTAGAGGGGATAAAAATTTTCAAAGACAAGAAAATGTTGGCCAATGTAGTTAAGGACTTTGTGAAGGACGAGGATGAAAGGAAGAAACTCGTGAAGATTGAGAAATACTATGAAACAAGGTTCATTAAAAAGCTTTGGAGGTATGTCTTAAGGGTTATTATCGAATATATACCTCTAGATACCAGATTTGATAGGGTCAGAACTCATCATTTTGTTCAGCTAAATCACTTTAGACATGGAATAAATATTTTTTTCCTTTTTTTCTTTTCACCTCCATGAGCAAGGGCATTGAGGGTTTTAAAAAGAAACCCATTGCTAACCTAGCCCTTCATGAGGGGTAGCTCCTTCCGGTATATGAGTACTTAAAGACTCAAACTAGGGGCAAATCCCTCGACGATGTTGGGAATGTTTATGAGGAAACTAAGAGCTCAAATTTTGAGGGAGTTCAAAACATAAATTTAGAAGATGAGGAAACTTCCCCCTCTAAAGGTAAGAAATCAAAGGAAGGAGAGAAAGTCTCTCCCTCTACCAACATTGCTCCTAGTAGAAAAATCCCTATGGGTTTAACCCCTAATCTCCCCAAGATTGAGGAACAAGAGGAGGGGGAGCATAGCATTGAAGAAGAGGATACAGAATCATAGAAAGAGGTGAAGGGGGAGGACAGTGAGAAGTTTGAGGAGGACATGATAGTTGCACTGGGGAACCCCAAGAAAAGGAAGGTTGAGGAGGCTTCACTGCTGGAAGAAACAAAAGACTAGACTCCTTTGTTCTCAGGCCTTGTCCTGTCTATTTCATCACCATAGGGCAAGATAATTTATCTGGTGGAAGAAAATGGGGAGTTGGTTTTGAAAGATAGGAAAGGGTCGTGGAGAAATTTTAACTTTAAAATGTTGAAGATGGGGATAGTCAAAGAGATGATGAACCCCCAAGTGATGGAGAAAAAAGATGGTAAAATCCATTTTGATGAACTTCTTGACCCTGCTCTTATTGCAATCTCTAACAATGTGAGAGAATATGGGCTCAACCTGCTCAACAATACTAGAAATAGCATGATAGATAATTTTTACTCTATCAAATGGCTATTTCATGAGATAGAAGAGCTCAAGGAGAAAATGAGCTAGAAGGATGGCCACATTAGAAGTAGCGACCAAGGACACCATGCTAACAAGGAGGATCATATCTCAATGGTTGAAAAAAGAGTTCTAAGGATCGAGACTTCTAATGAGAACTCAACTAATCAGGTGATTGCAAATTTGAACACCCTCAATGAGAATATCAATAGTTTGGGTGAATCACTGAAGGAAGCTAGCTTTGATAGGGAAAAAGAAGATAAGGCCAATATGGACTATGGGAAAACTGAGGGAGAAAAGTAACAGACCAGGGGATCAGTGGATGATTAGAACTAGGATCAAGTGGGCATGGACAATTGGAGGGCCAATGAAGTTGTAGAGACTCTGTAGGTTCTAGATAGGGAGAACTAATAGTTTTGGTTTTCATTTTTTCTTTTTTCCTTATCTACGATTACTAGTTTTTATTTCCTGGCCACAAACTCGTCTTTTGGTTTTGGCTTTTTATAAGAAAATGCATACTAGCTGGACTTTACTTTTTATTTCTATTTTAGATATTATGTAAAACTTTTGGGTTTGAAGATCCCTGTAAAACCTGTTTTACTTAATCAAAAACATGAAGACATGAGAGCTTTTGACATTCACTCAATTAACACCAAGATTTTTAATTTGGAAACCTTGTAAAGGCAAAATCCACCTGGGATCGTCAACAAATTTTTTTCACTATTCTTAATTGAGCTTGTCCAAGAGCCAACCTTGTTATAGGTTACAAACATATCATTAATGTGACATTGTTAGAGAATTTGCACCAAAATATCATCTAGACCTTATTACTCCTTGATCCTTTCTAAATAAAAGTCTATTCTAAAGGACTTACAAACACCACTAATCAATGTTACCATATAGGATTTCACATACTTGTTAGGTTCGCTCAATTTATGAGATTTTCTACTACATTGATTAGAAACTAACAATGTAAATGATCTTTTTATGTGTAGCACTACCTTGCTTGTTCTAATCTCCTTTCTACTCAATCTCTTTCTAATCTCTCACTAGTTGATTCACTCCAATTTTGTTTTGATCTTTTCTCTTCTCTTCTCAATTCACCTGGCTCTTTAGTCTTCTTTCAACTTTAATGAATTTTTACTTTTATCTTCTCCTATAATCACTAGTCACATTCAATCATCAACTTTATCACCATTCGATCAGAAACAAAAACTATGTTGAACATATCCTGAAATAGTAGTCTCTCAGCTTCATAATTCTTCCATTTATTGTTGCTTGATTATAATGGTCAATCTCAAATACATTGTATTTAGCCACACCAAAAATAGAACTTTCCTATAAATTTTTGCTCATCATTATCCTTCTTCAATCTCCATCATCATATCTTCATTGAATTTTCCTAGTCATTGATCTTATAACAAACTTTGACTCATGTCTTAGACTATCTTGAACATTCCATTTTTCCATCAAATGTCAGCCTTAGATTCCTTCTATACACTTTTTTTCTTCTACATGTTACTCAATGAATATATCATTTCACTTGGGTAAAATAGCACTTGGTGAATACTAAATTTCTCGGTAATAGTGAACTTCCAACTTAACTTTGCAAACTACTCAGTAAACATTGTAATTACTTGGTGAATAGTGTCTTCCTTATTTAAGATTTTCACTTGGTATATCTTGTGTAGCTAATACATTACAATTATATGATTCTAAAATAATGAAGCCAGCATTACATTATCACTATCCAACTCATTCAATTGCCCATTGAATACCATACTTATCAACTATGTTTTCAACATACTTTCTTTAATTCCTCTTCATCAATCAAGTGATATGGCACTCTACTGAATTAGCATAATGTCTCACCAACTAAGACTTCACATTAATGAAAACATAACAACTAATATGACTCTTTTACATACATTCATAGCTTACTAATTATATTATCAATTAGGGCTAACATATTCCACCTAGGAGAAAGGCCATAAAAGGGAAGAAAGAAGGAGAAGGCTAAGGAGATTAATGATCTTATATTAAATGAGTGATAAATCATAACTAAATTGGAGTACTTATAATTTAAGATGGTAGATTATCCCCCACTTTAGTAAGAGTGTGGGTCAACCCACATGTGTAGTAAAGTAGAGAGAAGAATACGGTGAATTACAATGAGATAGAACATCACTTAGTCAAATGGATTATGTCCCCAAGACCAAGGGTCCTAACTCTACATCCATGCACTAGGGTACAAACAAAAACAAAAGAAGAAAAATTAAAAAGACACAACAAGGGATTATTACTAAACAAGCCCAAGTCAACTAGTGAAAGATACCTTAGTTGAAAAAATGTCTCACCCACTAATATCATATTTGGAATTTTATAAGAGCATAACTAATGACATAAAAAATACAATAGAAACATTATTAATAAACATAGATTTTGGATCTATTTCTACTAGCATGAAATTAAAAGATATTAAAGGGAGAGAAAGTTAATTACCTCACCTAGTATGGTGCCCACCCTATTGTAAATCATTGAAAGAGTTGCCTGCAAAAGATAGCATTAAATGGTCTGATGGGGTGGTAACCTACTATTAAATCCACAAAATTCCATCCATAGATAAATATCCTTTGTATCACAATGGAATAGCTCGATAAAAATGTGTTACCAATGTACAAGAGCTAGTACATTGTTCTTGAATGTGTTGCTTATATTGGGATTGAACAAGTTATTATGTGTTACCCAAATATAAGATTTACCATATATGTCTAGATGTGTGACCCACATAGGGGAGTTATAAAAAAATTATGTGTTACCCATAGATGAGATTTAGCATATGTACTTGTGTATGAAAGAGAGAAAGTGATGAAGTAATAATGCATAAATTCAAAAATAACTTAGAAAGCATACTAAACATCTAGGACTAAAGTACTCTTAGCCATGCTTAGAATCCATATTTTCTACCCCATGAGAGAGAAACTATGTAAAAGGAGGGAATATATGTGTCCCTTTTCCTATCATGTCTAGATACTAGTCATGAGAAGGAAAAGAAAGAGGATACCTACTTCATGCAACAATGAGATATCCTTAAAGAAACAATGTGAACTACATTCAAAGCAAAGAGCTTGAACTCTTACAATCTAAAAGCATAGACTAATTATGAAAAGGATATACCACTCATGGAAAGAGGATCCTCAAAAGGGATAAATATTAATGACAACATGTCCATCAAAGAGGAGTGCTTCACTAAGATAACATCTCTATGAACAAAAGAGAAAGAACAAGAATACACCTATTCAACCCCTTATATATAGGTGAAATAAGGATCCTTGAATTAAGGATTACAATCTCCAACAAAGGGAAAATATTTTTAATGGAAAATGTTTTAGTTGATGAATAAGAGGTGATGACTTAGAACATGCACCTCTTGCAAGAGAGAATCCATAGCCAAGGCACAATTCTTCATAAATAAAAAACAATGGGACATAATAAACAGGTTCCACATAAGCTTAAAGAAAGTAGATCCATAGAGGAGAGGATAAATAATATGCAAAGCTTCTTTCCCCTAAATTGTGAGACAAGAAAATGAAATATATAGTGGATTAAATGACAATATCTTGAAGAATATATAGATGAATTGTAAGCAAAGATCGACAGTCAAGAACAAAATGAAAACATCTAATATCTGACAAGAAATTTGTAAAACTACACCATAAAAGGGAAGAAAGGAAAAACATGGGATAACCAATAGAAAATATATCACACATGAAATAAGATTTAGATGATCATGATATGATAAATATTAATATCTAAGATATGATAGGTGTTTTGTTGAGTAAAAACACATAGCTATGAATGTAATATAGCACTACATAAATATGGATAAAAATGCTCTATAAAACATATAAATCTATAGAGAAATAAGAGAGGAAAGGATGCAATTATTAACATATAAAGAAACATAAGAACTAGAACACATAAACATAACACATCCATGCCATAAAAAAGAACCATGTTGCATAAAAAAGGAAGGCATAAGAGGAAAAAATAGGAGAGAAAAATTACTCAACTCTACCCTAGTATAGGAGGATGAAGTGATTATTTAGAAAAGAAAACTAAAATCTTTCCCCCTAGTAAAGGAAATAAGAAAAGGAGACCTATTGGGAGATTCCAAATGAACATTATATAAAATAAATGGGCATCGACTCCAATAGGTAAGATTAAAGACTAAGTGACATTATGTAGAAATTGTAACAGCTCACAAGTAAAAGGGATAATTCCTTAAGTAGATTTTTCCTTAACATAGAAGAGAAAATTGACACAATCATAAATCATGTGAGAATTATCATAATTAAAGGGACACAAAAATGTCAAAGACAATCTTTAGGAGGAATGCTAAATTTATTTGGTTCGGCAATAATTGCTTTAATATACACCTTTAAAGTCAAATCCATATGAGTATCCAGATAACCAAGATCAAGAGTAGGTAAGAGAAGATGAAGAGGGGGTCATCTAGTATATTCTTTCACTTTGTTACAAGGAGAATAACTAATACCAAATTTTCTACCTTAGGAGATATATGAATAGGATTTTTAATATTATGGTCATTAATACCAAGTCCCAAGCTAGTGTAATCTTGTTTAGTAATCATGTAGTAACCTTTAGGTTAGTTATTCATCAAATCTTCAATGAGAGGATATTTTTTATTAGAGTCTTGAGAAAAGGTAGTGTAAGGAATGATAATGGTGGGACTAGAAATAAAATGTACTTTGGGTTTCCCTTTGTTACAAGTAGAAGGAGGAGAGGTTCATCAATGAATGTGGTAACATCCTCATCATGAATAAAATATTGAGCTTGAACATATATTTGAGAAGTGCCAGGAGATGAAGAAGGAGAAGGAGGGTTATGAGGGTTAGGAAAACTATTAGAAGGGTAAGGAGGATGATTAAGAGCATTTTCAACTAAAGCTCTCACAAACAAAGAAGTAATAAGTCAACCACATAAATTTTTAAACATAATTTTGAAAGAAGGAAAATATTTATTTGTTGATCTCATAATAGTATAAGAAAGAAGAGCATGAAGAGTCATAAACACAATAAAATATATGAAACTCTCATACACATCACAAGTACCATGAAATAATGCAAGAAGGGGAGTATTGAAAAAGATATCCATACATCAAAATATATGCATAATGTAAGATGTAAGCTAACCAATAGCATACAAATATGAAGATGCAAAGAACCTAACTCTAAAAAGGATAGAAGTCAAGTTCACCAAATATAGAGAAAGAAAATATAAGAATCTAACTCCAAAATCAAAGAAGAGAGTGTGTTGGACTCACCAATTAATGTAGGGTTAGAAAATGGAAGTAAACTAACCATACATTAATGAAGGGGAAGACCAAGATCCACCCCTTTTGATTATAATGGATGGATACAAGTGGAAGTATCAATGCAAATCTAATATGCAAAAAGGTGAATGACTCAAGTTTATTTCCCTCTTACCACCACCTTAAGAAGGTTTAACCAAGAAGATAAACTAAAGAAAAGTATGGAAATAGGAAGAGGAAAGATGAATAAAAATGGGTAGTCAAACAATATCAGAAATTATTATAACTTGGGATATAGGTTGGAAATTGTGTGATGGACAAAACCCAAAAATTGTTCAACAGTATTTCATGTTCTATCTAGAGCATCAAGGGTGACCCAGTAGTTGTTGAAGCATCAAGGATAACTCGATCAACCTTGATAGAATGAGTGTGACATTTATTCTAATTTCACTATTTCACAAAAATCTAAAAAGGGTATCAAGATATGTAACGTATTCATCAATCCAAGATCTAAAACCTACAAAACAAAGAGCTATTTTTTGTTTTTGTTGGGGGGTTGGCGTTTTCCTTACTCAAACCCCAATTTAGGAATTAACCTTTAATTAAAATAAATATAAGATTCAAGAAAGTAGTAGTGGTAGATCTAACATGAAGCAATGCAAATTTATGAATATGCTCTTAAATTTGGAATGTAATCAAATGTGTACATGTAATAGCTTGTAATAGATGTAATAGAGTTATTGAATGTTGAGAATGCAATAGAAAATCTAGCATAAACTCCTTCAATATCTTGAATGCATAAATCCTTGATCCTCAATGGAAAGATAGCTCAAACGCCTTGAATTCTTGAAAGATACTTGGGAACTTGAGACATAGATTGCTTGAACTTTTGAATGTTTTATCATGGTGTTAGATAATGGGAGGGGTGGGGGGGGGCAAGGGTGGGGGGGAGAGGGTGAGGGGGGGGTGGGTGGGGGGCAAGGGGCGAGGTGGGGTGTGAATCAATTAATTTCAGTTATCCTATAGGCCTTCCAAACACTTTTGTACCAATACAACTTCATAAACATTAAAAATGATAACTTCGTAATCTCATTCAACTTTACAATTCAATGTTTTAATAAATTTAGCTCAAAGTGTTATCTCACTATTTCAATTATTACCAAGTATCAAAAATATATCTTAGCTTTTACCTTACTATTACCTAGTGGTTACTTATCTTTTACTCAATTTCATTATTGACTAAATACCATGAAAACCAACTTGCCACATAAAAACATTCACACGTTTGACCTTTACTCAAATATATTGTTAAACACTTGGTTGATGCTCTCTACACATAAAAACCCAATTAATGAGATGGGGTCAAGGATTTTGAATTGGACTACTTACGAGCCATTTGAGGCTTCCCCACGTGTGTCTCAAACATATTTCTAAAGGTAATCCATTAGAATGTGGATTCATATATGTTATGTTGACTTAGCAATGTCCCTTCATGTGATTCCTTCCTTAAAGCCCATGAAATAGGGATTCCATTTATGTCTAAACTTTTCCACTGAATCCATTTGGCATCTTGAGTGTTATAAGTGTTCACATTTTTTATTTCCCACTATAGTCCTCCACTCTACCAACTGAGATAATAAGTTTTCTAGCCTAAGAGTGCATCCAAGGGCTTGTGTTGAGATAGATTTGAATAACTAGTTGCCAGAAAATATCGAGCTAGTTGGGCTAGGTTTTGAGTTTTCTAAGCCATTAATCTACCTTAATAAATCCAATGCCTATTTTTCTAAAGACAAAAGGAACATTTGATAAGAGACTACCCATCCTGTAAGAGCAAAGTTAGTCTCTCCTAGGCCACAACTCCAACCTCAAACCCTAAGTTGTAATCTCCTTATCCCATGGTGAGGTTAAATATGCTTGCCCAGTCAAAACAATCCAATCAATCTACTAGTGAACCAGAGATCCTAAATGGCAATGTTTCATCTCCTACCTATAAAGATGTCATAATGAAAAATAGTTGGAGGATGATTAGGAAAATAAAAGACCCTCCTTGATTTGTTGCTTCACATAACATGAGGTCTTCACCTTTTCATAATCATTCTTTATCGCCAACAAGAGCCAATGTCAAGAATAAGGAGATAGCCCTATTTGGTCCTTCCACAAGTCATAGATCTCCTTCTCCTTCAAAGAGAATTGATTCTATTTAACCTAGGAGACATCAATCAAGGTCACCCAATCCTAATATTAAGGATCAAGGGAATTCTGAGAAGTCTATTGTGCATAAAATTTGTTTTGATGTGTTGCCACAGGAGGGTGACTCTTCTACCTAAGTCTAACTATGAACTTTAAAGCTGTGTCTTGGAATGTTAGAGGATTATCCCTCCCACACCACAAACTTGAGGTTAAGAAAACCATTTTTAAATGGAATCTTGATGTTGTATTCTTAAAAGAGGTCAAGTTAAATGGCACCTCCCTTATAGCTTCATTACTCAATGTATGGAGAGAGGGAATCTTCTTCTATGTACTACATAGTGAAGGGGGGGGGGGGGGGGCAATCTTGGGGCTGGCTTCTTGGATCAATAGGTTTATCATTGATAGAGGGGAGGACCTTGCACATAACTATGTGTGGATCCTCTCTTTTATCAATGGCCAACCTATTGGTTTTTGTTCGATTTATGCCCCTAATACTATAAAAGAAAGATGTGAATTATGGGATTGGTTGTCTAATAATTTATCTCAGGCTGATTAGATTTTTGGAGGTGATTTTAATATGGTTGAGCATCACTTAGATTGTAGTTGGTTTGCCTGTGTAAAACTCAACAATGATGAATTTGATAAATGGGTTTTTTGTTGCAACACTATTGGGGTCATAGATCCAATTAGTAAAAAATACTCAAGTCACCATCAAAATTGGTTTAAACTTGGACTAATTGTAGGATAGGAGCTTAAAGGAAACTTAGCAAATTAGATAGATTTTACATCTCCCCAAATTTGCAACTTGTTAAAGGTCCCATGAGTATTCTGGTTAATGTATATTATACTACCACACTTTCAAATCACTTACCTATTGTTTCCAACATTACTAAGGGGAATTTGAAGGTGGTCGAATCACAACTGTCATTTAAACTTAACACCTCCCATTTGAAGATTCATCATGCATTGATGCTTTGGTTGGTTGTGGAACTCATTCCCTAAGCCAAAAGAAGAAGAGTCTTATAGAGTGTGGTGGCATTTAGCTATCTCTAAATGTGTTGAGTTTTTGTGTTCATTAGGTAGAAGATTAGCATGGAAACAAAAAAGGAAAGAGAAGTCTTTGCAGGGAAAACTTGAACTCCAAAAAAAATGTTTGAATTCTAATCCAAACAATATAGTCATCCAATCATCCATAGCTTCCATTCAAACTCAACTTCATAATCTTGACCATTATAGAGGGCAAGGAGCCAATATTAGTTCTAGATTACACTAGTTTAAAGAAGGAAATATAGGCTCTAAATGCTTCTTTCAGTATTTAAATTATAAGAATAAAAAGGAATTCATTGGACCTATATTCATTGAGGATGGTCAAGTGCATTCTCATCCAATAAATATCCAAAAAGTATTTAGATTTTTTATGAAAAACTTTTCAGGGAAGAGAAACATATGCAGGATGTGCATTTGGTCTTAGAAGATATCCTTGAATATGTTATTGCGAGGAAGGTGGATCCAAAATTATGGTCAATATATTGATTGTGACCTTTCTATTGAGGACTTAGAACATGCTATTTTTTCAATGGCTTGTAAGAAGAGTCCTAGGATTGATGGATTATCAATTGAGTTCCATCAAATCCTATGGAAGCATATTAAGGAAAATTTTTATTATGTATACTTTGAAGCTATTAAGGAAGGATCCTTGGGTCTAGAGATTAATAGAGGCCTAATTAAGCTTCTATCTAAAGGGAAAATTATAAATTCCATATCCAAATAGTGTCCCATCACATTGTTGAATATGTCTTACAAAATTTTTGCAAAAGCTTTAGCAACTAGGACTAAATCAGTGACCCAAATGATAGTTAGACCTGAACATATAGGGTTTCTTGGTGGTAGATTTATTTTGGATAATGTTAGCATGGGAGGCATGTGAATGGGCCCAACAATAAGGAAAAAATGTGTTGTTAGTTAAGTTGTACTTTGATAAAGCTTATGATAGAATCTGGTGGGACATCATTAAAAGGATGCTTCAGTTATTGAGGTTTGGGCCCAAGATTTGTAGGCATGTTCAGATGTTATTTAGAGATTCTAATGGTCAATTAAGGGTGAATAACTCATTGTTTGATCCATTTCCTTTACAACTCTCTATAAGGAAAGGCTATCCATTATCTCCATTCTTGTATGTTTTAGCTGTTGATGCTCTTGGATATCTTTTTCATAAATACAACCAAATGGGTCTTATTAAGTGCATATCTATTCCCAATAGTTCAATGGTAATCAATTCTTATTTTTTTGATGACAGCCTATTATTTATTCAAAACTCTAAATCTGAAATTGAACATGTGATGGAGGTGTTGGAGTTGTATTGTTCTATGTCAAGCTCTCAACTTGCACAACACAAAGTAGAGTTCTTGACAATCCTACCTAATAATGTACCTCCTTGGATTCCTAATCAATGAAAGCTTATTAAACATAAACAAATTACACATTATCTCAGTATTCCCTTTGGTTTTGGGGTCACTCTTTGTGACATGTGGCATTGGTTTCTTACTAAATTGAAGAAAAATAAATTAATTGGGGCAACAAATATCTTTCCTTAGCTAGGAAAATATAGACCTAATTGATCAAATTTTTCGTGTATTATTCTTCTTATTGGATGTTGTCTAACAAATTTTATGATGATCTTATAAGCTTATCTACCAATTCTTATGGGCTAAGTGGGATGGCAAGGCTAGCTTTAGGGCTTCCTCATGGCTTTATTGTATTCAACCCAAACATAGAGGAGGGTTGGGACTACTGGATCTTAAGATGCAAGGGGTTTGTTTATATGCCAAATGGTAGTTAGAGTTGTTTAAGGTGATTATCCATGGAAGATCTTGGTGTGTAACAAAACTAAACTTGCTGATATGAATATGAGGTGGCATTCTATGAGCTAGCTAGATAAAATTCTGCTTGCCCCTTTTTTCTATATCAAAGGTTCTCTACCTTTGCAATCTATTTGGCAGGCTTGGTAGTTGGTTTGCAGTTGTTTGGAATGAAGAAAAAAATCTTTACAACATGATTTAAGATTTTTCAATTCTTTAATTTGGTGGAATACGGTTGTACAATACCATGGACAACCCTTAGCTATATGTTTCCCTATACAGGCTTGATATCTTTTTAGCAAAGACATTACACATTTTAGTGACATTTGGGACTTTAATACTCTTGAACGGGTTGCTTGGATAGATATCAAGGTTTGCTTCAATCTACTTAATAGGATTGAAAGATTTTTAATTTTTGTCAAGTTGCTAGTGCCTCAGGATTTCCTAATGAAGATGTGTACTCCCTTGCAATGCAGCGTTTTCAAGGATTGGTGGTTGCTAGAGAAATTCTAGTTTTCTAGCTTCCCCTTAAAAAAATCTACTTTGAAATTCTCCTAGCCTTAAAATTGAATCCTCAACTTAACAATAAGTGGAATTGTAGGCATTCATAGAGGACATGGATCAACTTGAGTTCGTAAATTTGGAAATCCAAAGTGGAGGCAAATGCATAGATCTTGTCTTAGAAAGTTTTACACTAGAAATTACTAGTCTATAACAGATTGATATTCTTATCTATGAAAGTTAATTCATGCCCATTTTGTCAACAATCTAAAAATGTGAAACATATCTTTTGGAGCTTTCCTAGAGTAAGAAAGAAATGGAATGTCATATTTCAACATTTTCCTACTATTTTTTCTCATACATTGAGATGGAAGGAGGAAATATTTCTGATTAGTCTTCATAAGAATATAGTTTCAAATTCTATGTGACAATGCATTTTGTTACATATCTAGAAAAGTAGATGTTGAGCACTTTTTACTAATCATTGTTTGCATCAGGAAATAGATATTTAGTATTTTACTTAGACATGTTGTTTGAACTAGTTTATCTATGTTCACAGCTAAAGATTAAGCACAAAGATGGAGTGAGATATTTGAGATAGCTAGATGAGATCATGTGAAAAATAAATCAAAACCTATTTAAATTTTGCTTGGCACAAAGCAATATCAAGTGACAAACTTTCTTGGCACAAGAGGGTGTCAAGTGATAGGAAGATGGTCTCAAGTAAGCTCGGCACAAGAAGGATCTAAGTGGCTTGGCACTAAGGGAAACTCAACACTATGTATGATGAGTTAGCTTAGCAATGAATATTTCAAGTGAGCTTAGTCACTATTGTAAGGTGATGCTCAACAAAAGAGGATGCTGAGTGAGCTCAGCGGTAACAGTAGATGGAGAACTTAGTCAAAGGCTAAGTTGAGTTGGCTTTAAGAAAAAATTATAGCCTAGATATTTCCACCATTAAAATTTAGAGAGCTAAAGGATGAAGCTTTCAAATATGAACTTTTCAAATGCAAAATTACTATGCAATGATGAATAGAATAAGGGAACAACAAAGATTTGTATGCCTGCTTGCTTGCTTGCTTTATATTCAAATAAGATAAAACTATTGCAAAATCTAGGAGCATTCATCTTCAACTAGAAAACTCTAAAATATTCAAACTGATAAAACAAAAAACCTACAACACTAATGGCGTCATACAACAATGCCTAGAGCAATCACTGCTTCATAGCACAAATCAATACAAACTAATAGATAATAAGGAGATCAAGGTGGTGTTGCTACAAACACTATCTTCTTCCTGAACCTTCCTTCTTTTCTTTGACATCTAACTTGATCTATTGATCATCTTCCTTCTCTAATCTACACTTTCTAATTTCTTCTCTCTATTCCAATCGAATGAAATAGATTCATTCTTTTTTGTCTTCCTTCAAAATTATTTCCTTCTCATTTCAAATTCAAAATCACCTACTCCCATTTAATGTTTCTGATTGTTGTGTAGGCTATCAAGGTGGTAGGTGGGCATTTGGCTCAAGGGGAAACTACTCATGCATGAGATATTTCAACACTCCCCCTTTGTCTAGAGCCAAAAAAAATAAGGATCACTCCTGATCCAAATCAACTACACCAAGACTCTCTCTTAGGTGCACGATTGTTCCAATGCCTAAAGCCTTAGTAAATATGTCTACTAGCTAATACTTAGACTTACAAAATTCCATTTTGATGTCCCCATTCTCCACCAACTCTCTAATGAAGTGATATCTTAGATAGTGATATTGAGGAGATGTTGTCACAATAAATTGTTGTTCCATGCTCTTTCCTTTCATTCAATTCTGTCAAGATCCTCCTTAACCAAATAGCTTGACATGCTGCTATATTTTCTACAATGTATTTAGCCTCTATTATAGATTGAGAAACAATAGGTTGCTTCTTGGATGCCCATGAAATTGCACCCAATCCCATATGGAACATGTATCTGGAAGTGCTCTTCCTATCATATAAACTTCTAGCCCAATCACTATCTATGTAACCAACCAATTTGAAATTATTTTCTATAGTATACAAAATCCCAAATCCCTTATTACCACTCATATACCTTAGGATCCTCTTTCTTGCTTGCCAATGGGAATCCTTTGGTGTTTCCATAAATCTGGAAATCAAACTTACAACATGCATCATGTATGACCAAGTTGCAATCAAATACATCAAACTTCCAACCATACTTTTGTATAATATTGGATTCAAAAATTTTCTAAAATCTTCCTTGATCAACTTCATACCTCCTACTATTGGTGTTGGGGCTTCCTTATTATTCTACATTTTGAATCTCTCCAAGATTTACCTTGCATATTTTTCTCAAGAGATGAAAAAGTCATCATGTATTTTTTTTTCTTTTATGCCTATAAAATACTTTGAGAGGCCTAGGTCTTTCATTTCAAATTCATTCTTCATAGCCTCTTTTAACTCACTAATTAGGAAATTATTATTTCTAGAGACTATTAAGTCATCTACATACAAGACAACAATCAATACATTACCATTTTCTACCTTGATGTACAATGTGGGCCCCCATCACTTTTTTCAAAGCCATTTCTCATCAAAGATGAGTCAATCCTATTGTACCATGCCCGTGGAGTTTTCTTGAGCCCATATAGAGCTTTCCTCAATCTATACACCTTGTGTTCTTCACTTGCAACTTCATAACAAAGTGGCTGCTCTACATAAACTTCTTCCTTCAATACACCATTCAAGAAGGTAGACTTCACATCCATTTGATATAACTTTCATTTGTGTTGGGCTGCAATTGCTATGACAACACACATGATTTTCACTCTTGCAATTGAGGCATATGTCTCATCATAATCTCTATCATACTGCTAGTTATACCCCTTGGCCACTAAACATGCCTTATGCCTATCCATTTTTCCGTCAGCATTGTACTTGGTCTTATAGACCCATTTCACTTCAATTACTTATTTCTTGGGAGGAAAATTAGTTAACTCCCTTTTTTCATTTCTTTCAATAGCATCTATATCCTCATCCATGGCATTACATTATTTCTCTTCATTCATAGCTTCCCCAAAATAAATTAGATCACTATGAGAAAACAACACAAAATTTACACTCTCATCATAATCTTCCTTGTACCTTCCATCTTGGTATATCTCCCTTAACCTCTTAGTATTTCTTGGTAATAGGATGCAAGATTGGGATCTAAATTTTTAGTATGGCTCCTGCTACTATTTTTCATACTAGCCCAGGGCTGTCTTGATGTGCTTGGAGCTGTTTCTCAACATGTTAAGGGTTGCTTACCTTTTTTCCTTTGTCTACAATCTATTTTTTTTCCTCCATCATCTTGCTAATCACCAATGTCATCTTCTTCCTCTTCAATAGTAGGCACTTTACTTGAATTTCTTGATGATTCATCTACCGATCCATCCCATGACTAATTTTCAAAAAACTCCACATCTCTTAAAATGATGATCTTCTTGTCAATTGGATCATATAACCTATAACCTTTTTATTCTAATCTATACTCTATGAAGATGTACTTCACACCTTTTTCATCCAACTTTTTCCTTTGTTCCTTAGGCACATCTACATATGCTACAAAGTAAACACTCTCAAGTGTTCAATTGTTCATCTATTCCTTGATTAAGCCTCAAGAGGTATCTTGTCATGAACTAATTTTGTAGGACACCTATTAATAAAATATACTACTATTTCTATAGCTTCTCCCCAATATTTATTTGGGAGCCCTTTTGCTTTCATCATGCTTCTAACCATTTTGACAATGGTCTTGTTTTTCCTCTTAGTCACTCCATTTTTCTACAAAGTATAATTAGCTGTAAGATCTTTTATTATTCCATTTGTTGCAAAAATTTACAAACATATTGAGGTATACTCCCCTCCTGTATCTGATTTAAGGACCTTTACATAGTGTCCACACTCTTTTTCAGCTAGGCCTTTAAATTCTATAAATTTACCAAATACCTCATATTTGTTCTTCAAAAAAAATGCCCATGTCCTATGACTAAAATCATCTATGAATGTCATAAAATAAGTACTCCCCCAAATAGAAGTAGTTTGCATAGGGCCTACCAAATCAAAATGCACCAATTCTAATGGTACTCTAGTCCTTCTAGAATTTTGAGAATTAAAGGGAAGCCTATGTTTCTTACCCAAAATGCAAGCCTCACACTTGTCATAAGAATCTACAATGCTTGAAGAAATCACTACTTCACAGGACAAATCAATACAAACTCATAGAGAACAAGGAGATGAAGATCATGCTTCTACAAACATTGTCTTCTTCCTAAACCTTCCTTCTTTTCTCTAACCTCTAACTTGATGTGCTAATTGTCTTCCTTCTCTACTGTGCACTTTCTAATTTCTTCTCTTTGTTCTAATCGAATGAAATAGATCCATTCCTTTTTGTCTTCCTTCAAAAATGTTTTCCCTCTCATTTCAAATTCAAACTCACCTACCTACATTCAATATTTCTAACTATTGTGTAGGCTATTAGGGTGTAGGTGGGCATTTGGCTCAAGGGGCAACCACTCATGCATGAGATATTTCAATAGATCAAGTATCAATTTTTGCAGCTGTAGGGAGGTGAATTAAAATGCTCCAAGAAGCTTTAACAACTCCTTAGTTTTAGAGTTTGATTGAAATTTTTGTAATAGTTGATACTTTCTATATGTGATATCTTATTAGCTTATTCTAGTTCTTAGGCCTTTTGGTTGATTATATGTTACAACAAGTCAGTTGTTTTTAAGCCTTTCGGTTGATTACAACACGGTTTGTTTGTTTAGTGCTATAAGTTTTCTCTATATATTCATAACTATAATTATTTGTTTCATTTTTTATCAGCTTTCTTCAATTAAAAAAAAGAATTTGCATTTTTTTTGAGTATGTAACACGTGTATGGATTCCCTTAGAGTAAGACCATCAAGTTTTTTACTTGACTTTCAAATCTCCATTTCTTTTATCAAGGTCTGCATGCAATCATTCAAGCTATAATCTATCTTTTTTTCCTTTACATTTTCTCTTTTACATCGTGCCTATGATTCAACCACAGACCCCTCAATGAAATGCCAACTCTATATATATTTGGTGCCTTTTCATTCATGGTGTCATCTTCATTTTGAATATAACAAACTCTTTTGCATTGTAATTTTCTATTATAACCTCTCTTGAGTAGTGACCAATGATTATCTTTGAAGGTTTTGAAGTCAACCCTCTAACTTTTTCATAATAATATCCCTGAGAGACCTTAAGCCCATGGTATAAAATGTCTCTCTTGCATTGTGCAAGAAAATCCAATCCTTTGATATGATGGCTATGAATAATGTCACTTATCTATTGCAAAGGCCCAAACACTGCATAATAGTAGCTTTTCCTATGTGTTCATCATTCTTTCTAGCCAATATATGATGTGCTTTGTGTACACTTGAAAGATGCACTCCTCTAAACCCTTCTATCTAAGGTTTTCCATAGATTGGAAAGCTTGAATGGCAGCTTAGAGCTCCCTAGTCATGGAGTGCAAGAGGCATACAAATAAGCATAAAGAAAGCTCTCAGTTGAGCCTTGAAAACAGAACCCTTTCTAGTAAACCATGAGATGGGAGAATCTTTGAGCAAGAGCAAGAATGCTACTTTTAAAGAACTCTTGAGTATGCAATGCAAGAATGAAATTGAGCTAAGATGAAATGCACAATGCAACTAAGCTAAACAAATGAAAATATTACATCCATGCTAATTAAACTATGTGAGCTAAACTATTGTAAAGGAACTACAATAACTATGAAACTACACTAGAATACCATATGCTAAAAATGTCATGAATGAGAGAATGTAGACAAGAAATAGAAGTTCTCCACAAAGGGCTCTCAAGAATTTGAGAGATCAAGATGAAGATGGTGGATGATCAATGGTGGAATTTGAAAAGAGGACTGATCCATGTGCACACACAAGTCAACCAATAGAATATAAGTTGACTTGTCATATATAAGACAAAAGTCTCCCAAACCTTTTCTTTTAATTGCAAAATAGAAATAGGACTTTATGTGTGCACTTTAAGTGGGTTAGAAGAATGGGGTCTTTTATTTAATTAAAAGGGGACATGTTCTTTTACTCAAATAATGAACTTAGAATAGCATAGTCAAACTATAGGTTATAGTCAATTAATTGATTATTAGCAATTTGGTATAGGTAATTGATTAATTAAATTAGCCAAAATACCAAGAAGGGGGCTAATAGTCTAGATGACCATTTTTAGGTAATTACATTTTCTCTTCTTTGACTAATGTGTGATTGATTTGGGAACACATTATGTCAAAGAAAATAGAAGCCAAGTAGGCAATGATAGATATAGATATCTAATTCATGTAATGCCCCGCCCGGAGATTCTTTGGAACAAGGATTCAATACAAGCCAATATTTTTTTTTTCAAGTATGAATACACATGACAACATCATACAAGGATCACAAAAATTGCAATGGAAGACTTCACCACAATCCTGACAACTAAGAGATCTCTGAATGACACTACCAAACTAACACACGTGAACAAAAGCCAACAACTACCACACACAAGATGAGGGCTCAATAAATGACCACTCATCAACAAAACACCAAGCTAGGGTAGAATGCAGAAACCTGAAATTTGGCTAAGCTTGAAATCTTGAAGCCCCAAAAATTGGTTAAGTCTGGATTTCTAAAGCCCTAGAATTTCCTAGAATCTTTATCTTATCTCTGAGAGGTTTGAAACCTATCTCAAAAGATTTTTTGCATATATTACTTAAACGATATATTTTAAACCCCAAAGGACTACAATAGAAACACACAAAAAGGAATTGAAAGAAAACAACCCGAATCCAAAAAGCAACAACATAGGGCCAAAGAACATTGAAAAGGGTATCCAAAACAACTCTAAAAAAGTTTGGATCAAATCAAAAAGTGCCCACTTCCAGCCCACGCAAGTTTTTATAAAACCCATGCTATACTTTAATTCAACACTAACAATTATCGTGCGACATTTCTAAAGAAGGAGGGCAACACTTTTAGATTTTGAGCGATACTTTTCTCAAGGGTGTGCAATACTTTTATGGTATCATACGAAATTTCTCCAAAGGAGGTGCAATACTTTCTAGTATCGTATGACATTTTTCCAAGAGGCGTGCGATACTTTCTAGAATCACAGTTTCTTTGGGCTTGCGATACATTTTTATGTCACACCATGCTGATAAAATGTCATCCATAGAAACACAAAAACACTTAAGGAAAACAAAAAAGGGGAAAAACAAAGAAAAACCAAGTTTAGAACCTCCACACTAGGGAGTATTGGATCCACATAGATCAAGGAGGGAACACTTGAGTGCATAATCAACAAGATGCCAAGATCAAGAAGGAGATACATCTATCCATCTAAAACTATAGCAGGAAAGAATGTACTGAAAGCAACATCACAGTGTACAGAGATAATATCACAATTAAAAAACAACCAAATATGGTATGTGGTTCCTCCCAACTGTCAATAGCATCATAAGACCATCATGGATCCTAGCCATCCCCCGTGCATAACATCCCAAGCCACCGATTAGATCGTCAGTACTTTCGTAATAGGGATGTCACTACTACACATGCTACCAACATAAGCATAAGGAAATCTAACATGCTACCAGTAAAGCATTAGATAATCCTACAAGTAGATAACATCACCTATTACATGTTGAACATCGTAATAAGGAAATTGAACATGCTAAACAAATAAGCAATAGATAAACTAATACAACAATTGACATCATCTAGGAATATGCTAAACATCATAATATGGGAATGCGTCAAATAAACTAACATCATCTAAACATGATATCCAAGTATTCCAATGAAAGCATAAATCACAAGAAAGCATACTCCAAAACTTGAAATATGAAGTAAAAACATCCAGCAATGGTCGCACTAGGACAAAAGACAGTCTTTGTACATTGGTCCCTAGCAGTGGTGAAGGTAGCTATGCCTCCCAACCACATGGAACCCATAGGTCCACACCCATCGTGCTGATGGAGATAAAGATCCAACCACAAACACACATAAAGTAAACCATCCAAGGCTAACACTCATGCCAGACAGTATGATGACTGCAACCAAGAACCTAAGACAATGCAAGGAATACAGGTCCTGGTTAGACACTCAATAGGCTACTAAGTAGGGGCTGACATCATGGAGAGTCACTTGGCATCGAAAAGCCCAAGCTTGGATCATGCATTTCAACTCCTCAATGGAGGGCCCCACACACACATTTTATTATCTTAAGTTTTATTACCAGTCACACATTTTCTTTAATTATCACTTATTTAAAACTTCCTCTACCAACCCTATGGGACTGAGGTCACCAGGTTGCGAGATAGAAGCCCCCTCCTTATGCTACCCTACCCTACCCATGTTCATCCTATGACAAGTGCCCATGGGCATGCATACTCCCATCCCAACCCCAATGATCATAACTTTCAGAAGTACCACGAAAGATTGAGCCTCACAAGTCACCCGACAAATGTACATGAAAATACTCATGTGTGGTGCACCACCATCACGAAGATCAAAACACAAGGATAGGATGAGAACATAATGCAAAAGATAACACCCAACTAAAAGCAACACAGGAAGGATGGATTCTACATGAATCCCAAAGCCAATAAAACCATACATCATGAACTCACTCCATCGGCCTCAATCCAAGAGTATGGATTCTACACGAATCCTAGTGTCCATGAAACAAAGCAAAGGTCGAAAAGAAACCATAACAACAGGTATGAAAAACACTCAACCGAACACAAAGTCAGGAGTACAGATGTGATATGCATCCCAATACAACAAAAAGTGCAATAGTGGTCTGACTGATATCCAAATGGATCATCTGGGTCCATGATTGACATTGTGCCAAGAAAACTTGAGAAAATAGGGTGACACACAAAACAAGGTAAAAACCCCAAAATTTGGAAAACTTTGAAATTAAAACCCATTTGGCCTTTGGGCACAAAAACCCCAAAAATCCTAAAATAAATGGAATCAGATATCGTATGCAAAAATGGCCAGCATAACGGTGCAAAATCCCAAACCCTCATCCCAAAAAATAGGGAAATGTTCATACCCATCCAACCGAGTAGAACTAGCATACAGAAACAAAGGGGAACACTAGTTCTCAGCCTCCAAATAAATGACTACCAAAAATAGAAGTAGAAATAGAGTAGAAACAATAAAATGGGAAAGCCCTACCTCACAGCCAAAAGGGAAAAATGAGAATCTGAACCAAAAAATAAAACACCTACAAAAGTGGCCAAAAATCATGGCAATCCAAGGTTTCCCCGAGCTGGATCCAACGAGCTCAACCTTGCAATGATCGCACGCCCATAGCTCCCACAAAAAACAAAACAATAAATCCTCATGAAGAGGATTTTGGGTTTTACTCTCCAACTTTCTAATTCAAAAATGAGAAGTGAGGAATTAAATTTCTTTTTGGATATTTATTCACTTTTCAAGTGAATAATCGATTAGGCCAAATAACCAGCCAACCTAGTTAAACCCAAAATCGACCCAAACAAAAAACAAGCTATTCCTAGAAATAGGAATTCATCTATGGCAAAGCTACCAGAAATTAAAATAAATCAATTAAAAAGCCCAAAAACCCAAAAACACATAAATTTCTTAATAACTTTCGCAACAATATGAACCTCTAAATGCACAGACACACTTACTAGTCTAATCACATAATACAAATGAGTTCGGATTTAATAATCATCAAAAGGTTTAAATTAAACATTTAAAATAAGGATACGTCTACCATACAAAGATGACACTGGTAAAATATGAATGGCTGAATTACTAGCTCCATGTGCCACTGCCAGGGATATAAATCCTACACACTAAACAACACAATCAAGTGCAATTGAATATAATAACATAGCCAAAGAAATAAATGCATTAAATCACCTAATTTAACCATTTATTTAATTATATTAAAATAATCTATTTAAATCACTCACATTCACATAAAGCATAACAATGTAAGAATGAAGTAAATAACCATAGCATTAAATCCATCACCTAACATAATCAGAGGTATATCCAAATGCCAGATAACCAGATATCATCATAAAACACACTCTCATCTCAAAATGTCATCGTCATGCAATATGATCAACTGAATAGCATAGTAGTCTAAAATCTATGATACTAAAATCAAAGTATAACATCTGACCCTCGGTTCATCTCAAATGCAAACATAACATAAGTAATAAATATCTCTCAGATCAAAATATGAAAAGGTAAATGTCTGCAGCACATAATCAAATAATCCAACATGAACAATCCATTTCTAATTGCTTAAGAATTAAATAATGATTGTTTAAACAACACTTAAAGGCACTTAAAAGATATAAGTGAACATAGTCATAAACATGACTACCCACTACTGTAGGAACCTAGTCCAGTGTAGCATGGTAATCATACATAGTGCAATATTTGCACACATCTCAGGGTAACCATAGAACAACCTCATGATACCACATCAATCTTGGTAACCACTAGCACAAACCTCAGTGAACCATAAATCATAACATAATCTCATAAATCAGTCAAAGCAACAGATGCAAAAACATAAATCCAAACACCTCAACGGTGTAGACCACCCATGGTCACAATCATGATCCCATCACAACAAAAGATCAACAAGGTTGCATCCATCAGGATGACTTACAAAAGTCAAATGGGAGAGGCACTTAAATTCCAAAGAATGAAATGCAAAAAAAATAGCACATCCTAAATGTACAACCTTATAGCAATAGTATTGAACATTAGGAAAAAGATGATGTCAAAATTCAAGAAAAATGCTAACACCTAGCAAAGTAGATAGATCAAGAGCAAGTGAAAAGGCCAAACAAATGCTCCTAAGAAATAGATGGTTGTAGCAAGCGATGATAGAGTATTTCTACCCCCTTGGGATTGAAATTGAATTGAGGTAAGAAGATGCAAAAATAAGCTAGATATGAGAAAATAAAAATATAGAAATGTCCAAGATTTTAGATACATGATTAGAACCAAAGAGTGACTATGAAGGAGTGACAAAATGTCCTAGTTTGACTAGAGTTGACTGTGAAGGATACATCATAACAATTGGGTCAAATTGAGTAAAAAAATGATTTTTAGATATGAAAAAGGTGAATTTGAGCATAAAAGTGATGAACACATGAAGAAATGAAGATTGCCCAGTGATGATTCAGAGATTAGACCTCAAAAGTTTAGCTAACTGCTCAAAAGAAGGTAGAATTTTAAAAAGCAATTTTTACCATCAAGATGAACTTGGATTTTGATTTCAGTCTTGAAAATGGATCTAAGACATCGAAATTAGCCAGGGGTGAAATTTTTGTAGAATTTTGATGAGTTTGAAAATTAGGTCAAAATGAGGTCGAAAGCTATAAAAGGGGCCCAAGTGTCATTTTCAAAATCATTTGTCTTTTGTAATTTTGTGAGAGCTTGTGAGTGGTAGAGAGCATCATGGCTTTGGTGAACATTCTAACTCACCAACACTATTTTGAGCGTAGCTGGTTGCACAACCAGCCAGAGCACTTCGGGGCGCCAGTAAGTGACTACTCTTTTTTTTTTTTAAAGCTTTTTTGGTATTTTTTGCAATGTTTTAAGGTTTTAAATGAAAAATATTGCACGATATTTTAAAAGTATCACATGGGTACTTTATAAAATAATGCATGATATTTCATAGTAGAAAAATTTTCGCATGAGTAGTTTTAGGTTTTTAGTATGGGCCATACCCAATTGTCGCCTACACTAGTGCAAAGTGTCATACAAAATAATTATATCACACTCCTTTACAAAAAATATCGCATGTTATCTTTCCAGCATTTTGTATTGCCTACATGTTAGAAAAGTATCGTACAACTTGTTTTTGAGCATTTTTTCAATTATTTTTGTATTGTGATCATGTTTTCAATGCATTACTAATGTTTATATGTTATGTGTTTATAGGAGGTATTTCCAGCACTACTTATCAGAGCCCCCAAAGTGGTGGGGTTATGAGTTGTGCAGCATTTGATAGATGATGAGCATCCTATGATAGAATCCATGGGTTTGAGATGGGTTACTAGATGCCCCATCTATGGGTGAACCATGGGTTATTGACTGCACTGGATAAGTGGTGGCATAGTGAGCATAACACCTTCCATCTACTGATCGGAGAGGCCTTGAATACATTGGAAGATGTATATTGGATTCTTTGAGTACCATGGTATGATGATCCTATAAGTTATATCCTTGATTGCACTTGTTATGCTTTGTGAGTGCTAATATGTTGCAAGGGATATTGATGCTAAGTCTAGTTGAATATCATAAGTATATTATGATCAAACCCCAATAGAGGGGTGAGTAATGATGCAACGGTTGTTCCAGGATGTTACCATCCTAGACCATCATCTGAGCTGGGAGTGACTCATTGATGAGTGTGGGGAGAATTACCCTCTTCCCAACTTGCTATGTTCTCTAGTAGCCTAGGCCTTGGTGACAAACAGGGGCCAGAAGGGCTTCCCACTAGGATGTAGTACATGATCAACAGAGCTATAAGTGGCTCAAGTCACTATTGTAGTACATGATTAGCAGCTTATGGATGAGCAAGCTCAGGGAGATGAGCTCTATAGGGAGCAAGATGTGGCGAGGTGAGAGGCCTCTCATCATGGTGCATGTGTTACTTATTATTATGCTGCCTATAGGGCTAAGGTGCCACCAGGATAGGGACTTCCTAATTACTCAGAGTGGGTAGGAAAATCATAGGGTGTGCTATAGCCACCAAATAGGAGATAGGATCCACCATCAAGGCGACCACTATCTAGAGACTGTATGAGTCAGTCATAGGTTGATTATGATAGTTTTGATTGTATTTTTGAGATAGATATCTAGATTTTGGATCTCACATTTGTATATGTACTATGACACATTGATATGTGTGTGTATGTGTGTGTGTGTGTGTGTGTGTGTGTGTATGAGATACTAGATTTGATTGAAAACTTTTGTTCTTGTCTCAAATAGATATTTCAGCATTTTCAGTTTTCATATGATATTTTAGTTTTTGTTGCTTGCTCATATATGAATTGTTTGGATACTTATGTGTACATGCTCATGTATCTCTCTTATGTATGATGTTTTTATCTCTCATGTGTATGATATAGACTTATATTTTAGAAAATATGTGACACTTGGATAGATTGAATGTGATGTTCAGATTAACCCCTTATGAGAATAGGATAGCAAAGGATGAAGTGAAAGATCAAGCAGATGAAAAGACTTGATAAAGAAGAAAGATGCAAATGTAGCTATCTGACATCTCCATAAAAGATGAAGAGAGAGATCTCCCCATATATAGGAATGCAAGACTAAGCTAAAAAATGAACCTATAATGCAAGATAACATGAAAAGTGGTTTACTAGCAAGGGACACATAAAATTTAGACTCTTATTTCATCATTGAGCATTTATTAGGGACATCATGAGATCATACAATCATTACAAGTATAACTATGAGGATTTGAATATGATCTATGTTAGATAGAAATGTGGGAATCTAACCTATGCATCAAAGACAAATAGATCAAGATGACTATGCAGTTAGATTCCCTAAGTTTAGTATAGCAAGATTACACTTGTATCAAGGTAGAAGTGCCAGGATAACCCCTGAGTGTGGTCTTGCAAAAAAATATTCAAGGATGATATGTTTATAAGTCAAAGCGTCAAATAGGACAAGCATGAATACTTTCAACTATAGACCAATAAAGTATACCCACAAGCAGAAATCAAGAAAACATGCCCCATGCCCCTAGTCTTCTAGTCCATGACATCCTTGAGAGACTACTAGGGAGGGAACACATAGCAAAGAAATCATCATAGACAACACACAAAGTAGATAAAGATCAACATAGCTCAGTCATTTAAGTATTTAAGTGCATGTGTTTGAGTCACTTGGCCCTTTGTTCAAGACTTGATTCTAATAGTGAGAAATATTGTGACATCAAAGACTGTAAGTAAACTATCTAAAAAGTGTTGAGAAACACTTGATGTCAAGTTGGAGGAGTAGTGTTGAATAACACTATTTTGTGGGTTGCCAAAGAAACCCTAATGCACAAGGAGACCTCAAATAGGCTAAGTAGTTGTGCCCCTAAGACAAGGTCAAGAAAAAATCCCAAGCTAGGAAATGTGTTGCAAAGTGAGTGATTGAGACTGACAGACATAGATGCAAGGGTCTCAAGCAGTGCCTATTTCCAAGTTTTCACTACTTGGCAGATTTTTTTTAGGACTTTTTTCAATTTTTTTGTATTTTTCAATTTTTTATGTGATACATCAAAGTACCTATTACTAGGTTTTTACTAAGATGATCATTTTTTCAGGGAATTTTTTGATTTTTAGGATTTTTTTAAGATCATAGATATGTACAAGATAGTTGAGTAGTAAGCCTCTAAGCATAGAACTTCTTTAAATGTAGGACATTGATAGGCTCTGCAAATTCTTCACCTTTAGGAGTAGATAGCTAATAAGCACCTAAACTAGATATTGTTGTGATAATATATGGGCCTAACCAGTTAGGTTCAAACTTTCCCTTCTACTCTCTATTCTGTTCATTTTTTGGATTTTCTCTAAGCATGAGGTCACCAACTTCAAACTCATGTGGATGAACCTTCTTTTTATACTGAGTAGACATGCACTTCTAATAACCCCTCATGTGATCAAAAGCTACCTTACAATGCTCATCAAGAGTCTTTAATTCATATATTCACATAACTCTATGGTCTTCATCAGTTATTAACCCATGTAAGGAGACTCACAAGGAGGGGATCTCTACTTCTAATGGGAGAATGGCCTTAAAGCTATAGACTAAAGAAAAATAAGTGGCCCCTATAGGAGTACAGATGGTAGTTCTGTAGGCCCAAAGTGCTAGATTTATCTGTAGGTGCCAATCTCTTCCAAACTTATGAATTGTGTGATGCAATATTTTTAGCAATGTTTTGTTGGAGGCCTTCACTTGGCCATTCCCTTGAGGGTAGTAAATAGAAGACCAGTGTTGTTTGATTCAAAATTTCCTGCACAGCTGCTTGAGGTCCTTATTATTGAATTGTCCTCTATTATTAGTGACAATAGAGGAAGGAATAACATACCAACAAATGATGTGATTTAGTATAAACATGGCAACATGTTTTCCTATAGCAGCAGATAGTGGCACAGTTTCAACCCATTTGGTGAATTACTTAGTTGATGTAATGATGAAATTGTGATAACTAGATGAAATTAGGTGAATTTTTCCTACCAATTCAAAGGCCCATTGTTGAAATGGCCAATATGTCACAGAAGGAATCAACCCACATCTAGGAGCATGAATTAAGTTACCATGAAGTTGGCATTTTTGACAAGACTTGGCATAATGAACAACATCAGCTTGCATAGTTGTCTAGTAATAACACACCCTAAGTAGCTTTTGAGTAATTCAAGGCCATTAGAATGTGCCCCACAAATATTGTCATGGACTTTAGCAAGTGCCTTTTTGAACTCTTCTAGCTCTAAACACCTAAGCAACATTCTTTCTACACCCTTCCTATACAAGTCACTAGAGACCAAAGTGTAATGTGAGCCATTGCACAAGAATTGGCATTTTTGGTTGTGTGTGAGGTTATTAGGAATAATTTGATCACATAGGTGAGAAAAGATGGCTACATAGTAGGAGTAATTGTGACCTACAATGGTGCAGATCACTTGGTTATCAAAGGAATTGTAGGTGGTATGATGCAATTCTTCCACCAAGAACTCAAATCGGGATTCATGTTCTTGTAGTTAGAGGATAGATACTAGAGTGGCCATAGCATCAATAGCCTTGTTTTCTACTCTAGGAATTTTCTGAAATGTCAAAAAGTGAAGTAGTTCCTTAGAGTGTCTATCAACCTTTTGTAAGGTATCAACTTGTCATCTTTCATTTGATAGTCATTGTTCACTTGGTTAATAACAAGTTGAGAATCTTCGTAGATATGCAATTCAATTATTCTCCATTCAAAAGCCATCTTGATCCCATTTATTAAAGCCTCATATTCTTCCATGTTGTTTGTACAAGGGAATAAGAGTTTGTAAGATTTGGGAATCGTATATCCATGAGGAGAAATAAAAAAGGTACCTGCTCCAACCCCATTTTGTGTATGAGAACCATCAAAGAACATTTTCCAAGTTCTCTTAGTAATGTACATAATTAAGGCATTGAGAAATTCAACTTGTATGGGTGTTGTATCATCTAGTGGAAAATCAACCAATTGGTTAGCTATAGCTTGTCCTTTGATGGCTTTACATTTGACATACTGAATGTTAAATTCTAATAGAATCATCATCCATTTAGCTAGACGACTAGTAAGCACAAGTTTGCTCAACAAATATTTCAAAGGATCAATTTTAGCAACTAGGTGAACTATATGTGCCAAATGCCAAAGTTTTTGAGAAGCAAAGACCACTACAAGCCAATCTTTCTCGATGATGGTGTAGTCAATCTCATAAGAGACCAAAGTTTGACTAATATAATATATAGCCCATTCTTTACCAATCTCATCACTTTGGGCTAATAGCACTCATAGAGAAGAAGTTGTAGCTAAAATATACAAGATCAAAGGTTTGCTTGGAATAAGTGGCATCCAAACTAGAGGTTTTTCCAAGTATCCTTTGATTTGGTCTAGACTTTTTTGGCATTCATCATTCTAGATATGAGTAGAGCCTTTATGCAAGTTCTTGTTAAAATGTTGAGGTTTATCAACCAATTGAAAAATAAACCTTCTTATGGATTGTAGATGTCCTTGTAGACTTCTAAGTTGACTGATATTTCTTAGAGGAGGCATATCCATGATAGCCTGGACCTTTTTAGGATCAACATCGATACTTTTTGCTAAGATAATGTAGCCTAGCAATTTTTTAGAAGTGACACCATAGGCACACTTTTTTGAGTTTAGCCTAAGTTGAAATTGTTCCATATGGTCCAATATTAGACTAAGGTCTTCAAGATGTGTATCTCATTTTTTAGATTTTTCTAGTGTGTCATCAACATAGCCTTCCATATTCGTATGCATCATATCATGGAATATGGTGGTCATTACTCTTTGATAGGTAGCACTAGCATTCTTGAGCCCAAAAGGCATGACATTCCAATAGAAAGTACCCCATGCACATGTAAAGGTTGTCTTCTCTTGATCAACTGAAGCTATCTTAATTTGATTATACCTAGAAAACCCATCCATGAGGGAGTACATTTCATCACCTGTAATCATGTCCACTATCATATCGATGTTTGGTAGTTGAAAGTCATCCTTGGGGCATGCTTTGTTAAGGTCTCTAAAATTAGTACAAAGTTAGATGGTTTTATCATGTTTGGATATAGGTACAATGTTGGAAATCCACTCTACATAGTCAATAGCTCTGAAAAAAATTCACTCAAGAGTTTTTCCAATTTTGCTTTCACCAACAAGGCTACATGTGGATGCATCTTTCTCAACTTTTGTTTAACAAGCTTGATATTAGGAGAAATAGAAAAATGATGCATGATAATATCTGTGTCAAGCCTAGGCATGTCCAAGTATGTCCATGCAAAATTAACCTTTTTGTCTTGAAAAATTGGGCAATTTTTTCCTTTTCTTCAACTAACAATTATTAAGCTACATGAATGATTTTAGGAGATTCCTCTATCCCCAAGTTGATAGGCTATGTAGGCTTAATGAGAATCAATGATCTATCTTGAAAATAGCTTGGCAAACTACCAAGTACCTCATCCATAGGTGCCTCAAAGAGGGTTTCACAATAAGATACATCTTTATTTTTACTATTTTTAGGCTTAGATACTGCCACAATGTGGTTTTCACCATCTAACCATTTATTTTTTCTTTTCATTTTATGACTAAGGTACTTGATATCTGATTCTATCATATGAATCATGGGTTCATTGGTGGAAGAAGTGATGGGTTCAATGGTATTTAGGTAACAAGCGATCTCATAGCCATTTTGGAAAGATTGTATTTTCAATTTTTGATGTTGAATGGACCAATCTATGAGATCAGGATGAATCTATGAGAGTAAGGTAGAAGCTTCAAGGTTATTGATGCAAAAAGATTCATCTTTGGTGACATGTGAACTTGATCCTATAGTGAATGTCACAAAGGTATCTAGATTAGGAATCATCCTAAAGGGACCAGTGTGGCCCACTAAGGCATTTTGCAAGCCAAACTCATCTAACACTACAATAGACTCATCTACCCCATTTGGTTGAATTGCATAAGTGTGAGTGACATCAACCTCGAGTTCATAGGAGGCATCTGATAAAATTTCCCATTTATAGTCTTGAGAGTTTTTACTCTAATCTCTAGCAATTAGATGAGAAATATTTTGTCTAATCCATCCTCTATTTAAATCTTTAGGGTCAGATTTGTCTTATTCTAATTGTCTAGAGATGGAAGCCTCAGCATCATCATTGGTAGTAAATGTTTCTTCTCCCCAAAGGAGAGAAGTTATGGGCATAACATCTTCATCTTATGAAGTGGCAGAAATAAATGGAGGATCATCATCCTCTAATTCACTAGATATGGGCACACTTTGAGAAAATGTTGGTATATAATCGTCTAACCCAAATCCTAGGCTAGCAGTATCTCGAGCATCACAACCTTCAGTATGACTTAAAGTTTCAACTAGAGCCTTTTTATTACTAGTTAAGGACCCATGGCCCTGATAGCCCATGTTTGCAAGAATCTTACATCCTTTTCCATATCATTTAGGAGAAATGGGAGTGGTGACTATAACGTCCTCCTCATCTTCCTCTCCCCTATGTATACAATCTTTAATAACTTGTTCTTCTTATTCTACTTCTAGGGGAACTAAGGACTGTACAAAAGTTCCAAAAAGAGTCATGGTAGATGCAAAAGGTTTCTTTTTGGTAGATGGCTTCCCATAAGACCAAGGGGAAATAGGTAGAGTAGCAATAGAGTCTAAAGTGTACTCACCATGCTAAGGCTCATCATCTTCAATTTATGTTCACACTCTATAAAGGATAGTGTCTGCTCATGAGAAGAGTGATTATGTGGAACCAGTGTTTCAACAATAGATAGCATGTTGATAGACATTGAGTTGTCATTGAGGACAACTACTTTAGTACCATTAAAAGGGAACTTGATGCACTAATGGTACATAGAGGGTACTGCTTGTATGTCATGAATTCATGGTCATCCCAACAACAAATTTTATGCAAGTGGTATGTCTAGGACATGAAAAACAACATTCTTCTCAACTGGACCAACTCTAATTGGAAGCACAATTAGACCTTTGGAAGGTCTTTAAACTTCATCATAGGCTTTTATAGTGATCTTTCATTTAGGATCAATGGAAAATTTAGACACGCCCAACAGTTGGTTTACATTGAATGAAATGATGTTTAACCCTACACCATTGTCTATCAAGACTCGACAAATGTGAGTGTGGAAGATTTGGACTTTGACATGGAGAGAAAGGTTGTGGGGATGACTAAGAGCTCGGTCATCTTCTTCAAAAAAGGTAAGATGGTGAGGTGAAGAGATATGGTTCACCATAGCTTAGAATTGTTCTACATCAATATCTATGGGAACATTGGCAGAACGTAAAGCTTTTTTGAGGATATCCCTATGCAAAGGGGATAATTCCAAAACTCAAAAATGGAAATTTGAGCTAGGGTACATTGTAGTTGACTGACAAGGTCATAGTTGGAGATCCTAGAAGTATTTGGTTGTTTAGAAGATGAAGCATTCTTAGGATCATGGGAAAAATTTAGAACAACATTAGATTGCCCCTAGTAATGGTATTAAGTGGTTCACTTTGTGATGAAAAAGAATCAATCACCTAGAGTACCACCTTAGGTCTAGAGTCATTATTTTATTAAGGAACATTGCATGTTTTTAAGACAACTTTGGGTCATTCATCTATATATATTGGTTTTCATCATTAAAATTCACCATGCACAAGTACTCAATGGGCTCAAGCATGCCTATAACATTATTTGTGTTAGCATAATCATAGCTAATCTTGGCATCATGATTCTTTTAAATAGCTTTAGAGGTTTCACCTTTCTTGTATTCTAGTAAGGGTTGTTTAAAATCTTTGTTATCAGCATTTTTGGTGAGGCCATCTATGACAACTTTTCCTTCCTCAATAAGATCTTGAATTATATCTTTGAGCTTGAAACACTTTTCAGTGTTGTGACCCTTATTTCAGTGATAATTGTAGATATGATCCTCTCTCCACCATGGGGGTTTGATGAGTGGGTCATAGGGTCAAGAATTATCTAACCAAGTAATTAGCTTTTTTAAAATTAAAGTTTTTAAGACCACTTCATAGGGCTTAACCATTGGTGTATAAACATGTCATTTCTTGGTAAACTTAGAGCTCTTGTCAAATCTTTGTGGTTTTGCATTTTCTTGTTGCTTTGTGGCATAGATGGCAATAGAAAGATTAAATGTAGGTTCCTTGGTCTTAGGAGTGTCCATTACTCCATCATTGACAACATACTTATTTTTATTCCAAGGTTTATCTTTGTCTTTACCATTTCCATTGTTGATCTTGTCTTTATTTATAACAATGTCACCTTTTTTGATAGCAACATCTTCAATGCGATATGCACTCTCAACCATGGCATTGAAAGATGTGAATAATTTTTTCCTTAGATCAAAGTATAACTCTAGTATGAGCATATTGACAAAAATATCTATTTTTTCAGCATTAGGAACTTGTCAAGGATAGCGAGAGTATAAGGATCTCCATTGTTGAAGATATGTTGCAAAGGGTTCTCCAAATTTTTGTTTGATGTTGCATAAGTCCAACACTATTATAGGATGTTGAATGTTATAGGAGTATTGTTGGATAAAATATTGTACAAGTTTGTCAAATTTTTTAAGAGGAGGGCTCAATTTGGTGAACCATTCCATAGCTTTCCCTCTTAGACTCCTAGGAAACAATCACATAAGAAAGATGTCTTCATGCATAAATTCCATGCTAAGACCATAAAAATGCCTCACATGATCATGAAGATCACCATTTCCATCGTATTTGTCATACTTAGTAACCTCTATGTCCTTGGGAAATGCTAGCATGTAGAGACTCCTATCAAATGGAAGAGTGCATATTGATTCAACAAATGAAGTTTTGAGAAGTTCTTTTGAAGTTTGCAACTATGCTAATTGTTTCCTCAATACTTGTATTTCATCCCTTAAGATTTTAGCCTCAGTGGGTTCTTGTTTTGGAATTATGTGCTCTACATCAAAATCTTGAGGGAGTTTCCATCCTCTTGCTGCCATGTATCAGAAGTATTGGTCTCTATTTTCCTTTAAAGCTCTAAGAATCAATTTTTGAGCAAAGCCATCTTGTTGGAATTTTATAACATCCTCACTAGTTACTTCTTCATCACTTTCATGATGAGAAGGGCATGCACTCATGGTGACTCTAGGAGCCATTGAAGGTGTGTTGTTGCCATCATTGCCATCAAAAGGATTTTAGAGCAAGTCCCCTTGTTCCCTTCATGGCAGGTATGGTTATTGTTTTTAGCTCATTGATGTTCTTTCTCCCTAGCATACATGGCTTCTAATATCCTTTGATTTTTGTGTGCTTGTTCTTCTAAGTGGCATTGGACTTCATTGGGGTGTACCATGGTGACCAAACTATTCACACCCTTAGGTGTCTCACAGGGTGTGCCAAATAGGTTTTCCAAACTATAAAGTGTATTATTCCTAATGTTGGTTCTTTGTGTTTCAATAGTTTCAATGTCTTCCACACAAGGTTGCCCATGAGGATGTCTAAGTGGGGTGTCTAATTGTTTCAAGAAAAAAGGGGTATAACTACTGCTCCCAACTTGAAATCTAGTTGTAACCAGCATGTAAGGACTTGTCTTTGTTTAATAGGACAAGAAGAGTAAGTTAGATTTGAAGCTCTTGCAATCAAGATTAGTCACTTGTCAAAGTATAATAGATGGCTTGTCAAACAATGCTCAAGAATTTACTATACTGGTGACTCAAGCCAAGCAAGTAAGCAAGAAGCTCAATAGCAAATAGTTAAAATAGAATGGTAACTAGATCTTGACAAGTGATTCATTAGTGGCATTTGAAGACTTACATCTGACAAATTAAACCCATCTTTTCAACTTAGGATAGTTTCCTAACACACAGATGTGCAATCAAGACTAGGGGGATGGAAGTGATGAGACTTTAGATTAGAAAATAATTTTATGGGCTATTGCTTACTGTGCTATAGTGACCTCTTCTCTTGCTACTAATACTACTGGATAAGCTATTGGCATTAGAAAATAGACTCTATTTTGACAGCATACAATGTCAGGTGATACTTTTTTAGAGACCAGGTGATATTAGGATAGGATAATATGTCATATGACACATTTTAAAACACCCATACGATACTTTTCTTGCAGGTGGCAGTTCACCCAAGACAAGATGATAGACTTTTGAATACTAAGACAATAGACTTTAGTAAATATGTACGACCCAATTTACAAAAAATAATGTTGAACAATATTTCTTCAGTGAACAGATGATAAAGTTCTAGTTTTTGTGCAAAAGGACAAGTTTGACTCCAAAATTTTATGTTTTAGTTGATCAATTGAGTGGGTTTTTTTTTTGGATCAGACAATGGGAAATTTCAATTTGTGTTAATTATCAACAAGGTTTGTAAACAATAGGGATGTTAACATGTCTCAAATAGTTGAACAAGGGTAAAAAAAACCTTGCCAACATGCACTTGTGATATTAGAATAGCCTTTCTACCAATATTACTGAGATTTTTGATGGGTAAGAACATTAACACTGGTCAACAAATTTGAAAATAGTAACCAAGAAATCTACCTTAAGGTCATGGTTCATTACTCAACAACTTGGCCCATGCTTGATGCTCCTTTGCCTCACACCAAGTGGTTGCCCATGAGAGATATTGGCTTTGTCATGGAAGTTCCATAAGCACAACCAAGGGAACACATATGGTGAGTGAAAATCTTGGGGTGATCTGGGTAGTCCACTAGGATCGATCCTTGGACCAAGAAGTTGAGCAAAAAAATAGGGTAGGTACTAACCTAGGGTGTCTAGAAAGGTCTTTCATTCGTAGTGTTCCTCTTGCACCCAATTAAGAGACACCCCACCTTGTGATGGGTAACAACCCTCATAGCCACAAGAGTACCTTAAGCATTATTGCCTAGTGATCTCCCTATGGTCGAAATTCCATAAGTGATCACACTAAGAAAAGATAAGCACTACATCTACCAAGGTTGTGTGTCCTTGATAGCCTTGAGTTTATAGTGGGTTGTAAGAGTTGGGTAATTTACTTGTCTCCACTTGGGTCATTCCTCTTAGGTTTTCTGAGAGCAAGCCCTTTAAAAGATCCTATCTACCACAAAATGGATCCACTCTCAAGGGTCAAGATTTCTGATTTACCTCAAGGGTGAAGAGCATACTCTCCTACCTTGATTATTTCACCCAAACATGCCACGAAGATTCAATTACCCACCTACTTTTAAAATTGTAAAGGTGGGTCAAGATTTCTTATTCACCACAAAGGTTAAGAACATACTCTCATATCACCAAAGAACCTCAATCATAAGTTTAACATGCCTAAAAAAGAACAACTAGTAGATGTCGCACATGAAATCAAAAAAAAGCAAGTTGGGTTTTAATGCATCAGGCAGCCTTGCAAACAATTGTTAGTAGCCCTTATGCATTTGAAGCTCTGACATGCATTCTTTTAGGAAATTTTTAGGAAACATTTAATGCTTCAAAAAAACACCTTGCAACCACAACCATTAGCACCATGAGTTAGCTTTTTTTTTTTTTTTTCTTAAATCTGTAAATGGACCTCTATAGAATAGCTAAAGACCTACAGAAAAACCAGTAACCAACAAGTAGAAACTGAGATCTATCCAAAAAATCCCTAATAGCAAGAAAATCCCTATTAGGCAATAGTTTTTGTTGGAAGACTGTTGTGCGATACTTCTTAGTATAGCCACATGACATAACTTTCCTATGTGATATTTCTTTCTAAGCCAGACGACAGAACTTCTTGTACTAGGGCAACAATGTTCAGATGGTAATATGACACTTTTTCCAAAATGGATTGCCTAAAAATTATGAGAACTATCATTTGAAACTAGAAAAATATTGCTTGAGAACTACAACTAAATAAAAGAAACTTGTGGACAGAATGCAAAAACTACAGCTAAAAGAAGAGCAAAACTAAGATGTTCTACCCCATGGTGGGCACCAAAAATGTACACTGAAAGGTGCACTCCTCTAAACCCTTCTATCCAAGGTTTTCCATAGATTGAAAAGCTTGACTGATGGCTTAGAGCTCCCTAGTCATGCAGTTCAAGAGGCATACAAATGAGCATAAAGAAAGCTCTCAGTTGAGCCTTAGAAACACAACCCTTGCTAGTAAACCATGAGATGGGAGATTCTCTGAGAAAGAGCAAGAATGCTAGTGTCAAAGAACTCTTGAGTATGTAATGCAAGAACAAAATTAAGCTAAGATGAAATGCACAATGCAACTAAGCTAAACAAATGAAAGTGTTACATCCATGCTAATTAAACTATGTGAGCTAAACTATTGTAAAGGAACTACAATAACATGAAACTACACTAGAATACCATATGCTAAAAATGCCATGAATGAGAGAATGTAGACAAGAAATAGAAGTTCTCCACAAAGGGCTCTCAAGAATTTGAATGGTAAACCTATAGCATAACAATACTCAAGAGTGTGGATCCTTTGAGGGGGAAAGCTCTCTCCCTTTTAAATTTGTACGAATAGTAGAGATCAAGATGAAGATGGTGGATGATCAATGGTGGAATTTGAAAAGAGGAGTGAACCATGTGCACACACAAGTCAACTAGTAGAATATAAGTTGACTTGTCATATAAGACAAAAGTCTCCCAAGCCTTTTCTTTTAATTGTAAAATAGAAAAATATCTTTATGTGTGCACTTTAAGTGGGTTAGAAGAATGGGGTATTTTATTTAATAAAAAGGGTACATGTTCTTTTAATCAAATAATGAACTTAGGATAGCATAGTCAAACTATAGGTTATAATCAAATTAATTGATTATTAGCAATTTGGTCTAGGTAATTGATTAATTAAATTAGCCAAAATGCCGAGAAGGGGGCTAATAGTCTAGATGAACATTTTTAGGTGATTACACTTTGTACAACCTTTGTGGGGAATCTATAACATATCAAGCCAAATGAGAACATACTCTCTCATCCTGATTACTGATTAAGAGATAAATCAAATCATATCTAGAATGAGAATGTATCCAACAATTTGATAAGACCATGCATATATTCCTTCAATATAATTATAAACTTTATCAATATCTTTGTCATTATTTAATTTTGATCATTCCTAAAACAATTTGTATTGTTGCATTGAATATTATTATAATATTTAATTTCCCTTTAATAGCTTGCTAATTTTTTGTTAAAAAGTTAAAAAAATCTTTTTAAAATGATTAAAATAAGGTATAATGGAAGGTCTCCATGCGGCTGCTTAAATCAATTTTTTGATTAAATTTAAGCAATATAGTATTCCTGTGCAAAATAAAAATCATTGGAAAAGGAAAATTTAGAACCTTTCCTACTTTTGTGGAGCAACTACTTTATAACAAATAAAAATAAGCTATGGGAAAAGAGGGGGGGCAAGAAATAAGCGGTCATTGCTTATTGAAAAATGGGACACATGTCTTCACCATTTTTTTCTCAACCCCTATTTATTTGCCTACAATTTAGTTTTCATAATTATTTGCTAAAAAAATGATTAAACTTTTGTTTTAAAAATAATACTAATGAAACTGCTTAAAATTGAGCACAAACATTATGATTCATGGGGCCACCAACTCCACAAAAATTTGTTTTAAAAATAATATTTATGAAATTACTCAAAAATTGAGCACAAACATTATGATCCATGGGGCCACCAACTCTACAAATTGTGTTACAAAAAAATGAGTAGCTTTTAGTAGAAACAAGCTAAGGAACAACATGGGGACATGCTCTAACTTACATAGTTTAACAAATATATTGCACCTCTTCCATCTAATGTCATTTACATTTTCTAAAATATAAAAACCTTCTCTAATACAATATGTTCTTAGATCCTTTTTTTTTGGAGCATGCTATCACAATAAAGCATTCATCATCTTATGTATTAATGAATTAGACAAGATAAGTCTAGCAACAAAAGCATCATAAGTACCATTTGAAAAACTTTAAATGCTAATAAGAAAAGTTAGAATAACCAACACTCACATCTTTTAAGGGTGCAAGTGTTAATTAGATATTCTTGTATACTTTCATGATGTTCTTAAATAGTTATTCATAAGCTCTCTATGCCTACTTTCCTACCCCAATAATTATATCTCTTATTTACAAACATAGACACTCTTTTCTTCCTCACCATCTCTGCTTATCTTGCCCTTCTTTACCATTCACTCTTATGCATCTATATCTTATTTCCTCTCTCTCTCTCTCTCTCTCTCTCTCTCTCTCTCTCTCTCTCTCTCTCTCTCTCTCTCTCTCTCTCGCTCTCTCTCTCTCTCTCTCTCTCTCTCTCTCTCTCCCCTCGCCCCCCACCCCCTCCCTCTCCCTCTCCCTCTCCCTTTCCCTCTCCCTCCCTTCTCTGCTCTTCCTATTTATCTTCCTATGAACCATCTATCAATACAATGTCTCTGTCTATATTTCCCAATCTATTTTTATTATTATCAACCTTTTCACCTTTCTACACCTCTTTTTTCTTAATAATATTCATCTTACACACTCTCCCCCTGCCCCCTTACTCTCTCCTTATCTCTCATTATAATTATCTATCCCTCTAACTCTCATTTACTATATGAAATGGACAACCTAACTATTTGAAATTAATAATTTAAATTTATCTTTATCTTATTATCTCTATCTCTTCCCCTCCATCTTAATTTATACTTATAAATATCTCTATCTTTCTATCCATTTCTCTTGATAATTAATGCATCCTCCCTACGTACCTCCCTATCATTTCATTTATATCTTTATTATACACATATACACTCCTTCCCCCATATATATCTCTATATTATCTTACCCCTCTCTTTGTCATTTACCTCTCACTATTGATATTCTATTTGCTCTATTTCTCTTTGATATTGTAAATGTATTGACATCTCTCTCTGTCTCATGTGTGTGTGTATAAGTATATGTATGTATACATATGCATACATATACATATTTATATACGTACATAAACATATATATGTACATACATATATATGTTTATGTATGTATATAAATGTGTACATACATACATACATACATACATACATACATACATACATATATATATATATATATATATATATATATATATATATATATATATATTCATATATACATATATATATATATATATGTATATATATGTATATATATATATGTATATATATTCATATATACATATATATATATATATGTATATATGTATATATATATATATGTGTATATATGAATATATATACATACATATATATACATATATATATATATATATATATGTATATATATTCATATATACATATATATATATACATATATATATGTATATATATTCATATATACATATGTGTGTGTGTGTGTGTGTGTGTGTGTGTGTGTGTGTGTATAATGTATATATTATATGATTATATATATATGTATATATGTGTGTGTATGTATATATATATAATGTATATATATATGTATATATGAATATACATACATACGTACAGATATATATATATATGTATGTATGTATGTATGTACTCTCCCTATGTTTTTCTCTCTTCTCTCTTCATATTATTCATCTTATTCACTCTAGAAATTCTTCTCTTAACCCTCACTATATTCCCCTACCCCTCTAATTAACTTTTCATTATTGAAATGGACAATCTAGCCTTGTGAAATGCATACAACATGTCATCTTTTCATAACATTAAATAAAATAAGCATTTACAAATCTATTGATTAATATAAACTAGGCTATTTGACAAATGCAATGAATATTAACTTTGTAAAAATGTTTCATTTGTTCTCTAAACATATTAACCATTATTTGGTTTGAGTTTAATTGAACTCTTCTCAACTTTAACCATTGCTAGAACTACAAAAACTCATCGTTGCTCATAAATATATGCTTGGATTGTAATTGTAATAACATCCCACATACAATGAAAATATACTATATTAAAGCCTCTAAAAAAAAATATCAATATATATTACAAAATACCAATTTATATCTTTTAGCAATAAAAAATATTCAAACAAAAATTAAAAATCTATTGGTTTAAGCATTTATTCTTCTCACAACAAACAATTTCTACAATATATTAAATCTCAAAATATATAAGATATCTCAATTTGTCTAAAATAAATAATTATAATTATTAAAATTTAAATAAATATAATATTACTTTCAATTTCAAAAATTGTTATAAAATAAGAGAATTTCAAAACTAATTTTAAACATATAAAACATATATACATAAATAAAGATAGATTTAATTAATTTTAAAGAAAATTAAATTTAAATATCTAATTATTAACTATATTTATATAGTAGCATAGATTAGATGGAACCAACTTGTATAGATTAAGGCTCACAACTCAAATGGGAATAATTTCTAAACATCATGCACTGGCAAAAGGCACCAAAGTTTGATTTTTCTAAAATAGGGAAATACCACAACATTGGAAAGGATTCTACAAAATTAGGAAAGGCAAAGAATAATGACAAGTGCTTGCACTAGGGCAAGGTGCAAATTTTAGCCAATAGGTTTGAGGAGTTAATTTGCAAAGATCAAGATAAATTCTTTAGATTTTTTGATGACATAGTCCACATAGATGTAATATCATTGAAGTCCTCCTAAAGATCTCTTGAAGATCTCTTGTTCTTGGATCTATTACCAAATTATCTGCAAAATTTTAATTATGTTACCAAATCACTTGCACAATTTTAACTTATATTTCAAAATAAAGCAAATCCTAGACAAAAAGTTCATTGTATAATGACAAATAAGAAGACTACATTAAAGATACCATTTTCTCTCCAAGTATAGTCCATCACATAATGACAAATAAGATATAATACCACAACTAGGGAACCTAGAAGAAATTAACCTAAAGTTTCATTAAGTTTTCCAAACATTTTTTTTAAAGATAACAACAAGAGATAGAATAGTGGAAGCAATAACTCACATACATACAACCATCATAAATAGATTACATCTCTTAAGGGTCCCATGACGTTACATCACATATATAATTAAGTTTTATTAATACTAAATTTGATAACAAAAAATCCACATCAAAGAACTATTACAAGTACAATTCCAATAATATATCATTATATAATATGTCACTTGGCATAACCAAAATGCATAATCATCCACTGTACAAGTCACATTGTATGAAAATATCAAAGAATATACATCAAGGATAGAATACATCATCTCATAGTAACTCTAAAAATTAGGTATAGTACAACAAAATATAACCATACATCAGAACACATGATCACAAAGATAGTACTAACTACATAAGGACATCCAACATCAACATCCAATTGTCAAATCTCAATATTATAAGTAAAAAGCACTACCACCTGACCTCATGGAACCTAAATGGCCCACTCCCAACATGTCGAGGAGATAATCCCAAGTCCCATATAGATATCAATCCCAAAACTCAAATCCAACATCTAGGTCAAGGAAAACCTAATTGCAATCTATCTCAAAGTTATCAAGACACATATGACATCTAAACCCAGAGGCAAAATAGACATGTAGGAAATCTACTATGTAAGTGGATAGGTTTAATTGCATGAGTCAACTCTAAGGTTACCTTGGTAGCTTCTTTGGACTCCAAACCCCTAGTGAATCTATGTGACATTAGTATCCTTTTGTATGGACAAGGCATACTAGCAAGGTAAGGTCACAACCAAGTATCCTCCTTACTCCCATCCTAGCTTGTACTAGCACTCGAGGCATGGTCGAGAAAAAAATTAACTCTTTTTAATTTATTTTAAAGTCATTTAATAAAATATGATAACTTATTAAAATAACCTACAATGGGTTACCCAAGAAGCCTCTTTAGGGCTTTGGCCTCCATTGTAAGCCACTTCCTAGCAAAAATAAAGATAACCTACCCTGAGCTCAAAATAGAAGAAGGTCTCATAAGATCATAATAACACACATCAATTCTTAAACAAGCAACTGGAAAGCACTAAAATACAACTAATTAAAATTCATAGATTTCACCAATGCAATCACCATATAGAAATCAATTCGTAACTCAAAGGTCACATTACAAAACCATGACATCACAAACATAGTAACTCTCGGCCTCTGGTAGACATCCAAAACTGGTCAATACTCTAAGTCATCCCCAAACCCAACACAAAAGAAAACATACATCATAGAAGTGTAGTTTCATAGATTTTATTTGGTTTTGAAAACATATGATTTTGATTAAAGAGCAGGGTTCAAGTTTTTCCCTTTCATTTTAAGTCATAGAATTGTTAAGCTTCTAGAGTCCACATGAGTTTTCAACACTCAACAAATCATTAAAATCATTTAAAAATAAAACCCCAATTATGTAAAAATGAATTATCATAATTAACATCCGATAATTTCTCAATAATTTAGAATTAGTTTATATAGCATAATTGCTAAAACTATAAAATAAATTATCTAAAAAGATATTATTAAAATCAAATAATAATAATAACTATTTAATTATTGAAAAAAAATTAATTTATTAATAATCAAAAATAATTATTATAATAATTATTATTTAATATTAATAATAATATTAATTATTAATAACAACTATAATTAAAAATTTATTAAATTAATAAAAAATTTAAAATTAATTAAAAAACAATTATCATAACCTTTTTTTATAAAGGCGTTTTAAGGCCCGCTAGCCAATATGGCTATGCCACGGTAGTGTTGCTAATACAAGAGCAACAATGTACTACCTTACAATAGTACCTGCTACTATGATAGCAACAACTGTCATGCAACTACTATATAAAGTTGTGGGTGGGTGGGCAGTTGGTGGCCCTGCCCCCCATTCAAAACACTTTTTAAATATATATATATATATATATAAACAAAAAAAATCAAAGACAAATTTCACAAATTCCCTTTCTTTATATGGTGACATAATCATCACAGTAATTTTAAATTATTATACATACATACATACATACATACATACATACATACATACATACATACATACATACATACATACATACATACATACATACATACATACATACATACATACATACATACATATATATATATATATATATATATATATATATACATACATACATATATATACATATATATACATACACACACACACACACACACACACACACATATATATAATTTACAAAATAGATCTGATAGGAAATCCACATTTCAAATCTTCCATTCATTTACAGAAGTTTTTGAAATGAAGAATAATAAATTCACAAACAAGGGTTTCAACCCAATTAAACTCTGAAAACAATTTCATTTAGACATGGAGAAGACAAAGATTTCAAAGAAATAAAGTACTCTACAAAATTCACAAGATCCTACCTAGCTCTAATGCTAAAAAAATGAATGCATAGAACTTGCAAGCAATTTCCCTTTCTTTCAAAACCCTTTTCTCGGAAATTGGCTCCTCCAAACCTGTGTGTAGAGAAATGAGCTCTAATTTCTTAATAAAAAGCCTTTTCCAATTAGGGTTTTGGTTTCACAATCACGCAAAGCCTTTTTCTTAATTAATTATTATATTTTAATTTCATGTGCAAGCTTTTTACAAATTAATTAAAATAAATTTTTATTAAATCAATTCTTTCTCTCTTATTAAATCACAAGAAGTCTTTAATAAAAATACTTATTAATTTAACTAAATTTAGTTTATTATAAAAATGAAACTCCTAAATATATTATTATTAAATTAAACAAATATGATTACAACAAAATTAGAATTTTAATTAAATCTTTTAAATTTAATTCTATTATTTAATTAATTTCTCAATTAATTAAAGATTGAATTTTCTTATAAAAATTTTAGTAAATTAAATCATTAATTATCTTTTATTTGATTTAATTATAACTAAAAATCACAACAAACCCACAAAACTAAATATGAAAACCCATTATAAAGTATAGAATACTAAATCAAACTTTAAGGTCAAAATCACAAATTCATGTCACTTGACAAATTTGGAAGGGAAAAACTCAAATAATTGTCCTACTTTCTAGGACAATTAGCTTAAGGTTAGGATTTGGATTCAAGAATTATCTCCCCTCTTTTGCCATTGAGATACTGTGATAGGGCAGGTTCATCTTGGCAATTCAAGGAAGTCAATGTTGGTACCTATAATTTGCATAAAATTTGAGCATGTACATATACATATAATCTAAACTAAACAAACAATGGCAAGGAGTGGTGCATCATGTAGATTCTGACTAGCAGGTGACTATGACTCCCTCCCTCAACCACATCAAAAATGTAATACATGAGGTAAAATATACATGTACACCATCCACATGCAAGTATGGGGTAAGTATCCAAAGAAATTGAATATAAATCATCCATCTATCATCATGAAATAACTGAAAACATTGTATACAAATATCATCATCAAAAGAATAACCATGTATGCATGAAATTATCGAGTACCATGTAGCTCATCAGATAAATCAATTGAGTATGAAATAAAATCCAAACAATTGGTAATCAAGTACCACTAATCATAAAACATAACCAAAATATTGGCCTAAAAGAATTTAGCAATATAATATGAAAAGTAAACTAGGGGTGGGCACTACATCCACCCCCTAGACTTAGGCTTACTACTACAAGCCAGTAAACAAGTAGGGATATAAATCTTGTAAACTAGATGCATCCTCCCAAGTAGCTAATGACTCATCAGTAGGGTCCCATTAGACCCTTACTTGCTCTATGGTTTGACCCCTGAGGGTCAAATCCCACTACTATAGAATAGGCACCAACTCCAAAGTCAGTTTGTCATCCTCCACTTGTAACACATTCCAATCAAGAACATGTATCACTTTAGGATTATACTGTCTAAGAATGGAAACATGGAAAACATCATGAACACATGCTAAACTAGGCAACAATGCAAGAAAGTAGGCAATCAGGCCTATCCTCTCTAGAATCTCAAATGGTCCCACAAAACAAGGTGTTAGCTTTGAACCCTTTCCATAATGGATCAGACTCTTTCATGGAAACACTCAAGAAAACTTTCTCACCCACTACAAATTTCTTATTCGTCCTATGAGCATTGGCATACTTCTTCTTTCTATCCTATGCTATAGACACATGCTTACAAATATATACTACCTATTGCTCCATATCTTGAAGCATCTTAGGACCCAACAAGATGCAATCCTCTAAACTATCCCAACTCAATGGTGTTTGACAAGTATGACCATACAAATCCTAGAAAGGTATCATCCCAATAGAACTATGATACCCATTATTATATGTAAACTCTACTAGGTAAAGATAATCCTTCCAAAGAGTCTGTCTATCCATAACATACATCCTTAGCATATCCTCTAGAACTAGATTCACTCTCTTAGTCTAACCATCTATCTCTAGGTGATAAGTTGAGTTTAAGTTCAACTATGCTCCAAGATCATGCTACAAGGATGTCCAAAATATGGATGTGAATACAGGATCCCTATCAAAAATGATCTTCTAGGGAATACCATGAAATCTCATGATATCAAGCATGAAGACATTAGTTACTAAAGTTGTTGTGTAGGATGACCTCATTAGTGAAAAGTGTGTCATCTTAGTCAACTAATTAATGGTGACCATGTTAGCATCATTTTGACAAGAAATCATAGTAATCCTACAATGAAATCCATAGAAATAATATCCCACTTCCATGAAGGAATGACATTTGGCTATAAAATCCTTATTGGATGGCGGTGCTCTGCCTTGACTCTCTATCACTCAAGACACCTAGCCATGAAATCAATGATATCATGCTTCATTCCTATCCAAAATTATAGACGTCACAAATCTACATGCATCTTCTTGACACTTGGATGTACTAAGTAAGGTACACAATGGGCCTCTGATAGGGTTAGTGTACAAAGATCATCCAAAAGTGGTACATAAATCTTCCCTAAATAGCACAAAAGGCCATCTGACTCCAAGACATAACCCAAAAACTTGCTTTCCAATGGTCTTCCTGAATATATAGGAAGTGCTTGAAGTATTTGGCTCCTCAAATACACACTAAGAGACAAATATAGTGTCTCATGTCTCCAATGGCTCAAAGCGTCAACCACCACATTCTCCTTTCCCTTAATATACTTCACCTTGAAACCATATTCACATAGAAACTCCATCTAATGCCTTTTCCTAGCATTCAAATTAGGCCATGTGAGTATATAGTATAGACTTTAATGATCACTATGAAGCTCAAAATGGTTCCCCAATAAGAAGTGCCTCCATCTCACTAGAGCATAAACAACTAGAACAAACTCAAGATCATGCATGGGATAATTTAACTCATGAACCTTGAGATTGTGAGACTCGTAAGTAATCACCCATCCATCCTACATCAATGCTACTCCAATCCCCTCTAGGGAAGAATCCATACACATCATAAAGTCACCCAATAGATCAAGTACTACTAATATTAGGGAACTAGTCAAAAGCTCCTTGAGCTTATGGAATGTGTCCTTTCATTTATCCATCCAAATAAACTTCTTTCCCTTTATTTGGAGGGAAGTGATAGGATATGCTACTCTGGAAAAGTTCTAGATGAACCTGTGATAATAACATGCCAGACCCATGAAGCTATGAATCTCTGACATAGTAGTGGATGCAAGATAATCCATCATTTCCTAGATCTTTGTAAGGTCTACTGAGATACCATCCCCTGATATAATATTTCCTAAATATTGTATCTCTAATTGAAAGAAATCACACTTTTTCAAGTTGGCATAAAGTTGATTGTCTCTCAAGCACTACAGAACCAACTATAAATGTTCCTCATGTTCCTCCAGGGATTTGGAATATATCAAAATATCATCCAAGAACATAAGTACAAATTGGTTGAGGTAATATTAAATACTCCATTCATCAATCACATAAAAACCAATGGATCATTCGTCAACCCAGATGGGACTATTGTAAACTCATAATGTCCATAGCAAGTGTAGAAGGTGGTCTTATGAATGTCAACATCCTGAATGTGAAGCTGATGGTATCCTAGCTTTAGATCAATCTTAGAAAACATTGTGGCTCCTTGATCTAATCAAATAAATCAGCAATCCTTGATAAAGGATGCATGTTCTTAATTGTTACCTTGTTCAACTATTTGTAGTCAATGCACAAACATAATGAATAATCCTTCTTCTTCACAAAGAGCACTAGTGCTCCTCATGGAGAAACACTCGATTGAATACAACCTTTGGCCAAAAGGTCCTCAAGATAAAGGCACAACTCACTCAACTTCTGAGTGGTCATTTGAAGAGGAGCTCTAGAAATAGCCTCCACTCCAGGAATAAGGTCAATGTCAAAGTCAATGTCTCTCTTTAGAGGCATACCTAGAATCTCACTAGGAAAGACATCCACATATTCCTATAACATAATATGGTCTAGAGTATTCTTGGTAGGGTCTTCTTCTTCTAGTTTTCTCACCATAATGGAAAAATTCTAACAACCCTTACAAAGGCTCCACTTCAATTGCATAGTAGAGATCATCAATAGGGATATAGGTCTCTAGATACCCAAAATCTTTGGGTCCCTACCCTAATTGTCCTTACACAGAATGGTCTTCTTTTTGCAATCAATACTAGCTCTATGAGAGCTAAGCCAGTCCATACCCAACATCGCATCATAAGAACCAAGATGGATAACCTGAAGAACTACTAACATAACAAAACCTCCTAGGTTTAGTTCACACTACTGTATTAAAGAATCTATGGGAATCTTAGCTAAAGCTAGTTCCACATGCCAACCTAAGCCATGCTTTACCACCTCTAGCTTAAATTTAACAACTATGGAAGGTGAAATGAATGAATATGTAGCACCTTAATCAAACAAGGTGGAAAGAGGTGTACCTCAAATAGCTCTCATAGTCTCAACTATGGTACCCTAATGGTCTTCCTGGAAATGGTCTATCACTACAAAGACCCTATGTGATCTACTTGCATCTCCAACTATAGGCTCAAATGTTGTTGACCTATAGTGAGATGTATGTTGTGGAAAGTTTTCTACAATGGGCCCAAACTATCCACAAGAGAAACATCTTCTGCCTCTGTTAGACCCTCTTACTATTGGATATGCACTTGACTGTTGGTGGCTATTTCTACTAGAAAAATTTTGTTTTCTCTATGTCGGCTAGTTATTCTAATTTTTCCTATTGTGTTGTGAGTTACAGAAGTTCTGAGAGTTGGAACCACCACCACCACTCTATGTTGGAGATAGGATCCCTTCTACTAGTGTTATTGTTTTGGTTGTTGATGTTGTTGGCCTTGATTTCCCTTGGAATAGGAAAGCTTCCTATTCCCTCATGTTCTATGGTTATCCTTGGACCCTGATGTTTTAGGTGCTTCCACAAAACAACCATGTCCTAATGTGACACTCTACTCTACAAGTATCACCTAATACACTACATCCTTGAGGGTTTAAGGATGAAATACCTTAACAACCCCAATGAGATGGTTATTTAGGCCTTGAATAAAATGTTATGTCATTAATGACAAGCTATTAGTGATCCCCACATAAGGCATGAGCTCATAGAATTTTCATTCATACTCTGTCATGGTCATAATATACTATCTTAGATTGTGAAATTCATCTACTCTCTATTGATTCCATTCCTCTGGTAGGAAATGCTCACAAAAGTTCTCTAGAAATAATTCCCATGTGATAGTATTTATATTTAACCCCAGCTTCTTCTCCTTGATGTTCCACCATGTAGCCCCAAAGAGTTCCAAGTTGGTAATGGAAAATCTCTCTTTGACATTAGAGTCAAAGTCCCTATATAGAAAAAAAATATATCTAGAGCAATTAGCCACTCCTCTGCCACATATCCTGAACCAACCCCTATGAAAGGTTTGATCTTGGACCTCTATAGGTCCTTCATCTAAGTGACCTTAACTAACCTATGTTTGTCACTGTGAAGATCTCTTTGAGGGCTCCTAGACCTATGCTTCTCCTCATTCCTCTCATGATGTGACCCCTTGTGATCTACACCTCGAGGAGGAGGTAGGCACTCCATAATGGTCCTCATCATCTACCTTAGGTCAACCTCCTTTAAATCAGCCTAATGCTCTCCATGGTGTTCCTCCTTATTCTCCTCTTGAAAAGGACTCTCATGGTCAGACTCATGTACACTGATATTCCTACCTTGCCTATGTCCTTTAGCACAACCTGAGTTATGGCCTCTCACTAACAATCTTGTCCCAAATACCATCCTACAATAATATCTAAGAGCAAAGAGATGTTATAATATCAACAAGAACATACTACTGTATAACATAAAAATAAGAAACATGTTTTCAAAACAATGTACAAGATATATTCTGGTTTTATGTATTTCTAGTTTAAGCACATTTTAGTTTGAAGTTCAAGTGTTTCAAGTTTGTAATAGATACATGTAGCAGTTTAATTTTTGTTTCAATTAACTAGTTGTCATCTAGTGGCATTCCAATATACCCAGAGCTCCTAATGTAGAAACTTGGGCTCTGATACCAAATGTCACACCTCACCAAGGAACCTAGAAGAAATTGACCTAAATTCTCACTAATTTTTCCAAATTTTTATTTTTTTTAAAGGTAACACCAACAAGAGATAGAATAGTGGAAGAAATAACTCACATACATACAAACATCATAAATAGATTACTTCTCTTAAGGGTCCCATGATGTTGAATCATATATATAATTAAGTTTTATTAATGCTAAATCTAATACACAACAAATCCACATCAAATAATTATTACAAGTACAATTACAATAATATAAAATTACCTAAAATGCCACTTGGCATAACTAGAATGCATAATCATCCATTTTACAATTCACAAGATATGAAAAGCTCAAAGAGTATACATCAAGGATAGAATACATCATCCCATAGTAACTCTAAAAATTAGATACAATACACCAAAATATAACCATACATTAGAACACATGATCACAAGGATAGTACTAGCTACATAAGGACATCTAGCATCAACATCCAGTTGTTGGATCTCAATGGTATAAGTAAAATGCACTACCACCCAACCTCATAGAACCTAAATGGCCCATTCCCATAATGTTGAGGAGATAATCTCAAGTCTCATATGGATATCAATCCCAAAAGTCAAATCCAACATCTAGGTCAAGGAAAACCTGATGGAAATCTATCTCAAAGGTATCAAGACACAAAAATGACATCTAAACCTAGAGGCAATAAAGAAATGTAGGAAATCTACTATGTAAGTGGGCAAGTGTCATCCTATGAGTCAACTCTAAGGTTTCCCTGGCAGCCTCTTTGGACTCTGGCCCTCGAGTGAATCTATGAGGCATCAGTATCCTTTCATATGGACAAGGTATATTAATGAGGCAAGGTCACAACCAAGCATCCTCTCTACTCCCATCCTAGCTTGTACTAGCACTCAAGGCATGGGAAAGGAAAATACTAACTCTTTTTAATTAATTTATAAAATATTTAATGAAATGTTATCACTTATTAAAATAACCTACAATGGGTTATCTAGGCAGCCTCTTTAGGGCTCTGTCCTCCATTGTAAGCCACTTCCTAGCAAACATAAAGATAACCTACCCTAAGCTCAAAATAGTAGAAGGTCTTATAAGATCATAATAACACACATTAGTTCTTAAATAAGAAACTAGGAAGCACTAAAATATAATGATCAAAATTCACAAATTTCACCAATATAATCACCATATAGAAATTGATTCATAACTCAAAGGTAACATTACAAAACCATGACATCACAAACACAGTAACTCCCAGCTTTTGGTAGACATCCAAAACTAGTCAGCACTCTAAGTCAACCCCAAACCCAACAAAAAAGAAAACATACATCATAGCAGTGTAGTTTCATAGATTTTTTTTGGTTTTGAAAACATATGATTTTGACTAAACAATAGAGTTCAAGTTATTTGATTTTTGTAGATACTCAAAAATGGTTTACATCTATGGTTTCATCACATTTTCATACTAACTCATCCCATTTTCTCATTCCAACAATTATGACCTTTTGGCCAACTTGATTATATCTCAACAATGTTCGTTATCATTCATATCCTCTTTCACATCAATTGTAAATCATTTTTAGAGCCATTTCAACATCATCAAGAATCATATCAAATCAACTTGGAATAATATCAAATCAACTCAAAATCATATCAAATGAGCATAAAATTACCCCAAATCTACCCAGAATCACTCAAAATCAACCATAACCAACCTGAAGCATGTCAAACATCTCATATCAATCATCATTTGTCCAATCCTTTGCATTTTGGTGGCTTTTAGTGCCTCAAGAACCTATCAATCTATCAAATCTATCAATCTAATCTTAGTACTATCATGGCTCTTGGTGCTAGGTCAAATTATCATTCTTTCCATTTGATCATTGACATTGTCAAGTCCCTCAGTGTCAGATAATGACATCATCAGACCATTTTAACAACATTGGCAGTGTATATCAATGTTATTATGAATGACCATATCAATCAATCTCGATCATGTAGTACTTATGATATCAGTTAAATGTTACATTTCCTTAATTGATGTCATGTGTCCTTGGCATGTTATCAATTTTAATTAAACAATCAATTTGACCATGTCTTTGTTCTACCCATCATCATCCTAATCAATCTGCATTATCATCGAATCTTCATCAAAGGATACTGTCACACTTATTTAATCAAATTGACCAATCATCTACTAATTTTCTCTATAGGATTAACTAACCCATAATTTAATCCTATGTCATTTCACTATTTATCATTCCTAACTAACCTATTTAATGAATTGACATTTTATTAATTAATTGATTCGTCTTCACAAACTATGGGAATTCACAATTTCCTAAGTCCCATTTTCCACTCATAATTTCCAAATTCCAAATTTTTATTTGTGTGGATATATGAATTTGTAATTTAGATATTCCACATAATATTGACAAAATATTGACATCATCATGACGCATTGGCATGACACATCATGGATTCTCCATTTACACTTGGATAAGATATGTCATAATCCATATATTCTTATTCACTTATGCATATCTATATTTGGCTTCCATTGTCATAGATTTTTTTCTTTAAGTGGGTTTGAGGTGTCACATGATGCATCATAGATCCTCTTTCATTTTTAGCCATGTTTTACTTCCAAGTGTCATATAATCCTACATTTGGCATCTTGTGTCATATGTGTCATGGATTCTCAAAGGAATCTCTTGCCAAGTCACATATCCAAGGTGACAAGTCCAATGCTCTCATCTTGCATGTTGCTTATAAATTTAGAATTCTTCCTCTCATTTTCGGTCCTAAGTCCCAAGTCTTGAGGTCCTAACTTCATAGTCTCTTTATGCTTCAAAATTGCTTCTTGAAGTACTCATATCATTATCATTATCATAGACTTTTTGCTTCCTAGTTGTGTGCATTATAATAAATTGGAGCTACATCAAATGGAGAAGAAAGGACATGGAAGCTACAAATGAAAGATGGGGTCTTACCTTTGTGTTGTTTTTTTTGTTTATTTGGTTTTCATAGTAGACTAAAGGGTATTAGTGTATGTTTATTGAGTTTGTGATTTGCTCATAGTATGTTAGATATTATCATATTTTATGGTCCTACAGTTTCATTTTAAGTCATAGATTTGTTTAAGTTCTTGAGTCCACACAAGTTTTCAACATTCAAAAAATTGTTAAAATCAATTAAAAATAAAACTCCAACTATGTAAAAATGAATTATCATAATTAACATCCAATAATTTCTCAATAATTGAGAACTGATTTATATAGCATTATTGCTAAAACTATAAAATCAATTATCTAAAAAGATATTAATAAAATTAAATCATAATAATGATTTAATTATTAACAAATAATATTTATTTATTTATTAATAATAAAAATAAATATTATTTAATATTAATAAAAATATTAAATATTAATAACAACTATAATTAAATTTTTATTAAATTAAATTTTTTTAAAAATATAACCTTTTTTTTAAAGTTATTTTTCAGGCCCATTGACCGATACAGCTCTACCATAACAGTGTCATTGTTGTAGCAACAATAACGTACTACCTTATGGTAGTACATACTTCTACGACAATAGCTCCTATCATGTAACTTTTGTATAAAGTCGTGGGTGAATGGAGAGCTGGTGCCCTTGCCCCCAATTCAAAACACTTTTTAGAATTTTTAAATTTTTTTGATCTATATAAAAAAAAATCAAAGATAAATTTTGCTAACTCCCTTTTTTTAAATGGTAATATAATTATTACAGTAATTTTAAATTACTATGGTAATTGTAATAATATTATTATTATTATATATATTAATAAATTTACATAATAGATATGATAGGAAACCCACGAACAACAAATCAAATTTTGTATATAATATTTTTTATTCCTTCTTCCAAACCCTACTCGAATTGTAACTTATCAAATTATAAATATCTAAAATTTACCAAACAAGGGTTTCAAATCTTCTATTCATTTATAGAAGTTTTCAAAACAAAGAATTATTCACAAACAAGGGTTTCATCCCGATTAGACTCTGAAAATAATTCCAAGATCTCTAATTTAAAATTTAAAATTTGAAGATAATTTTAAGCTAACTTTTTGTGATATTTCTCCTTTGATCTCTAATTTTAAAAAATAAAATAAAAATAAATAAACTCCTACAACACCTAACTTGAGCCAGAAATAAAAGATTGTTTACAATGATATTATGATGGATATAATTTTTTCCATAATTCATTACATATATTGTTATTGAATTTTAAATTTTTGATCAATAATATATTATTTTATTAATATCAAGAGGACATTACATTAGATTAATACATTATAACTTCCATCTTCAACAACCATCCTTCCTATTGATTACAGACTACTTCTATCTAACATCCAACCCAAAATTTCATCTAATAATATTCCAAAACCTTAACTAAGAGGCTTAAAGCTCAAAATATAGCTTTTAATAACAACATTAACATTTATAAACTTTTCGACAACCTGACTTAACAGTAAGTAAACACACTACCCACCTAAATGTAGATACTATTTCACTATTTTATAAATACAACCACAATCCAAATATTCAAAATGGCCTTTGGTTACTCGACATTCCCATAAGTTGTTTGCCTAGCATTCCACCCTTGCCTAGTCTAACCCCTGCATGATAGGATCAATGGAAATGCACCCATGATGCCATCTTTGGCTTTTCACACATCTATCCTAAAATTAAGTCATTTTCTTGTATTGCATAACTCTCTTCATATATTATCCAAATGATATTTTTGATAATATATGTGAAAGAGAAAGATGAATATGAAGGACACTCTTATTTTTTAGTATTTTTTCATAAGGTTTGTTATTTTTCCATGTGTGTTGAATAGAGGTCTTTGACTTTTCCAATAAACTAAATTGATCAGAAAATTAATAAAATAAAAACATATGTATTTTTTTGGAAAGCTTACTCTATGAGCTACATTCAAGTGATATTTGATGTCCTCTATCTAATGAGATTCTTGTATGAAGCTTGGCTAGAAAAGGGAGTCACTAAGATTTTTTAAAACCATAAATACACATGTTAAGAATGTCACCTATGATAAAAGTATAATTTTCCTTGGAATTCAAAATTGGGGAAAACCATTATGCATAAAATGCCAATAAGAGTAGAAGTGGGAGATTGGGAAAAGGACACAAGAGTGTACAATTCCAATGGGATCAATCTGATTAGAATGTCGAAGTGGTTGAGAGTCATGCATGGTTCAATGTATGAAAGGTATAGTATATTGAGGCCAAGAAACTTGTTAAGACCCATATTTGTCTTGCCACTATTGTTACCAATACCCAAATTTTACCAAGTCAAAGTTGAACTTGAACATTTTTTCCTCTTTACTTCAACTTCAAGTTCAATTTGGTATCATTCATGAAAATGCAAAGTCCTTCTTTCAGCTTTCTCATCAGCCCAACATGTCCTATGCAAGGAAGAAGTTGAAGTTGAAACAGGAAAGTGTTGCTTCAACTTCAACTTCATTTCTCCTTTTTCTAATAGTTTTCTTTCATTCTCTTCTCCTAGGTATTTGCTATGTAAAATAAGCATGATTTTAAAAGGTGGCCCCACATTCTTGTCAGATGCCTAAGATATAAAAGGTAATAAATGTGACAACTAGGTGCCATGTGTCAAAGTACAAGTTATTTTTGGGAAAGTAAAACTAATGATCATCTAGCATCATTAGAAGTAAGATTGCATGCTGATTTGATGGGGATATTTAATTGAAAATGGATGAGGTGTCTTGTCAAATAAATACACATGTTGATATTAACAATTTTGCACACTCCATATCTATCCATGATTTCCCAAAATCTAATTCTTTAAATTCTACCACTTCCTACTTTAATAGTTTATCTTACCTTTTCGAAGCTCAAAACATCAAGTTGGTAAGAACAAAACTGGAGTGCTCCACTTTGCAAAAATTGGTGAGCACATAATTTGGCCTTCTCTATATTTTTTGTTTTCTGGCTTCTATTTTTTGTTAGGTTTCTTTTTAGCATTTGAGTTTGCAATCCTCTAGTAAAACAACCATGACTCTCTTTTCTCCTATGATCCCTAAGCCTAAAAATCCCTACTTGTAAAGCCCCTTATCTAAGATTCAAGACACTTTCTTAGTCAATGTAGACTTAACCAAATTGATAGAAAGAGTTAAGAATGCACAAGATGGACCCATATACTTGAAACTCGCCAGTAGTGGTTTAGTAGAAGCCATAATGTTCTCGATCACCATAGAATGCCCAGAATTATTTATTCAATGTGTGAATCACAATGACCCTCAAACCAGATGTATCATGAAGGTCATAGGTGAAGTTTTGGCCAAAATTGATAGGATTACAGTCACTTCATCCTTAAAGATTATGCACAAGGAACCTTATGAGTCATAGACATTTGAAGAGGTCGATCACGTGTATGGAGAGAAAGAGAAGGATTATAATTCTATTGTAGCACAAACCTAGCTTTTAAGACCAGCACTAGGAGGCTCAAGGTTACCCAAACCACTAACCATTAAGAATTTTATTAAAGAAATCACTGACATAGTTTTTCTTCTCAATAGAATAAAAGGAAATGAACATGTCTTTCACTAGGATGATTGGATTTATCTGTTCATTCAGAAAATTGTCGAAGGAGGGAAATTCATTAATTGGGAAGACTTGATAGTTGAAGGGTTGCACATAAGCCTTGTAGGTTTGAATAACTTTTTCCCATTCTTCATGTTCTCCTTTTTTATTTACATCCTAGCTATTTCTAAAGAATGGGAAGGTCTCCCACATGAGCCTTGGATAGATGACATGACTATTTACCAATATTATAGAAACATATAGGCTAAGGAACCCTATAAATAATTTTGGAGAATTAATGATCTATTTCTATGGAAACTAATTTTTGAGCTTTGAGGTCAAGAGAATTGTAGGATCTGTAAAGAATCTATGTAGACTATTAAGATTTATGGTTGTTATTATATCTAGTTTCCTAGATTCACTTATATCAGAGTTGGAGGCTTCACTGATGAACCTTATAAGTTGCCTCACTATTGCCTAGATAATGTCATCCTTTCTAAAATCTATAGGCAACTCATCAATGTTACAAATTCATCTGATAATATTAAGAAGACTCGTGATATTTTGTTACTTATAGAGATTGGCCACTACAAATGTCCTAATATCAAATAGGCTATTTTGACAAAGTTGGTGATGTCCAATCTGTGCCTCAAACCCTACTTTTCCATAGAAAACTTTTATTACATGGGTTTTTCTAAAGAAAACCTCAAAAATTCATCCTCCCTCAGGCACATTCCTCACATAGAAGACTACTGAGCCAATTGCTTCGATGAGTTTGAAGTAAGGAAAATATTATAGTCAAGAATGATTGTAGACCAAATACAAGCATTCAAAATTAATCTTGACACCAATGGCATAGAGGAAGATGATAATGAGGAGGTGGTTGATCTTCTATATATTAAAAAAATTGAGTATCTCCCTATTCTTGAACTAGATTGGAACAAGAGAGAGGAAAATGATTTATGTTCTTGGATGGTAGGTATTTTGAAAATGGTAGAAAATTGGTTGAAAGCAAAGATGAATCGAGCATCTACTCAGAAAAAACCTAAAAATCACTCAAAAGTTAGACAAAGGAAGCTTTCTAAAGAGTTAACTATTCCCTCTAACTATATCATTGGTGATTCTATCATAGGTCAAAGGAAGCTGAAGTTGAAGCATTTGTTTCTCGGGTTCAACTTTAGGTAGTAAATACTAAGAGAACTACTCATTCAAAATACCAAAAGCAAGAAGATAGCACAAAGCAAAGAATAGAGCAGAATCACAATAGAGTTGGATTCTCCAAAAGCTGAGGCAATAATAAATTAGATCATTTGTCCTAATATGTCTAACACATTAGGAGAACAATAGAAAATTACCAAAGGAGGAAGTGTACTAGTAGATACTCTGGCCTAATTGGTACCACTATCACACCTAGAAATGAACCTATGACACCTAAATGGTTAGAAAGGAAGTAAAGAATGGTACCCCTCTCTATGCTAATGGATGAATTAGTAAGTAAATGACTTGGAAGATCTTCTAAAGTTAAGAAAGTAAAAATAGAGTCCCAAATTGACTTTGACAAGAACTCATGGCAATGGTTGGTAGAAATCGCCAAACTTCCTCAAGATAAACTTCAGGAAGAATTAACACCTCAAGATTATTAGGTATCAAAAGTAGACCTAGGGAAAGGTAGTAAAGTAGTGGCTATGAAAATATTTCAGGTATCTAACAAAAATATTGATGACCTGGTGTGGAAAGATGCTAAGAACAAGTAGGACATGAAAGAAGCTATGTGAAGCATGGCCCAATATATCAACACTATTCTACACCCAGAACCAAAGCCAATCAATGAGATGTCTACCATTATTAAAATTAAGTCTCTAGTAAATCAATAGCTCTTAGGTAACTCACAAAAGTGAAAGGCTATTGCTAAGACATTTGAAGAGTGAGTTCAAACTATGTAAAATAAAACAATAAAGCAAGTGAATCTTCTGAGTGGTTCTTAGAAAGAGATCTCTACCATTGTCAAGAAGGTTGAATCAAATATTAAAGGATATGAGAAAGAAAAGTGTAATTGGGTGAAATAGGTAGTGTGGATTGATGAAATATAGGAGTATGGTTTGCAAAAGTTTCTATCTGAGTGCCTGGTAGCTAGTCTTGATAATAAAACATTCAATGTGATATGGGAATGTATTGAATGGAGAAGTGAAGAAATTGCATAGGGGATATTTGAAATCAAAGAAATATTGTCTAGAATTAAGGTCATAGATGACATAATCCTTAGCAACCTGAAATGGTTTCATAAACAATTTGTGGAAGAAGAAAGAGACTTCATTGCACCTATAGAACACATCATCAGATAGATAGAGAAGAAATTTCTTTAACTACGAGAAAACAAAATGCCTGTGAGACGAGATTTTTCTAACATTGCACATGTTGAAGCCATGTTAATAATCAACTAGAAACACCTAGAGATGAAAAAGGGAAAGGTCATGGAGCTAAAGAAAGAGAAGGGATTATGTGTTAATCTCATATTGGTTTTGACAAGTGAGTGTCTACACACTTAAGTCATTTACTTAGTTCATGCCAAACAAGTAACATATGTCGAGCACAACATATAAGTTAGAGAATGTTGAGTAAACAATGAGTGTTGAGTCACTCAAGTGCCGACCAAATAGTATGTGTCAATTGATTTAGGTGTCGAGCAAGTAGTGCATGCCATGTCATTCAAATCTAGAGTGACAACTTTAAAGTCACAATTAGTGTTGAGCACTAGAGACTTCAAATGTCGAGTAACACATTTTTGATATAGTTGTTTGTATTATCACAAACTACTATGTCAACCATTTTTAAGCCAACTTAAGGATTGATTTATGATCTTTTGTTTGTTAAGGATGAATCTTAAGTATGAATCCTATGTATTACATTAATCCAATTAGGAAAAGGAAAGGTTTAAGTAGTAATATGGGTGAATCACATTTCTTGATTCATACCTAATCCTAAGTCACCTAAGTCTTCTTAAGGAGGAAAAACCCTAAATTTTCTATAGTATAGAGAGAGAGAGAGAGAGAGAGAGAGAGAGAGAGAGAGAGAGAGAGAGAGAGAGAGAGAGAGTGAGGAAGAGGAGGAGGAGGAGGGTTTGCATGTGCAAATAGGACATTCATGGTGACTAAGGTATTATGATTCGAGTTACATTACAAAATTAGCTAAAGGAGAATAGAGGAAAGAAAATAGTGGATAGTAGAGAGACATTTGATTAGAAAGGATCAAGCACACATTAGTATAGAGGTGATCTGACATCAAGAAATAGAGTGCTAATTATAGGATCATTGCTGATACATTCTAATAGGTGAATCAGTTAAATCTCTTAACAGAGTAGTCCTAAAAGGTTGTATTGAAGATTAGGCTCAACATTTAAGATTTTAATGTGTGAGGATGGTTGGCACTCTAAGTGTTTTTGAATTGGCTGGTGCTCTATTAGGTGGGAAATTAAAAGGGGGAAATCTTGTGGGAAGAATTGATCCTAGTAGGATAGGAGATCAAAATGTGGATATTCTGGCAAACTCTGCAAGGTTTATGGGTTCCAATTCCACTAGATGTGGGGTCTATAAAATCCCTTTGGATCCTTTACCTGCAAGTCACGTGCCCAGACAAGAACTGAAGACTAAAAAGATTCATTTGGAGAATGTGAAGGAGACCAAAAAATGGAAAGTAGAGAACCCACTGAAAGGATTAGGAGATCAAAGGGCATGGTCTTTGTAGTTTGGTAGGAAACCTAAAGGAAAATCATCTTTCCCTCCGGTCACATTGAAATCTTTCTGGGAGAAAGGTGAGTTTCAAATTTTTATTCTGGACCTGATTAATGATTTCTCTGTCTCTTCTACGGAATTTAATCTTGTTGGTAAATTTATGGGGGCTAGACTAGATATAGATACTTTGAAAAATATGATAAAATGGAAATGGGTTATCTGTGGTCAAGTTGATATAGCTCCTATGATGAATGGCTTCCTTTCATTTGTTTTTAACTACAACAAAGATATGAGCATGATCCTTTGTGGAGGACCATGGTCATTTGGAAAAAGCACCCTCACTATATAAAAAAATAGGAGCCAAACATGGACTTATCTAATGCCTTCTTCTTAACTACCCTGATCTAGGTTAGACATCCTAGCCTTACTTTGGAATTTTGGCATGAGGATATTTTTAATGGAATAGTTTGTTCTTTTGAGGAACTAATTGCACTAGATAATGCTATGGTTTCAAAGTCTAAACTTCAAAGCACAAGATTATATGTGAAAGTGGAAAACTTTAATCACCTTCCTAAAAAGGTGGAACTAATTTCAAAACTTGGAAAAAGGACACAAGAAATATATATGAGGATCTTCCAAATACTTGTTTTACCTATAAAAAATAAGGCCATTGGGTGAAAAATTTCCCTAGCAAAAGCAAGAACTATCTTAAGACTAATAAGGAGGGTAAAAAGAAAGAAGAAAGTACCAAGAAGAAAGTTTGGAAACCTAAAGCTACTCTTGAAAATGGCTTGAAGGATAAACTAAATCCTAAAAATCAAGGAACTAATCTGATGTCAAATTCTACCTTGAAGGATAACTTGAGTAGTGAAAATTAGGAGATTGGAGTGTTGTTAGATTCTACCTTACTTAAGAAAAATGAAGAGAATATGGTTGACATGATGAAACAATTAGTTATCTACCAGAAGAATGACATAAAATGGAAAGATCTAGTAGAAATGGAGGAAATAGAGGAGGGAGAACTTCTGGCAGATAGGATAGATCTTTGGTTTTGGAGGAAACCCAAAATGTTGATTTCCAGTCTATTGAAATCGAAAATGTTGTTTCTCAGCTTCTCGAGACACCTTTGTGCAATGAAATTGTTCCCTTTTGGAATGATGTAAAGTTGAGGAGAGGAACTCGAAAGGGAAGGATCTAAAATAGAAATAGAATCAAAGGAAAAGGACTGAAAAGAAAAGTAATAGAACTCCTAAAAGAGTAGGGACTCAAAGTAGTAAACTGGATCAACAATCTAAGGTGAAACTAAATGTTGGAACTCTAGAGAAACCTAGAAGGAAATCTTCTAGGAACACCAAAGAGATAGAAATTTTACAAAATATTGTTGATGGTTTACCCCTAAAAAATAAACATGAAAATTATCACTTGGAATATTAGGGGATTGAATAGAAGTCATAAATTAGATGTTGTTCAAAATTTTGTTAGGGACCATAAGCCAGATATTTTATTGCTTCAAGAAACAAAAATGGAGAAGGAGAGAGCTAAAAAGATTAAGTCTTTTAATGATTATTTTTTAAAGGTAAGTAGTTTAGAAGGAGCTTCAGGAGGTACTATGATGTTATGGAAAAAAATCCTACTTCTCAAGAACTATTTTAAATGCTAGTAAACATTTCATGGTGGTCAAAATTACTAGCATTGACCAAAATAATGAATGGTTTATTGTCAATATGTATGCACCTAATATTAAGAATTCTAGAAAAAAGGTATGGGAAACTCTGTTGAATATAAAGAGTAAAGACTACTATTGTAGATGGATCTTCATGGGGGAATTTAGTGTTCCTCTTTATGACCATGAAAAAAAGGGGGGTAATGTGAGTCAGCCAAATGGGAGACGGGATTTTGTGGATTTCATTAATAAAGAGGGTTTAATGGATCTGGATCTTCATGGTATAGAGTTTACCTGGAGTAATAAGAGGTCAGGTGATGATTGTATTTAGGCTTGATTGGATAGAGCTCTTATTTCTCCTTACTAGAATAAAGATTTTGTATGCAAGTTAGAGGCATTATAGAAAATTAGGTCGAACCATTTTTCCTCTAATTTTTACTGTTGATAAGGTTAATATCAAAAAAAACTTTCCTTTTAGGTTTGAAAAAATATGGATGGAGCATCCACAGTTTCAACGTAAATTGGTTGAATGATGGAATATAGATATTGATGGAACTACTCTTTTTAGAGTGGCTTCTAAACTAAGAAATGTCAAAAAGGAGGTTAAAATCTAGAATAAAAGATGTTTTGGTTATATTTTGAGAGTAAATCAATTATCAAGGAAGAATTGCAAAATATCCAAGATAGGATGTAGAAGGAAGGATACACTCTTGATCTTGTTAGAGAAGAAAATGAAAAATTGGTGGAGTATCATGACATTGTAACTAAAGAGGAAATTTATTGGAGGCAAAGATCTAGATTGGTCTAGCTAAATGAAGGAGATAAAAATACTAGGTTTTTTCACCTTTCTACTTTGAAGCATAGAGCTAAAACTCATATCTCAAATCTTAAGAAAGGAAATATGAAGAGTACAAAGGAAAAGGAAATCTTGGAAGAGATAGTCTCCTTTTTTTCTACACTAGTGACATCTAACTCTAATATTGATTCTATTCACTAGGAAAAAAATTTAAAGGTTATTCCATCTCTGATTACTGAAGAATAAAATAAAGTGTTAGGCACTATTCCTAAGGAAGAGAAAAAATTTTAAGTAGCTTTTTTCCTTAGGAGGGGATAAATCTCCAAGACCGAATGGTTTTCCTATGTTTTTTTCCAAAAAGAATGGAAATTGGTTGGAAAAGATGTTGTTAAAGAATTTTTTGAGGCAAAATGTATGCTAAAGGAGATCAATTCCACCTTCCTCTACCTTATTCCTAAAAAGGTTGGGGCTGATTCTCCAGACCAATTCAGCCCTATTAGTTTGTGTAACTTCATCTATAAGATTATCTCAAAAGTCCTCACTTCTAGGCTGCTTCTAGTGCTACCATTTCTTATTGGTGAACAACAAAATGGTTTTGTCCCAAGTAGACAAATTCTTAACTCTATTATTGTTGTGCATGAGAATATTCACTCTTTATCTTGTTCTAATAGTCAGGGTTTTATTATGAAAATTGATATTGCAAAAGCTTATGACAGAGTGAATGGGCTTTTCTTGAAAAGATTTTATTGGCCTTTGGCTTTAGTAATAGGATAGTGAGGGTAATTCTTCAATTGATTTCTACAACCTTGATTACTATATTGGTGAATGGGTTTTACTTTGAATTCTTTAGTCCTTATAGGGAATTAAGACAAGGAGACCCTTTATCCCCTATTCTCTTCACTATAATGGTTAATTGTTTGGGGAGGTATAGTGGGAAATTGGTTTTGCAAGGGGATATTAAAGGTTTGTAGCCTTCTTCTCATCCTATTACTTGTTCTCATGGAAAAATTTTTTATGATATTATTTTCATGGGGAAAGTTGAAGTCAGGGAAGTTAGAAATTTTAAGAAAGCTCTCAGCCTCTACTCTTCTACTTTAGGTTAGTTGGTTAACTAGAATAAGAGCTCTTTGTTTTTTGTTAAGACCCCAACTTTAAGATAGAACAAAATTGCTAAAATTTTTGGATGCTCAATAGTTTCTTTTCCTTATATTTACTTGGGTCTCCCTTTGGGGCCTAAAGCTCCAAATTCCTTTTGGGATGATCTCATTAAAAAATTTAATAAGAAACTTGTTGGTTGGAAGGGTAACCTTTTCAGCCAAGCTAGCAAAATCACTCTTATTAAAGCTTGTCTCCAAAGTGTCCCTACTTATGGTTTGAGTCTCTTTTGAATTCTAGAAAAATTTACAAATACTATTGACAAAATCCAAAGGAATTTTCTCTGGTCTGGCACTAAGGAAAGAAAAAGAATGGCTTTGATATCTTGGGATTAAATTTGTAAGCCTATCAAGGAAGGTGGTCTAGGAATCAGGTCAGTGCAAAGTATGAATAAAGCTCTTCTTTCCAAGCAGGGATGGAGAGTGTATCAAGATGATAAGGAATGGAGCACTATATGGAAACATAAATACCTTTTTAATGCTCCTTCTTTATCTAATTTTCTATGATCTCCTAATGTTCTCTCCCCTTCTACCATTTGGGGGGTTGTGTAGGGAGCTAAGAACATCTTAAGTAAAGGATGCTCCTAGAAAGTTGGAAATGGGCAAAAGATAAAATTTTGGGAAGATGTTTGGATCCTAGATCATCCTCTGATTGAGGAATTTGAGGATAGGAACTAGATTGATAAATGTAAGCAATTTTAGGGAACTCTTATGGGACATTATTGGTATAATAACAGGTGGGTTAGCCTTTTTGATATTAACCAAGATTTTCATAATATCTAGATTATGTTGAATGCCTTTTGTTTGTATCCGCATAAGGAAGATAAAATGATATGCAGTGCTTATGTAAGTGGTTGTTTCAAAGTATCATTTGTGTTCAAATCTGAGGAGAAAGGTGCTCGTTCTTTGTGGACTAGAGCTTGGATAAAAGGTCTTACTCCAAAAATAAATATCTTTTATTGGATTTTGCTTTAGAATAAAATTCTACTCAGGACAACCTGCAAAAGAGAGGCATTAATGTGGTTAATAGGTGTAGCATATGTAAAGAAGGTTATGAAGATAGAGATCACTTGTTCTTAAATTGTACTTATAGTCAAAAAGTATGGAGTTCTATTCTCAACTTTTGAAATATTACTTGGGTCCACCAAAACAACATTGAACACTAGTTTCAAAGCTAGAATTGCCCATCTAAGGATAATGATGTTGGTTTCCTAAGGAAAATTACTCTTCCCCATCTCTGGTGGGGAATCTGGAAAGAAAGAAATAATAGAATCTTTAGAAACAAAGAAATGCCTAAGTGGTGTTTGGCCAAAACATTGTCAGAGGAATAAAGGAAAACTTTAATTCCTAGAGAAAGTGCAATGAAGATTTCCAAATTGACAATCCAATGCATACTAAAGGTTCTAAAATGAAGAAAGAAGATCAAAGATTGAATACTAAGTGGAAGGTTCCTCCTATGGGATGGATCAAAGGGAATTTTGATGGTGCTACTAAAGGAAATCTTGGCAAAGTGGGTTGTGGAGGGGTTTTGAGGGTTCATACTTGTAATATTATAAATGTTATTGCTATACCTATTGGTACTTCTACTATTCATAAAGTTGTGGCTACTACAACTCTTTATACGATGAGGCTAGTAGTGGAAACTCATTTTTGATACTTCTGGGTGGAAGGAGACTCCTTGAATATCATAAATATGCGTAATGGTAAAAGTCTAATTACATGGTCTATTGAAGCTAGTGTAACATAAATTAAAACCTTAATGGATAAATTTGATAAAATCATTTTCTCTCATTCCTACCATGAAGGAAATGTTGTGGCTAACTAGATTACTAATCAGGCTATCCAACAGGAACATATGATGAGGTGGCATGATGACCTAAGCACGAGTGTGGATTTGAAAGCTCTAATTAATTATGATAGAACTCACACAATAGAAGGAAATATTTTCTAAGATTGGTAATTTAATGATAAGTGGAGGTGGGGTTACAAAGGACAGTGTTGTATTCCCTAGGAAGTACCCAAAAGTGATTATTACCTCTGCTTGGCACATAAGTATTTTAATGAGTGCCTTGGTTTTTTTAATGAGCACCTCAGATTTTCTCAAATCTTTACATCTCCTAGTCTGCTCTATTTTGGCATTTCATAGAGAAATTTTTTTTTCAGAAATGGGCAGGGAACTGAGAAAATAGGAACCAAAGAACTATAAAGCATGGAATGCCAAAGCCTCTATTTGGTAGATTCTAGAGAAGGGAAATGTTACTGCTTATCTAGAGTGCCTCCATGGCTACAAACCACATATCATGGAGGCCTTCTTTAAAAATTAGTTTGAAGATAGGGTTTCCATGCATGGTGTTATGGTTCACTTGACTAAAGATTTCATTGCCAAAGTCATGGGGCTTCCTACGGAGGGCATAAAGTTCGAAAAAGAAACCAGTATCTCTAATTTTGCATTTAATAAATTTTCACAGATAGAAGAGGAGGAAAAAAATTGGAGAAAAATGGCAAATTTTATGAGCTGAGTTAAACAAAAGTTATTCGGTGGGACATCCTCTCTTGCATTCATGAGTACTTCATTTTAGATTGTAGTACAAAAAGAGTTCATAAATTTCATTTTGTGTTTCTAAATCATTTTTGGTATAAGGATAGGATCTCTTTTCTATTTTATATGAGGTTCTCCTTGCTTCAAAGCCTTCAAGCCCATAGGAAAAAAGATTCCCATCTAATTTTACATGAAGGGTTAATCCTTTTAATTGAGAATTATTGTAAGAGTAAGGCCATTGTATCTTAACCACCCTCTGAGAAAAAAAGAGGTTTTATTAGTAAAACCTATTCAAGGAAGAGTAAGGGAGATGAAGGTGTAAGTGTGAAAAAGAAGATTCTGAAGCAGGACACACCTTAGAAAAATGTTGAGGAAATTATTGAGTCTAAGAATTCAAACAAAAATGATGAAATAAATATGGAGAATGAGGAGAATATGGATATAGGGGACTTTGTTTTAAACCTAGAGGGTTACCCTAGTAGCAAAGGTGAGCCTAGAAAGGGCAAGGCTAAGGAAAGTTATGTCAAGAATTTAGGGTCACAAAATGTTGGAGAAGAGGATAAAAACCAAAGGGAGCAACCCCAAAAAGCTAGGGAGGAAAATTTGGAGGAAGATATGGGGAAGGAGAAGGATGACCTCATTGGTAAGGGTGTTATGAGTGTGGAGGAAGATACGAGGAAGGAGAAGGATGACTCAACTAGTAAGGATGCAACACTTTCTTTTCTTCACACTGCCAAGCTCAAGGTAGACTCCTCTCTCCAAGGTTATTCTTAGATGTACAATGAGTTAATGAATCTTTAAAAAAAATGGGAAAAATAAAGTAGGACCAAGAAATTGACCGGGCTAAGATCATTCAGCTGGAAGTTTAGGTTGGTAATATCCTAAAGAAGTTAAAGGAATATGAACATGAGCTTTTTCTTTTGATTAAAGAGTGGTAACAAGATGGAATGAGTCACTTCAAGCATCTGTGTAGTTACTACTAGCTTAGGCAAGAAAAATAATGAAGAAATCATGTCTCCTAGTGGGCCAAGCAAAAGAACAAGATAGAGTTCAAGGAAGAAGGTGGCTAAGGAAAACTAGGGGATCTATTATTGACATTATCCAAAGCACTATGGAGGTGGACAAGGAGGTGGTGAAAATGATCAAGGATTTGCAATAGCTATTAGTGGTGGTTCTGGTAACTAGTCTCTAGTTTGGGTTTCTTATATGGTTTTTGTTCCTTTTGTTAAAAATCTAGGTTCCAAGTCCTTGTAAAACCTAGTTTCATTTACTAGTCCTTTTTTGTGGTTTTTTGTCCCTGTAAAACTTGGTTTTGTAACTCCCATACTACAGGTTTTAGGTTCATGTAAAACTTGGCTATGCTTTTTTGAACATCTATTTTTTTTCTATTAAGGGTTTTGGGTCCCCTCAAAACCTATTTTTACCTTAATCTAAAATAGGTTGTATTGAAATCCTCTAACAAGGTGCTTTCTTAATTGTGAGTCAAAGTCCTTTAATCAAGCACACTTCTAAGAGGGTGTTAAAATCCTTTAACAAGGTAAGACCTAACAGTCTTTGTAAGCTTTTAATAGGGCAGACCTTTCACAGGGTAGATCATGTTTCATGATCAAATATTGTAACCTTCATTGGATATAATTTATTATTATAGTAGTGAAGATTTTTGGGTGTCATCCCCACCCCAATTTTACCTTCTCATTGGGGGGTTTCTAGGCAATCATATCTTGTGTCATACATGTGTGAATGCTTACTTGTTTGCATACTTTAGATGTATATGCTTTATATGGTATTTTAGTTTACTTGTTAAATTATGAGATGGATGTATGGTGAATATTTTTATGAGAAAAAGTTTGAAGAACTGATTCATGCCCCTCCCCCCCCCCCCCCCCCCCCAACTCTCCTAGAATTTACCTTTCCTATTGCATTTCCAACAATTGGTATCAGAGCTAAGTCCTCTAAAAGTAAAGCTATGCAGCTTTGAGGAAAGATCTTGGAAATGGAAGTCTACAAGTTGGAAAAGATTATTGAGAACTAGGAGATTGAAATATAACTCATTCTACATTAGTTGAATGAAGCAAGAGAAGATCTAAAGAAATCATTGAGAAGGAAGGAAATTTCTATTGAGGAGAATGACACACTATACCAAGAGATGGATACTACTAAGCTATTTGCAAATAGAAACTCCAATGAATTTTATGCAATAGTTGTAAATCGAATGGAAAAGAACAAAACCCTTGTTGAAGAGATTAGAAATCTAAAGATAGACCAAGAATCACAAGCCATATTGCTATGTGAGGTGACCAAATAGAAAAAGAAAACTATGGAAGACAAAGTCATGATTGAATATGACAAAAAAGTTTTGACGAGCAGACGAGAAGAAAAATCTTCAATGATAAATAGGATAGCTCACATGCAACTAGAAACAATGAATCAAGTCATGATTTCTAATCATGAAATAAATAGTAAAGACATTAAGATCACAACACTAAAGTTGTAGAATGAATAGTTGAGAAATGGTCTAAAAAGGGAAAAGAAGTTTGCTAAAAGTTTCAATAAACCTAGTGAAACTATCAAGTACTTTGAACAATTGATGAGATCCCCTAGATCTAATAATGATACATCTAGATTGGGATACACTAGTACTAAAGAAGGAGAATCATCCAAAAGTGGTGAAGAAAGAAGTAACAAAGTTAATAACTCCAAATCTATTTGTCATAATTATGGTAAGATAGGTTATACTGCTAATGTTTGTAGGAGCAAGATTGTAAATTAGAATGTTAAGTAGGAAAACATGGATCATTACCACAAGTGCAACAAACAAGGTTATAAGGCACATGAATGAAAAACCAAGACCATGTACACTCAAAGATTTGAAGTTTATTACTATAACTTTCAAAAGTATGGACATAAAGCTTCTAAGTGTAGATCCAAACCCAAGTGGTCATCAAACACGTAGACAAAGGTAAAGAACACTGACAACTTTTATAATTGGGATTATAATACAGGGTATATATAGTTTTCACTACTATCAAGAGTATGAACATATTCTTGAGAATTGTATTAGAACACATTTCAAAAGTGATTACAAAAGGTGGTTGAGTCAAACCACATGTTTTAGCTAGACTGGTCACATAAGAAGATATTGTCCAACAAGATCAAAGGCACCAAGTTGTGAGTTCAACAAAGGTAAAGGAAAGGTAGATGTTGATAATTTTAGAGATGATATGAACAAAACATGGAGGAGAAATGAATATTGCAGCACATCAAGTGTAGATAGGATCACTTCACCCAATGGATCAAGTGATCACAACTCATCAAATTAAGAAATCAAGAGGTATGTGGGACTAATATTTAAAAAGATATACTATACATCAGTTCCAATGATTTAGTTTGAAAATATTACATATGCATGAGTAAAGATGTAAAGTGTTGCTAGAAATCAAGGATAAATCTTTAAGTTTTGTCAGTTTTCATATTACTACCAAGCATGAAAAGTTTCACTATGGTTGTTGAGTGAAATGTTAGTGGATGTCAAGCTATTAAAGGTTGTTAGTAAAGAACCAGCTCATACCAATTTCCGAGCATATGGAAAAACACATGGATGTTGAGTGAGCAAAAAATTTAATTAAAACCAAGCTTACAACTATGTAAGCACTTAGCATTAAATGTAGTATTTTAAGGGCTATCTGATCGATTTCTACTCATTTAACATCATTCAAATTTGAAGAAGAGCACAAAGAGCTAAAGGAAATCTAGAGAATTTGATCTAAGCATATGCAAGAGATTTGAAATTTTGTTTGACACCATTCCAATAGGATTCACAAGATATTTATCAAGTGCTGAGCTATGCAGTTTTAAATTTTGCAAACCATAGTTTCATGTAATGGCATCTAGTTCTTCACCAGCCAAAGGTGGAGAGGCTAAAGAGGTTTTAAATGTGTAATTGATAAGTAATGAAATTAAACAACCTAATTTTAGGGCTATCCTAAATATAGCTTACAAACAAGATCCCTTTGGTGCATTATCCATGATGCCACTATAAGTTTTGATGATTCAAGATGTCGGAAATTGTTACACATGCAAAATTGGAAGTATAGGTGATATGGAAATCAGGGAAATATATGGAAACTTGTGTGAGAATGATGTGTTGAAGGAAGAGTTTAAAATTTTTGAGAAGAAGGGGTTAACTTGTGCCCTAAGTTTCCCCAACGTATTTAAGACAGAGTGGATAAAAAATGTTTTGAGTAGACTTCATAACAACTCTGAATGGCTAGAAAATGTGCCAGTAAAAATCACTCAAAATATTGTTCATAGAATGATATGGTATCCAACCCTAGATTAGCCTAAGAGAATGAGAAGTGAAGCTAAGGAAATAATTGAAAAGAACATAGGGGCTGTGTGGAATAAAAGAGGAATGAAAATTTATACTATCATAGATCCCCTAATAGCTCTTGCAGTGAGGGTTATAGCACACAATTTTTATCAATCTAGAAAATTAAATAGTGTACCTTGCATTACAGTTGATATGGGTTATAAAATTGTGAAGATGGATCATACTTATGATCTTGCCAAGTTGCAGTTGCAACAATTAATTAAGAATTTGGGAGCTATAAGGAAGACCAAAAGTGCACAATGTAAATTTGGATCTATTCTTGTATGTATTTTCTTTTATGTGTAAAATACATTTCCTAAATTTGGTAAGGTTGCATGGAAGGTGAACAAACCTATTGCAATTCAAATAGGTGAATTTATTGAGCAACTAGTTGATAATTTTGAATCTGTCATGTCAAGTTATTTTGAAGGTTTCAAACAATCTATAAAGAAAAGGCTAAGGATACCAGTCTCACTAGTGTAGAAACATTTCGATGATGTTTTCTTCCTAGTTGATATTGATTTCATATATGTACAGGAAACAATTCCCAAGGTGAGATGGCTAAGGCCTTTATGATATGAAATAAATGTTGATGAGGCCTCTGTAGCAATTACAACATTACTTTAAGAACAAGTAGATAAAGAAGTTATAACATTTGGAAATTATGACTTGGCCAAATCAAATATTACAATGGAATTGAAGACTACTTCGATAATTAGGAAGAAGAACAAATTGGTAAAAAAATTGAAAGAAAGATTTGGTGAAGGAGTCGAGGAAGAAGAAGAGGAAGATAATAAAGAAGAAGAGGAAATACAAGCTCAAGCACCATTGGCATTGACACAAGGTTAAGGACAAGACCAATAAGAATATGAATTAGAAACTATAAAAGGTGCCAAGGAAGAAGAAACCAATGAAGCACCTACAGCTATTGAGAAGAAAAAGAGAAAATTAAAGACACAAGTAATGAACAAACTAAAGAAGGTTGCTAAACCTAATCATCCCAAGCCTAAAACACCTACCACAAGGGCTAGCACAAGAGTCACTACAAAGAAGGCTAAAGAAGTAGCCAAGACTAAGGAGAAGAAAATTGAAGTATATAAGAGACCAAGGAGGAAGTATGTTGCTCAAGCTAAATCTGATAAAGAGAAGACTAAATCAGATGACAACAACTAATTTCAAGTGGGAAGTCATAGTCCCTCTTCAGATTTAGATAATTTATGTGAGAATATTAGGAACAATGTTAATGTATCAAGATTCTCTCACATTGAGTTTGACAATCTTGGGAAGATTGAAAAGAACCAAGTGGAAGAGGTAGTATATGCCATGATGGCTATATTTAAAAAAACTCCTCTAGAAATTTCCAAATCCATACCTAAAAGTTTATATGATAGATTTGAGAAAAAATGGTATTATTGTTTAAACACTAAAAAATAAATTAGGGAGACAACCCTTGCTCAAGTTATGCAAAAATTGTAAGGTTGACATGTATAAATCCATTAAGAAGTGTGTTGTAAGATTTGTGCCAAAATATAGGGCATTTAACATATTGAAAAACAACATAGAGGATGTTGTACAAGAGTCCAAGCAAATGTGGAAGATAACGTATGGACTGTCAATATCTAGGGAAGCCAAGTAGACACCTATTGAGGTAGGTGAGGATGAAGAAGATGACATCAAACAAGGTATAGTTGAGGGAGGCACATATATGAACATTAACACCCAGACACTAGTTGAGGATAAGCAGCAAATCAAATAAAGTGTACAAGATACACAAATTTCAAGTGCCAATCCTCCACAGGAGATAAGTGAAAATATTTAAATTGTCAAAATTAAGGATTATTCTAAGACTATTGCTCAGAACATCAATCCCCACATAGATGATGATTTGAAGGATACTTGTCTAGACCACTCTCTAGGCCAACCTATACTGGTGAGTGTAGATATAGTAACTACAGGGGAGGAAATGAAAACACTAGACACATCCACAATCACTCCTCAAGTCACAAGTGTACAACCTTCACAACCAATAGTGGTATATCAAAGGAAGGAGATAGAAAGTGTCACTGTTAGTACACTTATGCAAGAAGCTCCAGTCTTAGTGAATACGCAAGAAACTAAAAAAGATAAGGTTAAGAAAGTTGTATAAGAAAAGTAGACACACTAGATAATGAAGGTACTCAAGGCCAGAAAGGCCAAGGAGATACACTTGTACCTCTAGCACAAGATCAAGGTGCAACTAGAAGTACAGAGTAATAAAATGACAAGACTAAAGAGTCAAGTTTGACACCCAAGCCAAAGAAGCTACAAGCTATTCAAGCACTGGTGACATTACCAAAATCTAGTACTCCTTCTAGTCAAGCTCTTTAGAAGCCAAGCACATATGCTACATTGTTGCAATTCTCAAGGCTGAGTCTTATCTCATCTAAGGAAGAAGAGATAACTACTTATGGTGATATTAGCTTAGATGAAGAGATTCTATTGCCTAAATTTAATTTGGCAACAATCACAATTGAGTAGATGGGTATATTACAAGAGGCCCTAGCAAGGAAGAAAAATCAAGAATTTCTCAAAAGGGAGCATAGGTAGAAGCAAGCTTTGATTGACATCAAAGAGATTTTCTTAGATGCATTTAGTCTACTGACTCCAAATGAAAACAAGCCCATTATTAAAAAATTAACTAATATAGTGGATAGGGTTACTGACACAGACTTGGACACAAATGTAAAACTACTTGAATGGTCTAAAAGGAAGTTTCAAAACAAGGTGAATGAGAGGAAATCAAGTTTTATTGCACTAACATAGGTTGAGCTGGAAACCAAGATAGAGAGTGTGAAGAAGGTACTAGAGAACTTTTTTTCATTGTACACCAAACTATGTAATCCTACACTCTTCACACTAGAAGTAAGGAATCACATCTTGAGTTTGGAGAACCATATACAATCATTCAGTGCTACTTTTCCCAAGTCACCAACTCAAAGTGAGAAACATTTTAGGACCCTCTTGCAATCCCAGAGTTAGTTAGCATCATTACAAGAAGATAAAGCCAACATTGGGGCTAAACTGATCAACATCCAATCAACATTGACTCCTCACATGGAGATATGCTTTGTAGAAACTCTTATGAAGAAAGACCCTAATCTTTCTACATTAGATGGCTTAGTCCACCTTTCTTTCAATCTGGCCATCCAAATCAATTCTTTGAACCTAGCTCTAAAGATTATACTTGAGGTCCATAAACCTTTTTTGGAAAAATATACTATTAGTGTATAACCCATTGACATAAGTGTCAAGAGGGGGGAGTAATAGTAATGGGGGAGCAAGCAAAGCAAGCAAGCAAAGAAAAGAGGTATCTAAATCAAAGGAGACAGAGAACAAAGAGGGAGTAAGAGAACAAAAGAACAGAATGCAACAATCAATTCAGATAGGAATAGAAGAATGAGTATCAATTTATGAAAATCTACTTAGTACGAGAAATTTTTGAGTCAGACCAGAGTACAGAATAGAATAATCAACTCAGGGGGAGTTATCAAATTTTGATGTATAAGTCATGTATTGAAAAATTTTGATATTTTGATATTTTGCATACAAGCTGAATAGATATCTATGCTATGCTTGTAAGGATAGGATCATTAATGTATGACCAAGTGTTTTTGACACTTATTTCAAAGGGGGGGGATTTTTAATCTCATATTGGTTTTGACAAGTGAGTGTCTACACACTTAAGTCATTTACTTAGTTCATGCCAAACAAGTAGCATATGTCGAGCACAACATATAAGTTAGATCATGCCAAGTAAACAATGAGTGTCAACTCATTCAAGTGTCAGGTAGATAGTATGTGCCAAGTGATTCAGGTGTCAAGAAAGCAGTGCATGCCAAATCATTCAAATGTTGAGTGATAGCATTGAAGTCACAATTAGTGCTGACCACCAGGGACTTCAAATGTCAAGTAACATAGTTTTGATATAGTTGTTTGTATTAGCACAAACTACTATGTGAACCATTTTTAAGCTAACTTAAGGATTGATTTATGATCTTTTATTTGTTAAGGATGAATCTTAAGTATGAATCCCTATGTATTACATGCATCCAATTAGGAAAAAGGAAGGTTTAAGCAGCAATATGGATGAATCATAGTTGTTGATTCATACCTAATCCTAAGTCACCCAGTTCTTCTTAAGGAGGGAAAACCCTTATAGAGAGAGAGGGAGAAGAGAGAAGGAGAGTTTTCATATGCAAATAGGATATTCATGGTGACCAAGGTATAATTATTTGAGTTACATTATAAAATTATTTAAAGGAGAACAAAGGAAAGGAAACAGTGGACAGTAGAGAGACATCTGATCAGAAAGGATCAAGCACACATTAGTATAGAGGTGATTTAACATCTTGAAATAGAGTGCTAATCACAGGATCATTTTTTATACATTCTAATAGGTGAATTAATTAAATCTCTTAATAGAGTAGTCCTAATAGGCTATATTGAAATCCTCTAACAAAGTCCTTATTTAATTGTGAGTTAAAGTCCTTTAATTAGGCACACTTCTAAGAGGGTGTTGAAATCTTTTAACAGGGTAAGACCTAATAGTCTTTGTAAGCTTTTAATAGGGAAAACCTTTCAAAGGGTAGATCATATTTCATGATCAAACATTGTAACATTCATTGGATACACTTTATTAGTATAGTAGTGAAGATTTGTGGGTGTCATCCCCACCCTAGTTTTACCTTCTCATTGGAGAATTTCTAGGTAATCATATCTTGTGTAATACATGTGTGAATGCTTACTTTTTTATATAATTTAGATGTATATGCTTTATATGGTATTTTAGTTTACTTGTTAAATTGTGAGATGGATGTATGGTGAATTTTTTTATGAGTAAAATTTTGAAGAACTGATTCACCCCCACCCACCCCCTCTCAAAATTTACCTTTCCTATTGTATTTCCAATAGTCTAGAAACACAAGATCACTTATCTCAACCTCCCTCATCAATTGATTATCTCATACTTTACTGTTGCATATGAAAGTTGGAAAGTTAGAAGGATTGGTGGAAAAAGCCCTGTGACAGCTAGACTCTTCTAGTTGGTTGTTAGGTAGCTCTTAGTTTCTCTATTTTAGTTTGTTTCAAGTAGTTAGCATAATTAGATAATTGAAAAACTATCTACTCCTAGCAGGGTAATTTTGGATTCAATTGTCTAGCCCCAAGGACCATATATATGTAATAACTAATTTTTGAAAAGGGTTGACTCTGAATAGATGCAAAACCAAAACTACTTTTGATTAAGTGTCTTCACTTTGAACTTTGATGCAAATTTTGGTTGTGACAAGTAATATAAAAGTCTACAATTTTATCTTTTGAATTTTTTTTGGAATAGGTACAATTTTTTATTCTATAATGATTTATGTCCTTGTGGAGATTAGTCATTTGTGAAAAGCTTTGCATTGTCTCGTTACAATTTAAAATCCTTTTGTGAGGTTGAAAGAATTTGAGGGAAGAGAAAAAAGTATAATTTTTTAAGTTGCTTTCATCTTTAACAATTAATCATTTGGATGGTCTTTTTTGTTAAATTCAAATGGGTTTTCAGCCTACACATTCTTTTCATTTTTATGGATTGATTATTTAAAATTTTCAATATTTTCTTGAAAAATACTCATTGGGAAGATTTTCCCTTAAAGGAAGAATTAACAAATATCTTTCAAAATGGTAGCTACACCAAATAACATGTCAAAGTGATATTAAGCAGAGAATTCCTTTCAAATTTCATGGGAATTCAATCAGTTGGTTTATCAAGAATTTCCTTCTTTATGATTTAAGATCTAGGGAAAAACTGTTAACTAAAAAAATTGAAACCATTATTAATGTCCATGAGTAATTATAGTAGACAATGGAAATAATTTTTTTTTTTGGATCAGTGCTAACATTCTGGATCAAATTCTATGACTCATTATCCAGACAAGAAAGCAAGGGAAAAGAAGAAAAAATTCATGTTGTCAAATCTAGAAAAAGATTTAGTGAACATTACAAACTAAAAATTGTTTGATTCTCATACAGACTAATTATAACGTAAAAAGGGTAAATGACAAAACCAATTTCAAAATCCAAAATCAAGTTAACTAAAAAGAAAATTTTTAATATAAATACTTTTATGAGATTATACATATAAATTCCAATGAAATTCTTAACAAATATTTAGTACCACCTCCCAAAAGCCTATTGATTAGATTTTTGCAATGCTCCACTAGCCTGGCATTGATAGATCCTCTACCGTATTCATATCTAGAAAGAACCTGAATTGGGAAATTGAGAAGTTGTAAGCATCAAACCTTCTTTTAGTACTTATGTTTGATGCATGTTTTTTGGAAAAAACTTGTGGTTGGACTTTGCAACATTGTTACAGTTTGTATTGCTTGTTAGGAAAGAGTTGGTACTATGGGAATACTTTAAAAATATGGGAGAGATATTATTGGACCCACAAACAAAAATAACATTGTTGTGGCAATTAATGGAGGATTGTATGAGCACTATTCTCTCTTCACTATTTAGGCATAGCATGCAAATTGCAATCAAAGAATTGCTTGGTAGTGAGGTCTTGAAGACCATTGATTTAGAACTTTCAAAGGATGGTTCAATTATTGGAGCTACTCTCCTTGCTGCCTCCAAATCATAGTATTCAAAGAGAACTTGATGCAAACATTTTGTAACATTTCTTTTCTATAGTAGACTACCACAACTTTTTGATGCTTTTTCGTTTAGCGGTAAATCATCTTGTACATCCCACCAGCACAACTATAGAGTTTAAAATTTATTTTCATAAAAAAGAAGTATTTTCTTACGATATGCCTTTAACACAAAGGAATCATTCATCATTGATTTCCTTACCACTTTTCTAAAAAATAAAAAATAGAACAAGATTAAATAAGCAGTATTTTTAACTATACCAAGATAGAGATAAATGAAAAGCTCAAATGAAAATTGATAGTTGAACAAATTTATTACATGAGAAAAGTTTCATGAGGTAGTGTGACCTCATGAAACTTTTTTTATGAGGCCCCACTACCTCAAGAGGGTTTGGTCAAGGGTTGTGATGGAAATCACTTTCTTGGTGCCCAAAATTTGCAGAGCATGTTTTGGTGATGGAATGGAGACAAAGGAAAAGGAGAGGGAAATAATGGAATGTAGCATGTGTGATTTGAGAGGATTCACCCAACCAAATCATTCTCCAATGGTCAAATACACCTCTGGTTTGGGCTTCCACTTGGATATTATACTCATTTTAATTCATAGACACATTTTTTGTATGTATTACATTTATGATGAAAATAAATAGCTAAGTATGTTATCGAGTCTTTGAAAACAACCTTGATTGAAGAATTTTCAAATTCCAAGAAGATCAAGAGGCATAAATAGGAGCTATTGATGGTCTTTTTAAAATCATTTACTTATCAAAAAATATCAAGAAACCAAATAAATCAAGGAAATGGTTAAGAGGGAAATAGTGTAATAACTTGATTGTGTGTAGGCCAGATTTGGAGCAATTGGGGCACTGAGAAGGAGCAAGGGTGCCCCTATAAATAGTCTCCTGCAATTGAATATCTCCTGATTAAGAAAAAAATGCAGTTGGCGGTGTCATTCCTAGGCTTATCCTTTTATTTTAATGTAATACATTTAGCCACTCCATCTAATGACCAAAAAACTAGTTTTCCATATTCTGGGCCATGAAAATATGAGGAAGGAAGGAGCTAGAAAGACATTGAATGCCAAGGGAAAAAACACTAAGTGGTAGAAGTTGGCTATTGAATCAATCACTTTTTGTAAACATGTTCATGGCATACATATGTTAGAGAAATTACCAAATTATGGGTGGCAAAGTTTCTAATGAGAGGAAACAATGGGAGGAAAATCTGGTGGGCTTTCACCTAGGGGAAAGCTTATTGGCTAATAATGAAAAGAAGCTTTATCCAACCAATATATCCAATGAAGATCAAATATCCACATCCTAATTTAAATGTCAGGTATGCTCATGAAAAAGAATAAGGATCCACTTATCAATGTGCATAACCATTTATATACATTAAATTTTCATTTAGAGTTGAATTAGTTACATGAACATTTCATTTAAATTGTATCTTAAATATTTTTGTAGGCCCTATTAGCTAATAGGCATTAGGCTTTTACATCGGGAAAATGTTGGCCATAATAGTCTCACGCTCCTACTTGTTATTACCACCAATTTTGAAATGGTCATAAATAATTTTTTGATAATTTTGAAGTGGTCAGAAAATGACTTGTTAGTTCTTTCCTTATACATAAGGCAGGGAATGTTCCCAGTAGTTGAACTTAATTAATTTTCATAACCAAAATCATCATGTTTCTAAATTTTAATAATAGATATAATTTTTAATTAATTTTAGTTACTAATTCTTCATTTTTAACTGGGTGATCTAAATTTCCTGTAGGGTAAAATTAATTTATTGACACAAAAATTATCAAAATAAAATTCTAGAAATTTTAGGTAAATTTCTGTAATTTTCTCCAAAGCCCTAGTTACAAGAAATCCCTAGCCATAGCTTTTGACAGAATCATGCCCTATGATAGATGCAAAAGAGTCATAACTATCAGTAATTAAGTTGATCTAGAAACCCATTATGGTTTGGCTCCTATCAGTGATTAAACTGGTCCATAAACCCTTTGCGGTCTTTGTCTACTATAGGTAGAGAACATAGACTGAATCTCCTCTTTATTGAGATAAATTTGATTGAGGGTATGAAAGAAATCTCAAAGATCATTGAAAGAATTTTTTCATCTCCATCTTTGTTTAAGACTTTAAAGACCTCTTTCATAGGAGCAATGACCTTGAACTAGAGAAAATTGATTCTGCAAGAAAAATAAGCATGGGAAAACTAGTTTATAGCCTAAAATTGTGCCATGAAGAGGCACAAAGAATCTCATGAGATGCCCACATTCAACATAATTTGAGATGCATTATTTTGAAATAGCATCCAATAAAATTTATTCTATGGATGAAGCTCTCCTAATTTTATTTCAAAAGCTAACATTTTTTTCTTTTTCATTTTGTTACCTTGATAATTTATCCAAGGAGTTCAAAGAAATTATAGTTCAGGAATGAGAGTAAATTTAAAATGCAAAAACCTTCTCTCTCCCCACACTAAAACTTTCTCTTTCCCCATACTAAATTCTTCTTTCTCCTCATACTAGAACCTTCTCTCTCTACATACTAAAGTTTTCTCTCTCCACGTACCAAAAATTCTCTCTCTCCATATACAATTTTTCAAAAGTACCTCTCTCTACACACAAACTTCTAGAAAGAGGTTTAGGCTTGAGTTATGGCTTTTCTTAAAGCACACATGTTGAAGATAGTTATTAACTTCTTATTTAGTTAATAATTCAAAAAGGATTTCTTGGTAGGATATGTAGAGCAGCACCATCAAAACATCTGAGTGTTTGATAAAACATCACATCCCCTCCTTATGATCATGGCATTGTTTGAACAAGAACCAAGTGGAAAAAAATATTTTTGGTTGAATGTCTTTATCCAAAGAAAGTTGAAAATGAAAGCATAAACAAAGCACGTGAACCGCTTAACATATTGCATGTGCAATTATAATCATGTTGGAGGTGTAGAAGAGTATGGTGCCTAGAGAATTGCAAAGTATTTTACTAAAGATTCCAAACCCTAGCTTATGGCCTAGTTCCACTAGTCAACTGCCTCTTTCAATTTTGGCAATGATGATGTGGTTTTGTATTTGGGGAATCTGAAGTCATCATAGGGTGATTTCTTCACTTGTTAATCTTTAGTAGGAGGAATCTCAAATGAAAAGGCTTGTAGATTGTTTAGCTGAATGACTTGACCATTTATGTGAACTATTTAGCTTAATGTCATACTGAAGGCATGTCATCTATTTGGAAAAACTCCTTCCCACTACATGTGATCAATTTGGTTCATTCCTTGCATTCTCTCTCCAATCAACATACTCCTCCAATGGCATATTTAGAAATGATAGAATCCATACTATGATAGGACATGGGAGATAAGAGTCCAAGCAAGAAGGAGATAATTCAATGAAAGTTGTGTTTCATAATGAGCATACATGTGTAAGAAAGCATTCAAGAGTGTATAAGCCATATTTACAGTAAGTGATCACTTGAAACCATAGATGATTTTTAAGTGACAAGTCAAGCCACTAGTATGAGATCGTTGATTGAGTTGATATACGTCGTAGGTTGTTGTGAATAAACCATAGGAATCACCAAGCAGCAGTTGTTGGTATCGGTGTATGATGAAGATATGTATATCTATAGGTTATGAAGCATTTTATCAAATTCTTACAATGACTATGGGGACTCTTTCATATTATGCACAAGAACAAGGTCTGAAGTTCTTGTGAAGGCCATCAGGTATTTGGGGATGTAATTCTAAAAGATCCCTTACTTTTTCTACAATTTGATGAATGATTAACACTCCATGAATTTTCTCATATGGAGACATCCAATTTCATTCTAATGCCCAATTCAAAAACCTTTATTGATATCATGTTGGTTAGTGGAGTAGCATATAGGCACATCTCAAAAGCATAGTGAGCCACTATGATTCTAATCTGATTAGCATGATCGAGAAATGCTCTGATAAATATGCATGTTGTGCGTGAAAGCATGTACAAAGACACAAGAATTATTTGACCAAAGTGCTCATAGTGTGAGATTAGATTCATGTGTAATCGTGCCTCAAGAAAAATTCAATGTCCCTGGTCTGTAGAAAATCCCATGAAAACAAAGAAAAATTTGGATATCATATATATATGGAGCTAATGTCAACTATAATTTGTATGACAAAATGCATAAGCTCAATATTGGTTCTTGCTCAGAGGACTAAAGTGAGAGAGATCACCATATTTTGATAATCATTTAAGGGAGTTCCAATGAGCTTGAAGAGATTGAGTGGCCACTTAAATCATTATTTTACAAATCAGCATACCAAAAAAACATGTCATTCTATCTCAAGAACTCATGATGATGACTGTGGTGATAGAAAGTATATTGTTGTTCATAGGCATAGGGATTCTAATTTTAATTCATCTCTCCATAGTTGAAAGGGCTTTTAGAATAACTTTTAGGTAAAATAGGGGTGGGGTTCCTTCAGTTTCTCCTACTTCTTAGTCCATTAGATATGGTGTTGACGTCCAATTACTCAATAGAATTTTAGTGAATCATGGATTGACCAAATGGAAACTCTCAAATTCAATGTTGATTTCATGACATTGGTGAAATTTTGAAGTGTCAAGTGTAAATCTCATGCAAAGTAAAGCTCACAAAGTAATGGAAATGATGCAGATAATGCTTGATGTTTATCACGTCTTTCATTTCTTCATTTGAATAGTGTATCCTCAATCTATACTCCCTCATTCCACATGTATGAATGAAGAAAAAATATATAAAACTTATTGGTGCTCAAAAGACTCATCTCTTGATGTCAACTAGAATGATCAAAATCTATGCAAGCTAAAAATGTAGAGCTTGATCATCATCAAAATCAAGGCTTTGGCGTAGGTCATCAAATCATTTAGATCATACAAGGAAAACTTGACTCAGCTACTTGCAGCACCTACAAATCAAAGAGATAGCTCAAGAGATATTAGTGATCAAAGTTGATAGTTAGAAGTAGATTATGTTTAAAGTTGTCTCAAATTTTTGTTTTTATATTTCGTAAAGAGGTCAACTTTAATTTTAACTATATTTTGGTCCATGTCTTAAATTTCCTTAATTATGATTAGGCATCAAATGTTGGATTTGTAAAAGTTAGAGTTGGTTACAAACCTTATTCAAAATAGTCCAAACTCTAACTTTTTGAGTAGTTACAAACCTGAGAAGGTAGTTATGCTAGAATAGAATATAAATTTGTGAATCTCATTGTACTAGGGGAATTTTTGGATTTTGAGATAGGGGACACTTAAGTTTTGATAGCAAGGCAATTTTTGGAAAGTGCATACAATTCTTGATCTTGTAATCAACAATTTTCTTATTTACTTGGTGCTAAGAAATAAAAGGAAGTGCATTTTGTGTTCTCTTTTCTACAAAGTCTAAATTGTTTGGGTGTTGATTCTTGTTGTAATTAATTTTTCATAGTATGGTGTAGATGTTAGTGAACTATCGAATCATCACTGAGCTAATGATATCCTTCAAGTGTAGTTCTTGATCATTCTTATTAGAGATTTAAGTTGTTTTAGGGAAGCTTTAAAGCCATTTGGTGCATTCACCATCAATAGCTTTCTTTTCATCTTCTAATTTTGAATACATCTTATTAAAAATCACAAATACTTGTATCTTATGAGGGAGTTACACCTCTCAAATGTAGAGGAAGATTGTAATCTGATAGTGATCAGTTGTGGTCTCTCCAACTATTAGCACACTTTTCATTGTTCATAGGGTGAATTGGGTCATTTTCAAAAGTAATTTCACAGTAACAAATCTATTTATCAACACATTTATACACTACAAGAGTTCCTCACCTAATTTTTCTTTGCTCTCAATTGTTGTTTCTTCCTTCAAAAGAGGCTCAATGAATTCAATGTTTTTGATGGCTTCCTCCAATCAAACCTTTAGTTCCTATAGGGATTTCTTCTCATACTCCTTCAAATTGGCCACAAATTTTTCTTCTTCTAGAAAGAAGTGAACTGTAAACTTGTGTTGGCCAAACCATATACTGGCCATGATTTTCCACGTCTCAGGAAACCTCTACCGTCTGATCACTCAACTAGAAATTCTACCCTTGGGAAAGTTATTCTAGTTCACTAGCTCTATTTTTTTCATTTCACAAAGGGCCTCACCAAGTCCTATCTCTACAATACTAAAAAAAATGGCAGTTGAATGGCTAATCTAGATCGGAGAAGTGAGGCCATCAGAAAGCACTGAATTGATCATGGAAGCTCAAATGTCAGACTAGGTAGAGAATTGATGTGCGACAGATGTGCAAAAGTAGGTGAAAATCCCCCATATCAAAATACTTTTGACATTAGCAAGATGTGAAGTCAAAACATGCTCTTTTACCTTCTAGTGAAAATAAATATCTCATTTCCAATGTCTCAATTCCTGAAAAGAATCATTTTATAGTTGCCATGCATCCATTCTTCACTTAATCTATTTTACATGGGAAACATGTCTTAGACAAGATGTTTTATCAATTGCATTAAATCATATTTAATAAATCTACATTGAACTTATTAAATTTTTACAGTACTAAAATTTAAAATAATTTTATCTTTATAAAAGAAAAATATTTATTTAATTCTCATCTTATTAACTTTACTCTTTAACACAATAGATTATACTAATCTTGATATTTCATATTTTACATTTTATATATTTGATAAAGAAGTTTCAAATATATAAATAAGATTGATAAATAAAAATTAAATCATTTCTCTATTTACTACTTTATATGATACAATAAATATCTACTCATTTAATTGTAAATGATTATTCAATTAAAATATTTCTACCATTGCCAATAGTGGCATGTTGTGATGGTTAAGTTGTTGAGTTGTTATCCTTTCCATCAAGGTTCAAATCTCATGGGGATGAGGTCCCCTATTTGTGGCCTCACTGGTTCATAGCTCTAGGTCAAAGCGTTTGCTCCTCTTTAAAAAAATATATATTTCTACCATCAAATTCAAAGACTATTTTATAAGATTAAATCTTCATTATTTTAATTTTTAATGGAAGAATATTAATGAGTCAAATTCAATTGAATTTAGTTGGTTTAATACTATAACATGACAACATTTATAACATGAACTATGGATATAGCTAAATTTAATGTCTTTCATATAGATTCAAGAGTGTTGAAAATACTTTCCTTAACTTCTAACTCAAATGTATTAACAATCATCACGAAATTTCTACACCATTAGTTGAGATATGACCACTATAATTGTTGTGATCTTAGTGTAAAAGTTAGCATATAACCTCAACATTAGCTAATTGGAAAAACCATAGTAGTGTTAATGCCCTTTATTTAGTAAATGTGATTTAACCATTACACAAATCTATCTTTGATTTTTGTCAAAACTCAAGCTCTATCAAAGCTCTTGCTCTTGTTGGTAATTTTGAACAATGGTCATCCTAGTTGCCTCTAGAATCCACACTAGATATTCTCACATGAGCTCACATTAGATATTCTCACATGCTTCCCAAATTGGTAGTTTTCTCATTTTGGGTGCTCGCAAAATCTTCCCCTATTTTAATGACTAACTTGTCAATGAAAAAGGTGGCATTGGATGTGGAGAAGAGCAATGCAAAAGCAATTTCAAAATTTTTGAGAAATGAGTCGTTTGGCTAGTATGTTGCAGCCAAGATTGTGAATACTATTACTCCAATCACAAACATTGAAAAGCACATGGACATCCATCAAAAATGTGCACAAAGAGTGGCAACATAGACAAGGCATGTGAGGGATTTGACATAATGTTTGTGCACTGCAACGATTGCACAATAGATGCAAATTTAGATGATTTCATTTTTAGGGCTTCAAAATCATTCCAACAAATACAATTGGTAGAGGAGTAAAGTCAAACCCCACAAAAATTGCCACCATCATCTCATAGTTCCATTTAAAAGTGTAATTTAGTTATATAATTCTAATCATTTAAACAATACATCATGTAAGAACATCATGAAGTATAACTGAAATTGTTGGGCTATGATGGTTAGGAGTTTAAGACTTCCTCATTAATTACAAAGGTTATCTTCCCAATCCACGTCCTCCATTGGCTTCTATTGGCATGGAAGTTTTGAGCATCTTGATAGGAAAAGATTCTTTGAAGCATTGCACTTTGCTAAGCTTTTTGTTCTCCCAACATACATGTATTCACCTAAAAATAGTCACCTAGGCTATTAGCCCCCTTCTTAGCATTTTGGCTAAATTAATTTATCATTTGCCTAGACCAAATTGCTAAAATCAATTAATTTGATTATAACCTATAGTTTGACTATATTATCCTAAGTTCACTATTTGATTAAAATAATATGTCCCCTTTTAATTAAATAAAAGACCCCATTCTTCTAACCCACTCAATGTGCACACATAAAACATTATTCCTATTTCAAATTTAAAAGAAAAGGCTTTTTGTCTCACATGAAAAGTCAACTCTTTCCTTATTGGTTGACTTCCTCTTGCACATGGATCATGACAAATTCAACTTGCACCCTTGATCCTTCATCCAATGATCTTGATCTCCACACTTTGTACATCTTTGAAAGAAAGAGGTCTCCCCTTGTCAAAGGGTCCACACTCTTGAATATTGTTTTTGATTAGATAAATAGGTTTTACAGGGAACTTGAAACCCAATAGTTAATACAAAAAAAGGTTGATAATAAGCATGAAAGCCCAACCAAAAAAATTTAAGTTCATAGGCTGATAATAAGCATTAAGCCTAGCCAAAGGAAAGAGCTCTGAGAAAAGACAAGGAAAAAAGACAAGCAAAGCCACGGCCTAAAGCCAAAAGACAATGATAAACAAAAGAATAGGCGAGAGTTATTCCTCATTCTTTTGCTCCAAATCCTGCATAATCTAAGCAGCCTCAAAGGCTAGTTGATTTTCTTCCACTTCCATCTATTGCACCCTTTGGTTCCCCTGGTCTTGATCAGGAATGGAGTTGTCCTTTGCAGAGTCATCCTCCATTCTAGCCTCATCCCTATCTTTACCATCCTCATCTTCATGCATTTCTCTATATTTGATCCAGCCCATGAGAGAGATGATGTTGTTGTTAATGGAGCTTAACAAGGAGAACATCTAATTCACAAGGTTGTGATTGTATTTTTCTAGGTTGTGAATCCTTTTTTCTGCCAGACTGAGCTTGTCAGCCAAATTTGTCCTCTTGTTGAAATCCATCCCTTTCCTTATTGCCTCAATATGTTTCACCTAATCTTTGACCTCCTTGAGCTCGTGGAAAAGCCATTTGATTGATCTAAAATTATCAATCATACTATTATGAGCATTATTCCAGAGCTTTATCCCTATCTCCCTAGCTCTGTCCAAAATAGCCACAATCGTCGGATCAATGAGTTCTTCCTGTCACTGTTCTTCTTGATTATCCACAAGGATTTGGGGATTCATGGCCTCCCTGAAGATGCCCATCTTGGAAGTCTTGAAATTAAAATTGATCTACGCTTTCCTCCTATCATTAGTCTGCACTTTCCCTTTCGCATACCCATCTTTCTCCTCTATCTGCTCCTCGAGATGGAGATGGACAGGAGAAAGGGGCAGCACAGACACCTCCTCAAATTGAGAGTGCACTTCCTCCAAACTTTCCCTCTTGCATTTCTTCCTTCCACCTTCCTCCTTAATTTCCTCCTATGTCTCCTTAACCACCTCCTCAAACTCCAGTTCCTCCTCATCATCACTGTCTCCCTCCTTTGCCTTCTCTGGAGGCTTCTGCCTGAGATCCCTAGGTCTTTTTCTACTGGGGGTTATGGGGGAGGGTGATTTTTTAGCAAGGTAAGTCATTTCTTTCCTCGAATAAGAGATACCTCCTTTCTCAGAGCTAAGGTTATGAATATCATCCAAGTCAGAGGAGTAACTGGAACTACCAGACTCCACATTCTCTATCTGAGGGGGGGCAATGCTTATAGTTTGAGCTTTGAAGTGCTCGTGGATAAGCAGCAGCAGCCCCTCATGTAGAGCTGGGTTTGTGATGGGCTTCTTTTTGAAGCTATCCATTGCCTTGCTTATTGAGGTTAACAGATAATAAGGAAAGGAAATTTTGGCATTATTCTGAAAATGATTCAAAATGACAAAGTGGTGGGTTTGGGCTCTATCAAACCTAGGGTCCAAAGTAATGTACTCGATAACAGCTTTTAGAACATACCTCCACCACTTCTTCATGGAGTCGAGGACATAGTAGGTGTCAATATTTTTCAATGCCTTCAATTCCTTCTCACTCTCCACAAAGTCCCTAACCTCATTGGCTGAGAGCTTCTTATCCTTGAAGAATTTAAAACCCTCGAAAGGGATTTTTGTGACAACCGCAATCACCTCCTCCATTATCTGGAAGTAGATACCATTCACCTTCACCCTGCCATCCTTCTAGGACCCCACCATGCTTTTGGTCACCTCTTGATCAAATCCATGCAGCTTCATGATATAATTGGTAACCCCACCCACTTCAAGCTTTTCCCACACTTTCGGCCTACTTCTCCATCTCTCAAAATCCCCCACTGGCTCCTTTCTACATCTCTCGCCAACCATTTTCGCACACTGCACACCCACTTTACTCATGTGCTCTTCACTCTATGACTAAAATGGACCTCTAAGAGTAAGCAAAGAACAAAGAAAAATAACCATGTTGTGGCCCCAGAAGCAATTGCAATAAACAACCCACAAAGCGTGTTGATTAATCAATAATGGATTACTGCATTTACGATTTCCCATGCTTCTAGTATGAAAAGTACCCTTATTTCTTAACCCCTTCATATTCATAATTAAATCTTGATTTTCTCTATACTTCCTTGGATTTTATCCAAGTTGATCAGACTTTTGATGTCCGCCGGTAAACAAGTTTCGAGAAGCCAAGTCATTTTTTGGTCTATGCCAACCCCTATATACGCAAACCTGTTGGCAACCGGGTTTGCTTCCCGAAAAGTATGGGTGACATGGATTCTATTAAATTTGGCAAGGGTCTCTCTAGTCTCATCAATGAGATTCACAATCATCCAAGATGGATATGAATTACCATTGATGCACTTTATAATGTTATTCTAGTCCCCTTCAAGCCATAAATTGGTGACCCCAATTTCAAAAGCCAATTTTACAACATTGCACGCTACATTGGCTTTCACAAAATGATTTGTTTGGAAACCCAATGGGAGAGCAAAAACCACAATATTGTCTCCATTTTCATTCCTTATCACACCTCCACTACCCGAGGATCTTGGGTTGCCCTTGGAGGCTTCGTTGAAGTTGGCTTTGTGCCAGCCTTCAAGGGGGAGGAGCCACTTGGCTTCTTGTCTTTTCCTCACTCTATCTTTTACCTTCTCCTTTTTCCTGCCTCCTATCTCAAAAACTCCCCCCTTCCTCACTGAAAAATTATCCTTTATATTACCAAAGATCTTCCTTCCAACAACTAAAGCTAACTCCTCCCTATCTCTAAAAATTTGATTGTTTCTCTCCTTCCATATGCACCAAAAAAAATGGGGCAAGAGCCAGGAGCTAATTTCCTACAAGGTAGACCCATTGAATATGCCATGCCATTGACAAAAAAAAGTCTAGAAGGTTGGAAGGAAAGCACTAGTTGTGGCCTAGGTCCTAGGTGAGGAAGCCCCAAACTATCCTGGAGTAAGAGTAGTGAATGAACAAATGATTGCCTGTCTCTGACTCTTCTTTGCAAAAAACACATCTGCTAGGCATGATATGACCTCTTTTGATGATATTTTCCTAGGTGAGAGTTTTGTCTTGAAGAGCCAACCAAAAAAACATGTTGACTTTTGGCATGAGGCTTAGGAGCCAAGCCCTCGACCAAGGGGGGGACTCTTTTAAGCTCCATAAAGCAAAGTACCCAAAGGCTACCGAATAGAGCCCATTGGAAGTATCCCTCCAAACTAGTTCATCCTTATTACTGCTAAGGGATAAGGAATTAATCATGATAATGATTGGTTTGAGGTCCTCTGAGATAATGGAAAGGTCCTTCCATCCCTGTTCAGTCCTATAATTGCAAACTTTGTGCCCAAAAAGGTTGATGCAATCATTAGCCCATGATCCATAGCTAGGGTTATTCATAAGGGGGCCTTGAGAAAGCTAACAGTCAGACCAAAATAGAATATTCTCCCCATTACCTAGCTTCTAGGAGACTTTAGAGTTTTCCAAGTCCCTGGCTTTTAAAAAACCATTCCAAACAACTGAGCCTCTTGAGATATCCTCACTAAATAGAGTGAACTGAATAGAAGGCCTTTTTATGTACTTATTTACCACAGTATCTCTCCATTCCCCTGTGCTACTAAAGATGCACCAAAATTTCTTTTCCAGGAGGGCCTTATTAAGGTGAGTGAGCTTCCTGATTCCTAGACCTCCTTTCTTCTTAGGGAGGAAAACTTTATCCCAAGCTACAAGGGGGTACCTTTTATTCCTTTCAGTTCCCATCCATAAAAAATCCCTTTGGATTTTCTCCATCCTCTTGGCATATTTCACTGGTATGGTAAAAAGGCTCAGAGCATATATCCGCAAGTTTTGGAGGATGGATTTAACTAGTTGGCATTTTCCAGCTTGGCTAAGAATGGCTCCTTTCTAGCTAGCTAGCTTCTTACTGAACCTTTCCATGATTCCATTCCAGAAGGATTCAGATGGGCTCATTCCTAAGGGGAGATCAAGGTAGGTAGAAGAAAGCTTTCCCACCTAGCATCCCAAGATTTTGGAGATTCTCTTATGTCTTTCCTCCTAAGTATTGATAAACAAAATAGAGCTTTTGTCTCAATTGATGAGCTACCCTGACCCTCTAGAATAGGTGTCCAAAGTGTCTTTCATAGCCTTGGCCTCCTTGATCAAGGCCTCTCCTCCCATAATAGTATCATCAAAAAATTGTTGATGCGTAAAGGGGGTGCATTTGGAAGAAGGTTTAAAACCATTGATCCTCCCTTCTTTCTTTTTCTTCTCCATGAGTCTGCCAATATATTTTGCCAAGATAATAAAGAGTACAGATGATAAAGGACCCCCCTAATGTAGGCCTCTGGTAGGTTTGAATAAATCAAAGGGGGAGCCATTCACTAAACCAGCTAGAGAAGGGGTGGTGACCAGCTGGGAGATTAGCTTGCACGATTTGACATCAAAGCCAAAAGCCTTCAACACCAAATCCAAAAAAGACCAATCCACCCGATCGTAAGCTTTGGACATGTCTAGTTTGAGTAACATCCCTTCTCTCTTTCTAGCTTCCATAGAGTGAATCACTTCATGCACCATGATAATCGAATCTAAAATTTGTCTGCCCAGGACAAAACCAGATTGTTGCTAAGAAATAATCAGGGGGAGAATCTTAAGTATCCTAGAAGTGAGCACCTTCAAGATGATCTTATAAAATGATTTGCATAAGCTTATGGGTCTAAACTTATCCAGAGTGTCAGCTTCTGGCACTTTGGGAACAAGAACTAAGAATGTGGAGTTAATTTCCTTTAGAATACTTCTGGCTCTCAAGACTCCTAAACCATCTTAACAACATCCTTCATAATGATAGGTGAGTACATTTGGAAAAAGAAGGTGGGAAAACCATCAGGTCTGAGTGATTTGTCCGTCGAAAGAGAAAAAAGAGCTTCTCTTACTTCAAAATCAAAAGGAATGGTCAAGAGTAGATTATTATGGTGCGATTGGAGGATCTGAGGGATACAAGAGTTAATGTCATCCTGGTCCACTTTAGAGATTAAAGGATCCCAAGAAAGAAGGGAGGAGAAAAAAGAAACAACTTCAAAAGAAATATCTTCTTCCTTAGTCAGCACACCCTGATCTTTCTTTAGGCCAGAAATCTTGTTATTAGCTCTATGCTTAAGAGTGGATAAATGGAAGAACTTTGTGTTATGGTCTCCTTCCTTGAGCCAATTGATTCTAGATCTTTGCCTCCAAAACTTTTCCTCTTTGCTAATAATGTCATGTAAATTAGATAGGATGGACAGCTCTTCTTCCCTATTTGAGGCATCATACCTATTTTCCTGAATGGAGGTTTGGATAGAAGAGAGATTAGTAGAGAGATCCTCTTTAAGAGAGAATAAATGACCAAAATTCAACTTATTCCAAGCTTTTACCATCCTTTTAACATTACTGAGTTTTCTAGCCACCTTGAACATTGCAGTGCCTTCCACATCTATACTCCACCAGACCTTAATTCTTTCTAAAAGGTTAGGGTGGGAGGTCCACATTTTCTCAAAACAAAAGGGAGGAGGTCTATAGGGATCAAAAGGAACAATTGAGAGGGAGATGGGGGAGTGGTCAGACCCAATTCTAGGCAAAAGAGCTAACTTGCAAGAGGAGGACTGTAGCCAATCAGGAGAAATGAGAGCTCTATCCAGTCTAACCTAAATACACTCTTGAGTATTGTTATGTTGTAGGTTTATTGTTTGAATTCCTGAGAGCTTTGTGGAGAACTTCTAATTCCTTGTCTCATTCTATCATCCATGTCATTCTAGCTTAGACTCATGTAGTTTAGCTTTCATCAAGCAAAAATCTAGCTCACATAGTAACTAGTTTGGATCTTGCAACACTCTCATTATTGTTTAATATAGTTGCATTTTTCATATTAATTTTAGTTTAATCCATATTTGCATTGCATATTTGAGGAACTCATTATGGACACTTGCATTCTTGCTCTTGAATCATAAAACCTCCCATTTATTGGTTTACTAGCAAGGAATGTGTCTCTAAGGCTCAACTGAGAGCCCCTTAGTACTTAAAACACACTTCTTTCACTTCATGGATAGGGAGCTCTAAGTCAACATTCAAGCATTCCCATCTCATGGAATCACTTGGATAGAAGGGTTTAGAGTGTGATACCTTTTGAGTGTACAATACCATCTTAACAATATTAATGAGGCTATGGAATATACCATTGTTTGGATAAATGAGATTCAAATATTTTATTGGAGAAAAGCAAATCTAAACTTCTTAACACTACTAGTTGGTAATACAATACATGTTTTATGCTAACTTTAAACATTATTTCAATTGAAGAGCCTCAACTAATAAGTATAATCAAAAACTTCAAAAAATAATAATTTATTCTTTCAATTAAAAAGGTAGCTATGCCTTTAGACAGATGCAATTTTTTAGAATAGTTATTTCCCACAATTTTCTTGATATATGCTCTTGATTGACTATGGCATTTTTGCTACCAGAGACAAAATTCAAACTCTTTTACCAAAACAATTTCATCATATACTATTGTATATCACTCTTTCCATCAAAAATTTCAAAAATATTTTAAAATAGTTATAGGAAACTGAGAACTAGCCAAAAATATGTTAGAAAAATAATGAGAAATGCTAAAGTATATGTAGAATATTGCATGAAATTCATTACTTGTAGCATATGTAGGAGGAAAGAGTAATTATAGAAAATTAGTTTGAAGTATATTAACATTAAGTATTCATTTATGGCAAATAGTTATGAAATTAAAAATGCAGGCATGTAGTAGCTACATTATTATTATGGTAGAAACAAAGTATGCAAATAAAATACAACATAGCCATATGACACATGATAGATAAATCTTCAAAATGGCATTAATAAATCTTCTAGTTTGATGTTATATCTCAGACAAAATAGTGCCTACTAGACACTCTTATTTATATGAAGTCTTCAACAAAAGAAAGAAATAACATGATAGGAGAAAAGTATTAACATTTAGTAATTAAAATTAATAAATTCAAAATAATTTTAAAATTAGAAATAGTCAAGCATCAACATCAAGTCGATTCAAAAATAAAGGTAGAAATAGAGACTAGATAAAAGTATACTTCACAAAATCAATAAAAAATCTCTACTTCTCAATTTGTTGAGACATTAATATTGCAAAGAAAAAATTTAAATACCTATGTTATTGAACATAGATATATTATACAATAGTTATATTTACAATTTATTTTTAAAATTTAAATTATGTAAGTCAAGACATTCCCCTCATACAACTATCAACTATACACTTGCACCCACTGGTTGTGCAAGCACTAGTTAAAATAAGAATATTCTAATGGCAATGCCAAGAAGAATAAGCTTAATAATTTTGGATAGATTTAATAGTTTAGTTTACATGAAAACTATTATTCCTTCTTGTTTTACTTTTGTTTTTAATTTCTTATTAACAAAATTGTATAGCTTGATAATGATGTTATTGTCCCATTTAAATTTTTACCATCCATTGTTAGAATGATGAACTTATCAAAAGGAAGGTACAATGACTAAAGTGTAGGAAATAAGTGGAAATGAAATAGTTTATATTGTATGAATTATTAGTCATTTCCCTATGAGGCTAGGACTAAAGTTCTTGAGTTGTTAGTTTCTATTAGTTGATATTTTCATACTTGTGCCAACTATAAATAATATCCTTTAGATTATGGTTAGGGAAATAATATTTATTAAAAGGAATTTATGAATTTTAATTCTTCTTTTCTCATTGGCTTTCTCACATTTTTCTTGTGGTTTTTTTAATTTTCTTGCACATAAAATTTGATGGAAAATAAGGCTTGATAATATATAGACATTTGTCTATTGTTGGAGTTTCCAACAGTGTTGTCTAAATTATTAAGTGGCATTCGCATGTAAGGCTTTCATAGCTTTTAGACATGTAATACGATAGGATAGATGCCTCTCTAGAAATTCTCTACAAGCATGCAACAATTGCAAAGCCCTTTATCTTTGTGAACATTTTTTCTCCTAAACTAATATGAGACTAATATGAGCAGCCAAGATTTTCTATGGGTGTAAAACAAATTATATAATATTTTCTAGTGTCCTCTTTGCTTGGCATAAAAATCATATAGAACATTGATGCAATCTTAAAATCATATAGAATGTTAATGCAATCCTTAAAATATATGGAGAAATCTTCACTTTCTATTTTCAAAAAGAGGATCATGGCAATGGTTGGAGAATAATCCAAAGGTAGCAGGGCCACTGAATCCTACAAGAATGGTTGCACATTGGGAGCATGAGGTGCACTACAAATGAGATGGTTGAGGTGAAATTTTTGTCTAAAAGAGAAGCTTTTGGTATTAGAAAGAGGTTACTAACCAATGGCTGCACTAAACAAGTTGAGATTTCAAAGTAAATAATAAACACCATCTTAGATCATTTTGTATGTCTTGCAAAACATATTCAACTATAATGTGAAAATCTAAGTATTTATTTTTGCAACAATTCTATTTCATTTTGGCAAAGTGAAAATCGTGGGCAAATTTACTTCTTACTTTTTGTTTTCTAATATCAAATTTGTTTCTATATAAAAGACTAGTTGGTAGGGATTGCCTAGTGGATCATAGTTGAGCATTTATTAGATGCCTTTACAATATGTGCATAAATTTGTACAGATGATTTTTTTCTTTAATGGAAAAATATTAATGTGTTAAAAAAATTTCCTTAGGTATGTATTATTTTTAAAATACAAAGTAGTCATATTCAATTAAAGTCTTCTTAGTACTTGTCGATAGGCTAAGTACTATTGTGACAATTTTTGCTTCATGTCTTAACTTGTGATTAAAACTTATTATTTTTACCTGTTTAAATTTATCATTTTGAAATTTAATTATAAAATGCATAGTTAGATGCAAATTTTTTAACTACATAATTTCTATTAAATATTTTTTTTATGATTTGATTGGGTGAATCATTTTGAGTCTTATTTGCACAAGATTCAAGTTAAATATTTTTTATTTGTAAGTTAATTTATATATTTTCAATATTCTATTTTTAAGAATTAATTTTTTTCATTCAACTAAAATATTATCTATATTTATATTATATAGTATTTTAAGAAACACTATTTTATATTATTATTAAAATATTTTTCTTTTCATATTATAATTTATTTATGATAGTATATATGATATATATGAATAGAATTTAACTATATAAGATTTATGTTGATTAAAATATTCCATATACTATGATAACTTTATTATTTTAACATTAGATTTATACTAAAAACTATTAAAACTAAGGCAAGTACTAAGCCATTATGTGGGCCTTGTTAATTATGTAATTGGATTGCACTAATATAGAAACATTTTTTTCTTTCCTATAGAAGTTGTGAAAACCAACTTCACAGATCGCCAAGAACATTTGCATGCAAATAACCTGTACTGAAGAGAAACCAGAAAAAGAAAAAGTAGAGGTTGGAAAATGTCAACAGTGTGAGAGTGAAATTGTATTCCAAGTTATGAAAACAAAGGGTATAAAAGTTAAACCTTAGAGGTGAAGGAAACCCTAAAGGGAAAGAAAACTAGGTTTGTGCATTATAATTAATATTAAATATTAATTATATGCACCCAAGAGTAACCTTAAGTAGACTAGAGTAATAGATGACTTAATTAATTAAATCGACATGATTTAATTAATAAGTGTAAATAAATAGTTACTCTAACACCCCACCTTAAGTGAAGCTTAGGAGGTAAGCTAACCTAGTAAAGCTATGAAAGCAAGAAAATGGGTCCTGGCAACAAGGCCTGATCAAGTGTCCAATACAAGGAAAACTCTCTAAATTGGAGACAAAGGAGAAAACCCAGTGGGAAAAACTCCTCTCCAAAAAGAGATGAAAAAAAAACAAAAAGAAAAAGGCTCAAGAGAATCTCAAAACCATAAGAAAACACCCCCCCCCCCCTTGACAATGAAAGAGATATGAGACACCAAAGCCCCCCAGAATGATGGAGCCCCTGTAGAAATGAATGAACCAATGAAACTCTAATGTGGAAGAAACAAGGGCATAGAACAAGGAAACCATTGAATGACTAGAAGGCTTAACTGATGCTCAAAGGAGAAAACATGAGGATCTTGAAAGGGAATCCCCAATGTAGGTGTACTGACACTATCATGAAAGAAGAGATGAATGTCCTCTGTAGAATCCACAATAAGTGCACTTGGAGGCTTGATGAGTAGACCTCGAGGGTTTGGTAGAGCTGAAGAAGAATCCTATGGAAGATAAAATACTTCAACTGGATGTGGTGTGGTGATCTCAAGAAAAATACAAAGGTTCAAGTGTCCTGACTACACCACATGATGCTCTTATGAAAGAGAAGAAGTATGCTCTGATAATGGAGATGGTGGACCAAAGTACAAGGTGTAAAGATGAGTGGAATGATCAACTCTCCCTATAGCAATAAGACCTTTGGTTGCACAATCTTGAATGAAGACTAAATCAGCAATGAACTCAACTATCTTCCTTGGTCCACTGCATGTAATCTAAGAAATCAAGAGAAGGTTTGCAAATAGAGATGTAACATACAATACATCATTCAAGGTGCCATCCTAAATGCCAATTGAACCTTTCCCGCAAACTAGTAGGGCAATGTTATTCTCCATGAGAAAATGAGGAATGGGAGAAGCCTAAAGAGTAGAGAAGACATCATGAGAAGATGTCATATGGTTAGAAGCACCTTAATCCAGTACCCAAGGGACCTGGGAAGGGGATGCAATGGATGCCCATAATGCATGACCCTATCCAAAATTTGATGTAGATGTCAAATATATAGAAGAAGACTAAAAGGAAGACCCTTGTGAGGTAGAAGAGGATGGAGATGAAATAGTGTTCTTTTGAAGAAGAGCTTGCAAATCTATAATCTATTTCTCATAGCCATCAAATCTCTTCTAAAAAAAATGTGCCTCATCATGAGATCCTTTCTGACAATAAGAACAAGTAGGAGTCTTAGTCTTCTTTTTCTCCTTCATCTTAGAAGAAGAGGATGGACTAGTAGAGTGCTGAGAAGAGGAATCAGATATCTGATTCAGCTCCTACTCCTATGTATCCTTGGCAAGCAATGCCTGTGATGGTGAACCTATAAGCAAATCCGTCTAAGTAAGCTTGGACTACTCATGAGTTAACCTGTCATAGAATATCTCAAAAGAAGGCATCTAATGTCTGTTACCGAAGGCATCCATAGTGGAGCAGAAAGTGGAAGAAAAAATTTGATACTATCCTTGCAACTTTGAGAGTATCAAAAAAATATACTCATCATCTATTTTTTTTTTCCACATCCCTTCAAAACTATACACAAAGATTTGAACTGCATCAAGAAGTCCTCAATGGTGGGGAAATTAGTAGATGTTAAAGAAGTCAACTTTGCATCAATTTGTAGCACCCAGAACTCACTGACTGTGCCAAACAAGTTCTAAAACTTGGTCCAAATAGCCTAAGGAGTGGTCAAACCATCTAGGTGAAATAGTAGACTATCAGAGATGTTCAGTGCAATCAATCCCATGGCTCCATCCATTTTTCTCCTTTACTAAAGAACCTCAAAAGGGCACTACAGAGTAGGTTGGTTCATATCTAGACATGACCATAAGCCTCTTGACATGAGAAGCCTAGTCATTTATGCTTTCCAGGTGTGATAGTTGTGTGGTGTGAGCTAGGTCACAGAAGGATCCAACAATGAGAGAAGAAGATGGAAGCAGAAGGGTCTTATTCTAAAGTAAAGTATAGAAAAGAAAATGGCCCCCCTCATAATGTATAAATATATCCCTCAAATACCAAAGAAAAGCAACTATAGAAAGCACAAAAATTGAGAAAAGATCCTAGATTCCAAATGCAGAGGAGGAAATAGAAACTTGTACTTCAACACCAATAATGAGAGCCCAAACAAACTCAGAACAACATAAAACTAGTATTATTGTCTCCATCTTGGAACCAACTTTTTGGTGCTTCTTTTGGATCAGAAAAAGACCTCTGTATGCTCAAGTTATGGCCAAAAAACCAACTACTGCTCCAAAAAACAAGCTCACTAGAAAATTACAAACGCAGCAAAAAAATTGACGGTCATCAACTACCCATCATCAAAAAAATTTGGCTGTCAAAAAATGACATCAGTAGCTAGAAAGTGAAATCATCAGTCTAAAAGGTGATATCAGCAACTGCCAAAAATGTATGCCAAAATGATGTTGTGGGCTAGCCAGGAAGTGATGTCACTACCAAATTTCTACATCAACAAGTTGGTAGCAACCAGATGGAGCAGCACTGACGATGGTGGTCATCAGGTGGTGCAATGTTGGTGGTGGTGGCTGGAGGGTGGCTTGCTTGTGGTAGTGAGGCGAGGGCTATGCTAGGAGTGGTGCACTAGCTGTAGCTGAGCGTGGGTCGAGCGCAGGCAGCACTTCGGTAGCAACAAGGTGGCACCAAGGTGGCCAATGGGGGGAATGGCCAAAATATTTTTATTTTTAAATTGTGTTTGTACAGCCTTTGGGGGTCAAAAAAAAATTCTTAGAAGCTATAGTGACCAAAAATCAAAAAAATTATATGATTTTTTACTATACCAGGCCATCTGAGCATGAAGACAACATCTGTTTTGGCCCAAAGTGGGCCAAAAAAATGTCCTCCTCTCAATTGAAGGAAAAAACCTCAAAAAAGTTTGGGTTTCTATCTCTGAATCATGGCTTCTAAAATCTTCAAACCAGGAAGCAACAGGGACACACTGATACCATGTAGAAGTTGTGAAAACCAACTTCAGACATTGTCAAGAACACCTACATAAAAATAATGTGTACTGAAGAGAAACCAAAAAAGGAAAAAGTAGAGCTTGCAAAATCTCAATGTGTGAGAGTGAAATTGTATTCCAAGTTATGAAAACAAAAAGTACAAAAGTTTAACCTTAAAGGTAAACAAAACCCTAAAGGGAAAGAAAACTAGGTTTGCACATTATAATTAATATAAAATATTAATTATATGCACCTAAGAGTAAGCTTAAGTAGAGTAGAGTAATAGATGACTTAATTAATTAAATTAACATGATTTAATTAATAAGTGTAAATAAATAGTTACTCCAACATTTCCAAACAACCTGATTTTATGAATAATCTTAACTAAAAAAATACTATAGTTATTGTTGAATTTATGCATATTATATCTTAATATTGCACAACAGGAAATAAAAATGAATTTGTCTATACAAATCTATAATCTTGTAAAAAACCATGATATTGTATACATTTATAAATAGATTACTAGAGTGCTTATGTTAATAGATAGTTATTTAGTTTTATTTGTTCTTTTCTACTAAGTGAATAACAACAATCTATAGTTGTCTATAAATGTACACACAACCATTAAATTCTATTTTCTTTCTGAAATAAAGGGGAACAAATTGAATTATTTTGAACTATTTTTTATTGTTTGAAAGCCTTAAAAGGAATAAAGTACAAATTTTGTACCAATTATCTTTGTCTAGTTCACATTATAATTTATGTATACAAATATTCATATCTACTTACAAAAATTTTTTCATTGGCATTATAGTTTTTGCATATAAATAAATTCTGTGTAAAAATATTCGAGATTGCTTTTAATGCTAGATACAAAAACTTGCCATTGATATTTGATATTTCAAAGTTACTTTTCTCTCCATTATAATATCAACTTGTATGCTAGTTTGTATTTCTCCTTTTCCAATATGTTATGTAGCTCAAAAAATTGAGATATAATAGAATATATTTTTAACTTGTTCCAAAATCTAGACTTATAAGTTTGCAAAAGATTTTGTTAGTGGGTATTCTAAATTTAGTAGCAAAATCAACTTTACTAACCATTATTTTATCAATTTCATAATGCTACAGAGTAGAAAATCTGGGTGGTTGAGAGAGAAAAAGAGTTCACAAATTGCAAATGGGAGAAAGTATAAGCCTTCTCTCATAATATCTTCTAGTATTGCAGCTACTTCACAAATTTATTCTGACGTTGTGGTTGATTGGGATCTACTGCAATGCAAATCTGATTATCCTTATCTGAGAGATCAAATAATTTTTAAGAATAAGAGCTTATATTTCATTTCAATGATGACCTTTTAGGTTTTCTCTCTGTGTATATACTAACCAAATCTTATAAATATATTTCCCAATGTTTTATAATGTTTGTCAAAGTTGGGTGTTAATGTTTTCTCAAAATTCAATATGAATTATTTTAAAGTTTAAACAAACTCCTTAAGAGATGAAACTTTAAAACTAGTTGCATGATGGTGATATAATGATTAAATGTTTCTAATATAAAAGTATCCAAAACAAGGGGATTGGCCCTATACAACAATGGTAAAACTACCAACAAAAAACCAGCAGAGAACCAACAAATAACCAAATAGACCCCTTAACAAATTACATCAAAAATAGAAGTACTTTTATTTCATGCTCTTAAAACTAACAAAGTTTAACAAATTAACAAAAGGTATGTAGATGGTTAGTGCATTGTACCACCCACAACCCAAACCCAACTTCCACAAAAAAATCAAAACCATCTAAACTGGATGGAAAGAAACAATTGATAGAGCACCAAAAAAATACCAAGCATAGGAAAGACCACTAACTGACATCCTTCTTCTTTCCTTTCCCAACCAACATAATGTTATCCTAGTTCTCCGCAAGGAAATTGTAGAGCAACTTTGAATCATCTTTCCCAAGGCCCTCCTCCTTCTCATGACCCAAAAGTTGCAGGGTGGTCACCGCCGCATGGGTCACCTTTAGAGTGGATTTGGAGAAGAGGGTGAACCCTTCCTCTAGCATGTGACACCAATCCTTTAGTTCCTGGAGGTCTTTAAGAGTAACAACCACTTCCTTCATAGTACCTATCTTTAGTTCTTTGCTACAATTCACTAAAGACTTCCTATTATCCTACACATCCAGAGTTTTAGTGGGAGCCCTTAAGATTTCTAGACTGTCATTCCTTATTGGAGAAGAAATAGTGTCAGGGGAGGCATTATCAGATTTGATGACTGCTTGGTTGGTAGCAGATAATAGGGTGATAGTGGCAAAAATATGAGCAAGGTGTTGGGAAGGATCCTTGATAGGGTTCTCCACCTCAAAATCCCAAGTGCCATCAACAATTTCATCTCAGTTCACCCCTTCTTTTTTATCAATATCCTCCTTCAACTTCCCCTTATCATCCCTTGAAGTCTTAGCACTCTCCTCTAAATTATTGTCTTCCTCCTCATCCTCCTGAGAGTGTCCGACCATTTGTTTAAATATGCCCTTAGTCTTAGCAAGCCTACCCGATCTTCTTATATTCCCACAAAACTTATCATCTGAGTCTCCTATCTCCACTTCCACCCTCTTTTCAATTTTAACTTTTTATTGGTAGTTGGCTTCAAAACTAGGATTTTGTTTTTCCTACTCTTGACCGAGGTTTCCCATCAACAATGATTAAATGTTAACATATAGCTCTACAATTTTTAATGTTGTTTTACTCAATTAAATAGATAATGTGTCCTTTTTTGATAGAGCATTTATTCATGGGGAAATATCATTTTCCTCCCAAAACTTGATCTCGATTTGTTTTATTGAATTAGAGAATTTATTTATAGAACTATAACATCTGTGGGTATAAAATTATTTCCAACATTATCCTATAAATAGATATTCTATGCTAAACCAAAAGATGTTATCTAATTGTATTTCTTTCTTCTTTTATATGCTTCTACTCATGTGTTTTGGTGCATGATACTTAATTTCTAAATCCCCTTGTATTTTTTTACCACAATAGAAGATTGTGCTAAACTTGTGTATGACATCACAAAGTTTCTTTGGTAGTCATTAAATTATTTTCTTGGGTTCTCTATTAAAATATCTGGCATAAAAGAACATAAGTTTTAATATGTGGCATAAAAGGATAAATTTTTCTTTAAATTATAGATCTTTATAATTACTTTTTTTTTTTATAATTTTAAATTTGACACACATAATTGGTTAAAGGATAACATGTATATCTTAAGGCTAATATATTCTGCTATATCAAACTTCTTTTCTTTCACATGCCAAAGCAAACAAATAAAAAATAGTGATAGTTAATGTTTTATACAAGACAAAAAAATTGTTGAAGTTTCTTGGAATATCATACACTTTGAAGACAAGAATGGATTTTGTTTATCTGGACCTTTTTATAATGATTGTTAATTACTTTCAATGCTTATTCTATCGAGAGATATATCCTTCCAGATATTATATATTTTTTGTTTGAATAGTACGGTATCTCATAGATAGGAATTGATTCTTTACTAAGAGGAATAATTTCTTAATATTTTAGTTTTCTATTTCTTTTACTATGCATTATTAAGATATTTTTAAATTAGTTTAGATAATTTTAAAAATTAAAATTACATCCTAAAGTTGGTATAAGAAAGAGTGTTTGTGTACATTCCAAGAAATTGTAATTACTTACTAAATTAAGAGTCAATTACTTTATGTTTTGAGATATTAATGTTTATAAGTAATTTTTATTTTTTTAAAGTTTTGAAATTTTAACAAGCAAAAACAAACAAAAAATAATATGCTTAAATTTCATAATATTTTAAGATATTAATTGTTTATAACTAATTTTATTTTTAAAAAGTTTTGAAATTTTAACAAACAAATAAAAATAAGATGCTTAAATTCCATAATGTGAAGAATATTTATGAGGGAGTGCAAATATTACATTTAAAAATATGACTAATAAAATCTTTCCTTAATCGCAAAACTGGATAATTTTGACTGTTTTTTAATGTTTAGAAAAATAAAGCAATCCTTAAGATTTTTGCTTGAAGCACTTTCCTTCAGGATTGCATCATTCATATTTATTTTATTTTGACATGTATTTTTTTGATTCCTAAGAATATATATAACCCTTTGTTTTATATTTTTATGTTGGCACACAATTTATAATTGGTCTATTTTTTATAGAACAATTTCATTTTACTTCTAGTGTGTAGACATTATTACTTTAAAATCACCTAGAACATAAATCTCATGTTTATAAAAATAATGATAAGGTTCTAGTGATAAGACATATCTCCCAACATTAATGATATTTGTCTTTCTAGTTTACCAATTGTTATTTTTTCATTCCATTCGATGAGTTACTACTTTGAAATCAGAAGGCTCTATAAATATGTCACTTTTAAATCAGCCTTAGAAGAAAAAGTTAAATTTAATTGAATCCACAAGATTCCAAATGTGTCATTGCTAAGGCAACAAGGAAGAAGGAAGCACCATTCTTGAAAAAAGGGCATGTGTCATTGCTAAGGAAATGAAGAAGAAGGAAACACCATTCTTGAAAAAAGGCTAATGTTGGCTTGCCTATTCATCATTGTCATTTTCATAATACTTGAACAAGCTATTCATCAATATGGAAAGGTGAGGCCATCATGTTGGCAAGGTGAGGATTTGTAAACTACTATACACAATAGGAGGTTCTCGGTGTAGGGGGTTCTCAAAGGCAAGTTAGTTTAGATAAGATTTTACTTAATACATTTTAGACAAAGACTAATTATGCATTTTCCCTTCTTCCACACTTCATCATATAGATAAATAGATAGATAGATAGATAGATAGATAGATAGATAGATATATATATATATATATATAGAGAGAGAGAGAGAGAGAGAGCAGGGGGGGAGAGAGGTAACCAGAAATTTATATATAATAAAATTGAATTATATTAAATATCATATAATATCATATATAAAGGGTGTGCAATGAAATTAGAAGAACTAATGCATTTTAAAATTAAATACTTTTATGAAGATTAACATATTAACATCAAATATAGGATATGTTTTAAGCTTTTGAGAAATATAATAAATTATTGTAAAAAACCATAAATAATTTTACCAACTTTAAATTCAAAAATAATAAAATAATATTATTTTCATTTGTATTTTATTTTTATTTTATTGTACATTTTATTATATTTTTTATTTCATACATCAATTTTAAATACAAATTAAAATTAAAAATAATTTATTTTATTTTATATTTTATTGAAAAATCTTTAAATATTATGTAAAAGTTCACTTAATTTTAGTAATATTAATTTTTTAATTATTAATATTATTGCTAAAAATTGTGTGCTGAAGATATTGATATAACCTTTTAATAAATTGTTTTAATCTATGATTTCAATGTAGAAATTGTAGAGTTTAATGTTTTGATTATTTTCTTTCAAATAAAATTTTAATTTATTTTATGACTTCATTTCAATAATTTGTTAATTTTTAATTCATATTATTCATTTCTATCTTTTTGCACATATTTGCATTCCTCTTTACTCTCTACCCATTTCTTTTTTTCACTCTTTTTTAAGTCCTCTCTTCCACCTCTTTTGTCTAATTTTCTTACCCTTCCTTTCTCCTTCCTCACTTATTTTCTCTTCTTTCCACTAATTATATAAACAAATTAAAATTGTTTTTAAAGTAAAATCTCTCTCTCTCTCTCTCTCTCTCTCTCTCTCTCTCTCTCTCTCTCTCTCTCTCTCTCTCTCTCTCTCTCTCTCTCTCTCTCTCTCTCTCTCTCTCTCTCTCACACACACACACACACACACACACACACACACACCAACTTCCTGAAAAATATACAATTAGATCCTTTGTTGAAAGGTTTTGTTTTGATTATGTGTTGAATCACAGTCATTTGAAGCTATTAGTTATTCACTAATGCTTTTACTGTAAAAGTGAGACTGTTAAGTAATTGACCTCATGTATGAAAAAATGTTTATGTGCATTATGAGTAGATGATTATGTTTAAGTTGTTCTTATTAGCTTTGAGTCATTCAATTTTGTGATATTTTGTGGGGTTTCTTTCATTGGTGATACAATCATGATTTAGGAGAGTATAAAAGAAGGGATGAGTCATGGATTTCACTATATGTATTAATGGTCTTCCCATTAGAGGAGAAGCAATTATTTGTGATCTTCCTTTCACTATATTGTGCATGATGCACGTATGGCATGGGTGTATAAAAGAAGGGATGAATCATCCTTCTCATTCAAGAAGAAATTATTTGTTCTTATCCTCGCTCAAAATAAAAATAAAAAATTGGGAGAGGTGGGCATAGAATGTTAGTGATATCTCTTATAGTTTATGCTGGCTAATACAAATGATACACATGCACGCGTGCTCGCGCGCGCACGCACGCACACACACAGAATTTGAGTGAATCGAGAGGATACTTTAAATGGGATGAAGGATTGGTGGAGATATAATTGAATTTTATGTTGAGAGATAGGAGATGACAAAACTATTAATATTCTAAAGTTTTCTAATTTGAAATTTCCATCTAGCGACTATACAAGATTGCATTCTTCTTTCTTATTGTGTTCAATTTTTTAATTTACTATTGTCATAAAATTTAAAGATCATTTATACCTTAACATGTTTCATTTATATAATTTTAGATAGTAAACATATGATTAGTTAAATTAATTATGAAAAATGTATTACTTAAATGAAAATGATGATATCTGTCCAAATATTTAATGCAAATTTTTCAATAGACAACAAGAAATGACATAGACCACCTATATAGGGTTGGAAAATGGAAGAAAACCACCCATACATTAATGAAGGGGGAAGACCAAGTTCTACCCCTTTTGATTATATTAGATCCATACAAGTGGAAGTATTAATGTGTATCTATTATGCAAAAGGATGAATGGCTCAGATTTATTTCCCTCTCACCTCCAACTTAAGAGAGTTTAAGAAAGAAGATAAAATAGGAAAATGGGTTGTCGAATGATGTTAGAAACTATTGTAACCTGGGATCTAGGCTAGAAACTATGCGAGGGAATAAAACCCAAAAATTGCTCAACAATTTTTTGGGGTTGTTTTGGAGTATCAAGGGTGACTAGGTCACCATTGAAGCATTAATGATAACCTAATCAACCTTGATAGAATGAGTGCAATGCTATTTTTGATTTCACAGTTCTACAAAAGGCCCAAAATGGTACCCAGATCTATAACTATTTTGTCAATTCGAGATCTAAATCCTACAAAACAAAGAATTGTGTTTTGTTTTGTTTTTTTTTTTTTTTTCGGGGGGGGGGGGGGGGGGGGGGTGGTCTCCTCAATCAAACCTCAGTTTATGAATTAGTCATCAAAATAAAGATAGAATGCTAGCAAGTAGTAGTGATAGATCTAACATGAAGTAATAAAAATCTATGCATATTCTCTTGAATTTGGAATGTAATCATGTATATAGATGCAATAGCTTTGACTCAACTTCAAAAACCCTAGAAAGGAAATCAAATTATAATCAAAACCTTCATGAACAAATATGCTTGAAATCCTCCTTATGAATTTAGATTAATGTAGATCTTGAAAGGATGAATATAGAAGATGCAACAAATGATCTTGAATGTATGAAGAGAGAGATCTTGAATATTCAAAATGAAATATAAGATCTAGAATAAACTCCTTAAATAGCTTGAATGCATAAATCCTTGATCCTCGATGAAAAGATAGCCTAAATGCCTTGAATTCTTGAAGGATACTTGGCAACTTGAAAGATAAAGTGCTTGAACTTGTGAATTCATGATCATGGAATGATTGGATATGAGAAATGGATAAAATGGAAGGGTTTATATAGGGTTCAAAATTGACTAGTTCTCGTAGGCTGACCTGCCTAGAAATTAACACCTTGAAACTATCCACACAAGGGACTTGATTAGGGGACCTAAAATAGGGGGGCCAATTAGGGGCACACTATATCCTTGATTGCCCCATCAAGGTCAAAAAAAATCCCTGATTGGTTAGGGATAGGCTAAATTCCTAATCATCAAAGCCTAGTCCCAAATCTCAAAAATTAGGCACAAAATCCAAAATATAGTTCTTATGGTGTAGAGAGAAGATTCCAAGTAGATAAATGAAAGGAAGAAGGACCTAGGAGAATAGATCCTACCTTGAGATTAACACCATGAAAATAGGAGCTTTAAAGAGTATCTATTAGGTTTCACTCATAATTTGGTAGATAATTGAGAGGGGGTAGGAATCAGTTATGTTCAGTTATCCTACACTCCCTTCAAAAACTTTCTCTACCGAAAAACATTCATAAACATCATAATCAATCATTTGGTGTACTCATTCAACTTCACATTTAACTCTTCAATCACTTTACTCTAGCTTTATATCTCATTGTTCTATTATAACCGATTGATAGTAATAAAACTTAGTTGTTATCAGACATAAAATTAGTTGTTACCGAGTTGCAATAAAATGAAAATAACTTAAAAATTAACTTGAAATATAACAACATTCACACAATTTATGTTTTAGAGATCTCTCAGGAGGAACTGAATGGAGGAGGATTCTAGGATTGTTCTTTCAGAATTTGAATTGGTTGGATCGTTGGTTGGCAAGAATTTGGTCGGAGAGAATCTAGTAGGAGGAATTGACCCTCCAGACACTAGATGGGGTTCTGAGAAGAATGTTGGGACTAAATCCTTGGCCAACATGGATAATGGAAAGATCTTGTGTGAATCTGGTCCTTTTTGTGCTTAATCAAAATTTAAAATATCTGGTTCGTAGGCAAGCAGGAATCTGGTCAAAGAAAATCTGGAAGGATGTCCAAGCACTGGAAGGGGTTCTGAGAAGAATTTTGGGATAGAATCCTTGGCCGACCTGGATAATGGAGAGATCTTGTGTGAATCTAATCCTTCTTATGCTCAACCAAAATTTAAAATATCTAGTTCACAAGAAGGCGGGAAACTAGTCAGAGAGAATCTAGTAGGATGTTCTGTCCTTGGAGGATATGTTGGGGGTTTTGAGAATAATTTTGGGTTAGACTCTCTGGCTAACGTGGATATTAGAAAGAAGCTGCGTGAACCTAGTCCTTTTTGTGGGGTTCGTGTCCCCCCATTGGATTCTTTTCATGGGTCAGGGCAAGATTTTGGGAAGGAGAGAGATGTTGCTGATTCTAACAAGGAAATGTTTTTAGAAGGGTTGAAACCCTGGTCTTCTCTTTTTGCAAAGAAACCTACAAGAAAACCTCTTTTCCTATCGGTGACTACTAAGTCTTTCTGGGAGAAAGGTGAGTTTCAATTTTTTATTCCAAATCCTTTAGTTGATTTTTCTATGTCCTCCATGGATTTCACCCTAGTGGGTAAATTTTTAGGAGCAAGACTAGTTCTTGAATCTCTTAGAAAAATGGTTAAAAGGAAATGGATTATTTGAAGAGAAGTTGATATTGCCCCAATGTTGAATGGATTATTCTCCTTTTTTTTCAATTGCATTGAATATATGAATATGGTTCTTTGTGGGGGACCATGGTCTTTTGGTAAATGTTCTCTCAAAATTTAAAAATGGGAGCCTAACATGGATCTTTCAGATTCTTTTTTCTTAACCACCCTCATTTGGGCTAGACTTCTTGGTCTCCATTTAGAATTCTAGCATGAGGACATTTTCAAAGGTATTGCCAATTCTTTTGGTGAATTAGTGGCTCTAGATAATGCTACAATTTCCAGAACCAAACTTCAAAGTGCATGACTTTATGTTAAAGTGGCTGACCTGAATCATCTACCAGAAAAGGTGGAACTAATATCCAAACTTGGTAAAAAGACTCAAGAAATTATTTTTGAAGATCTGTCTAACTCTTGCTATGCTTGTAAGAAATAGGGGCATTTGGTTAAATTATGTCCCTCCAAAAGTAAAAAGCATCTGAACAATGTTTCGGATGGGAAAAAGACCAAGATCCAGCAAAAGAAATTATGGAAACCCAAAGAAGATTCTAAATCATCACATGCTAAGTTGGATAAAGAACCTTCATTTGAGAAAGCAATCTTTGAGGAAGAAGGACATGGTTTTCAATCTAATACTATAATGCCTGAGCAAAGAATAGATGTTCTAGCTAATTTATCAAAACAATTTGTTATTTATCAAAGGATAGAAGATCAAAGGAGAGATTTAGAAGATAAATATGTGCTAGAGGAAGGTGAATTCTTGGTTGAACCTAGAAATCAATCAAAGATGGGTGATCTTCCTGTTTCTTAGTCCAAGGAGTTCCAAATTTTATCTTAGGCTGATTATGAGCTTCCTTTGGATGAACCTTCCCCCCTAGATGTTGTGATGGAAAAAGGAGATAACTCAAAGCATAAACCAAATCAAAGATAAAGAGTTGATATTAAGAACATTACTAAAGGGGTAGAGACTAGAAGCAGCAAAACAGTCCAGCAAACCAAGATAAATTATCTTGCTTCTACTCTAGATAAATCTGGAAAAAGAGCAGATTCTAAGGTGAAACCAAATGTTGGTCATCTAGAAAAATTTGGAAGAAGAACCACTAAGAAAACTAGAGAGTTAGAAAGTATGCGGAATATTGTTGATGGCAGGCAGGCAACTATTTTGGATTTTACCCCTAAAAAATAGATATGAATATCATTACTTGGTATATTAGGGGGTTGAACAGTATTCATAATCTAGATATTGTTAGGATTTTGTTAGATTACAAAAGCTTGAGTTTCTCCTGATTCAAGAAAAAGTGTAGGAGAAAGAACGTTTCTAAGGAAGTTGTGTCTAGAAGAACAAATTTGATCAACAATCCTTGGTGATTTTCCTAGTTTGGGAGGCTTCTCTAGTTGCCTCACTTTTTAGTCTATTTTTCCAAGTTCCAGTGTCCTCACTGGTTTCTCTTTCTGAACACTTTTGTTGGTTTCAGGTCCTTGCTTGACCTGGTTTAATTGTACTGCTGGTTTCAGGTCCGTTTAAAACCTGGTAGAGCTTCATGGTATATCTTTCTTTTTGATGTAAAGGGTTTCAGGGCCCCTTCAAAACCTACTTTTACCTTAATCTAAAACATTCACACAATTTATACCAAAAAATTAAATGTGGAAACCTTGTAAAGGGAAAAAATACTTGGGACTAGCAACCCAAAATATTCACTCTTCTAAAGTTTGCTTGGCTAGGAGACAACCTTGCTACATGTTATAAACACATTGTTAATGTGACCTTGTTAGAGGTTTTATACCAAAAGATCATCCAGACCTTATCACTCATTGATTAGGTCTAAATAATGGCCTTCTGTAAAGGACTTACAAACATCACTAATTGATGTTACCATATAGGATTTCACAATCTTGTTTGGTCCAATCAATTTGCTAGATTTTATGCTACAATGATTAGAAAGGTAGTATAACTAATTTATTCATGTATAGAAATACCTTGCATGTTCAGATCTCCTTTTGGTTTAGACTCTTTCTAATCTCTCAAAAGTTGATTCACTCCTTAAATTCTTCTTTCATCTTTTATCTTCTCTACTCAGTTCACTAACTCTTCAATCTCCTTTTAGCTTCAACAACTTTGCACTTTTATCTTCTCTTGTAATCATCTTTTCACATTCAACTTGCAACCTTATCACCATTTAATTAGGAACAAGAACTATCTTGACCATCTCCTAAAATAGTAGTCTTTGAGCTTCTAGATTCTTTCATTTATTGTCTCTTAGTTGATAGGCCAATACTAGGGGAAATAATAAGAAAGAATTAACATAAATTAGAATGATTTTCAGCTTGGTCTAATCGTGCCAATCTATGGGAGTAATCTTGTGAAAGGTATCCAAATAATATGACATCAAGGGATGCTAGTTGCAAGATGAGGAATTGTGAATGTAGCTACAACATATGAAAGTAAATCTATAGATAACCAAATAAACCCCAATGATAGGAGCTACCACACCCTGGCAATAGGAACATCAGAAATAGAAATAAACACCAAAATAATAATAAATAACAATTTATGAAATAAATAACAATAACATAAATATTTATACAAATATTAAATCCAACTTTGAATTAACTAATTTGAAAATCACTAAACAGACAAAAATATAAACATCTAAATTAACAAATTTAAATTCTTAAATAATACATTAAAAAAACACACCCAAATAAAAATACCATCAATCTTTGTCAAAGAGTGGGCCCTTACTCTCTGACTTGCACAATCAATAAAGAATAGATGAAGCTTACATTATTCTGATCATGCAAAAATGTTATTTTAATTTACTGCAGAATAACACTGTTTATGCAAAAATGTTATTTTAATTTATGCAATGTATGCACAATACAATGGTAGAAGGTTTTCCCATTTAAATGAAAGGTGAAACTGTAAACCCTCTTGTATTAATTTTATTGGAGCTGATCTCATTTAATAGGAAATTACAACAGATTGGTAATGTAGAATGTGAGGTAGGCCACAAGCATAATATAAAACATGATGTCATAAGCCCAAATGGAATCAAAGGTTGATTTCCTTCCAACAAATAGATCTTCTAGATTGAGATTGCAGTGGTAGACATTTCATTGATGGTAGAATGCAATGACCATGTTTAGCTAGAAGAATAATAGTTCATGTCCAAAATGTGATAGGAAGTGCTTATGGAATAGGCCACAAGAAGATCTAGTCCACAAATCAATATGCTATGATAATATAGATTAGTAAAAGAAATCAATAATGAATTTTCTATATTGTAATACCAAAACTACTACTTATATATATATATATATATATATATATATATATATATATATATATATATATATATATATATATATATATATATATATATATATCATATGCAACATAAAAATGGTAATAAAGAGATGAAATGGAATAGAAATGGAATAGGGAAGTGAATATAAATGTAAATGAAATGGATTAAAATATGGCATAGAGTGAATCATAAATAGAGCTCATCATTAGTCATAATTGTTGATCTTAGATACATTGTATTTGGCCACATAGAAAATAGAACTTTCATAAAACTTTGTGCTCATCCTTATCCTTTATCAATCTCCATCTTAGATCTTCATTGAATTTTCCCATCAATTGATCTTATAAAAACAATTGACTCATGCCTTAGACCATCTCGGGCATTCCATTTTTCCATCAAAAATTGGCCTCAAATTTTGTATTTACACTTTTGTTCTTCCAATTGTTACTCAGTGAACATAATATTTCACTTGGGTAAAATAGCACTCAATGAGTACTAGACTTACTCGAGCAATTCTAATCTTTCAACTTAACTTTTCCAACTTCTCAATGAACATTTTAATTAATTGGCAAATAATGTCTTCTTTCTTTAACCTTGTCACTTGGTATAATTTGTGTTTCTCAATACATTACAATATTACATGATTGTAAAACAATCAAACCAACATTACATTATTACTATCCATCTCATTGAAGTGCTCATTGAATACCATACTTATCAAGTATGTCTTCAACATACTTTCTTTGAATCATCTTCATCAATCAAATGATATGGCATTCTATTGAACTAGCATAATATCTAGTCAACAAAGACTTGTCATCAATGAAAATATAACTAGTATGACTCCTTTACATACATTCATAACATTACCAATTACATTATAAGTTGGGGCTAAAAATCTCCCCCTTTGGCATTGATGGAAACACATAAGATATGATTTTACATTATAAAACATTACATAAGATAATAAAATGTATGCATTGTCAACAATACAAATTTGCAGTTCTTTATCTTCATCAGGAGGTTCTCTCTAACTCAGTTTGTATCTTTAGTAGAAACAATCTTCTTCAAAATTTCTCCTCCTTAGGATATGATCTCATTCTGTCTAGTACCATTCTTTTGATAGTCACTTTATTCAATTCTTCTTGCTAGATCTCTCCCCCTTTGACATGCATCTCTTTTACTCATTCTCTCTCCCTTTGATAGCAATGCCAAAGGTCACTATAAATTTCAATATGAAACTTATGAAACCTTGTAGTTATCCTTGTACCTTGCATGTACAACATACATTAGTTTTATCGTAGTCTTCTCCGCAACTTCATAAAACTCCTAAAGAGTTAACTCTTGCATCAACTCCACAAAGATATTGAATAATTCATCCATGAATTGATGCAATATGCATTTTCACCTAGTGAGTTTTGGATAGGGGCAGGACCCCAAGTTTACCTCTTAGATACTCAAAAGCATCCTTAAGCAAAGGCTTAATAAATATTTCTAGAATTTTCTCTTTAGACTTCACATATTCAAGCCTCACTTGTTTCTCTTGTACTTGTTCCCTCAAATAATGGTACTTGATTAATGTGTGCTTTATTTTTTCATGCATCACTGGATTTTTTTAAATATTTATTGCACTAGTGTTATCACAATTAATAGTAATAGGCTTAGTTAACTCTTCTTGCATAACTTTTAATAGTTTCTTAATCCATGCAATATTTGAACAATTGATTACAACAACAACATATTTAGCTTCAATATCAGATTGTGAAATACAAATTTACTTCTTGCTTGAAAGTGACACCACTTATGTTTTTTCTAACATCACCATTACTAGCCTAATCAGCATCTATGTATATTTTAAAATTAAAGTCATCATCTTTTTTATACCATGGGCCATAATCTTTAATTCCTTTAATATATTTAAATATCCTCTTCACAGCAGTCATGTGTGTCTCCTTTGGATTAGATGAAAAAATTGCAACTATAACAATAGAATGTGAAATATTTGGTCTACTATGTACAACATATTATAAACTACCAATCATAAACATATTGTAAACTACCAATCATAGTTCTATATTGTGTTTCATTTACCTCTCTAGCAGTGCCTTCTTTTGATAAGTTCACTCCAAGCACCATAGGTGTACCAAGTAGCTTAGACTCATCCATCCCAAATGTCTTCAAGATTTCTTTCACATACTTAGACTGAGCCACATATATACCTTTCCTTATTTGATGAACTTTTAATCCAATAAAAGATTTTATTTCACCAAACATTGACATTTCAAATCCTATACGCATTTGATAAGAAAATTTCTTACATAACATGTCATTTACTCCAAAAGTTATGCCATCTGTACAAATATTTCAACAATCAACACCATTCTTTCATATTCACATTTCAAATATAGATTATTGTTCTCACTTGTTCTAGCAAATACAATCTTAATCAAATAAGAATGCAACCTTTCATGCCATGCTTTTTGCGCTTGTTTTAATTCATACAATGTGTTGTTTAGTTTACAAACCGTGTTCCTCTAATCAAGATCAATGAATCCTTCAAGTTGTTCAATATATACTTCCTCTTCAAGAATCCCATTCAAAAATGCAAATTTGACATCCATTTGATAAACTTTAAACTTCTTATAGGTAGCATAAGCCAAAAATGTTCTTACTCCTTCCAATATTTCCACAAGTGCAAACTTTTCTCCATAACCTTTGCAAATCAATCTACCCTTGTTTCTTACTACTTCTCCATTTTCATTCATCTAGTTTCTAAAAATCCATTTTTATCCTATAACATTCTTGTTTATGGGTTTGGGTACTAATTTCAAGGTATTGTTCTTGTCAACCTAATAAATCTTTTCATTCATAACATTTACCCAATCCTCATTATCCAATACAGCCTTAACTATTCTTAATTCAAAATTAGCAATCAAATAGGTATTGTCTCTTGACTTACTTCTTATCCATACTCATTCACTTCTATTACTAGTAATTTATTCAAGGGAATGGTTCTTTCTCACATATTTTCCCAATACAATTTTAGTTCTCTAATTTTCAACATTTTCTCCACTCATCAAGGGTTAAGCTTCTTGCTTGGATTGTGTTGTATGATGCTCAAGTAAAGTGTTTTGTAACTCAAGTGATATTGTTTGATGCGCAATGGATCTCTATTGTGACTCAGGTAGTGTATTATATACCTCTTCATATAGATATAAAAGCTTATTGTAATCTTTAGGTTCCTTCTTACTTTCCATGTTGTTCTTGTCTGCAAACTTATCAAACCTCACATTTGTACTTTCAATCATCTTGTTAGTATCTTTGTTCAAATGTTTATAATCTTTTCTCTTAGATGAATAACCAAGGAATATACCTTCATCTCCTTTAATATCAAATTTACCATTATTTGTGCATCCTTGTGAATATAACACCTACTTCCAAAGATTTTGAAATAACTTATATTAAGTTTATGACCATGCCAAAGTTCATAGGGTGTCTTGTTTGTTCCTTTCTTCAACTGAATTTGGTTTAGAGTATAAACAGCAGTACTAATGGCTTCTCTCTAGCATATTTGAGCAGCCTCTTTTTCAATTGTTAATGTCCTTTCACAATCCACAATTGATTTATTTCTTCTCTCAAAAATCCCATTTTGTTGTGGTATCCTCAGTGTAGATAACCATCTCTTAATATCATTCTCGACACAAAATTTAGTGAATTCAATAGATATAAACTTGCCACCTCTATCAGATCTTAAATATTTAAAGTATTTTGTAGTTTCTTTCTCAACTCTTGCTTTATACCATTTCAACATATCAAAAGCATGTGATCTCATTTTTATAAATATAAGAGTCATCATTTTAGATAGTCATAAAAAATATATATGAAATATTTTTCACCATAGTAGTTGTTAATGCTAGCAAGACCACATAGATCAATATGCACCAATCCTAGGATATCATTTCAAGTGTTTTTTTTTCTTGAAAAACTAAATTTTGTCATCTTACCAAGCTGACATTCTTTACACATAACATTCTCCATTTTCTTGTAGTTTTGATAAGCCTCTTACTCTTTTCTTTCTACTAACCTTCACCATGTTCTCAAAGTTTACATGACACAACCATTTATGTAATAGCCATACATCCTCAACTTTAAAAAATAAACATGTCTCAATAGTAAGATCAAGATTAAATAAGTTGCATCTTTATTGTAATCAAATTCCACTTAGATTACCTTCATCCTCATAGATTTTGACCTTTCTATTCTAAAATTCCAGCTTGTAACTTGAATTATTCAACTGAACAACACTCAAAATATTATACTTTGTTCCTTGTACCAAGTATGCATTATCACATCTAATATTATCATTCAACATTAGTGTTCCTCTACCTTTCACTAGACATAAAACCTCATTACCTAGCTTAATAGTTTCACCATCATCAATTTCTTCAAATTTATCAAACTAGCTTAGATCACTAGTCATGTGATGTGAGCATCCACTATCTATAATCCATGAATCATTCTTGCTAACATGTGAAATAATGGTAGTTTCACTTTCATACCTTTCTCAATTAGGATATTCCTTGATTGCAACATACATTGTCTCAACTACTTCCTTCTCTTTATCAAGACCACAGTTAGTGTGCCCTTCTTCAACAATATAGCATGATTTACTTCCTTTGTCTTTTTAATCCTTTTTCTTTCTATAATTTAAATATTTCTTGACATTTTAGTCACTCTTACTTTTGATAGGATATTTAGTAGAAAAGTGACCAACTTTGTTACATTAGAAATAAACCAAGGGCAGCTTACCTTTGTATTTACATTTACCTCTTGACAAACTTTTGCAAGAAATGCTTCATTTTCACCTAGATCATTCTTTGATTCAAATTCAATTTATTCATTTCTTTTCTTTTCTTTCTTAGAACTTCCAATGGTTAGTGAATATTTAAAATCATTTCCAATTGGAACCATACTATTGTCATCATTGCTCAATTCAAATGCAGTCAATTGACCAAATAAACTGTCAAGTGTCAATACATTACCAGGCATAGCTCTCACTTCTTGAATTATAGAAACTTTGATAACATAAATAAGAAGAAGAGTCCTCAGAATTTTACTTAGAATTTTAGAGGCACTGATAGCTCCTCCCGCAGCTTTGATTGTGTTCACAACTCTTTGATTTGATTTACATAATGTTCATCATTCTCACCTTCTTGCATTCTCATTTCATCATACTTACCTCTAATACTTTAATCTTTAACTCTCCTTACATTATCATCTCCTCTGTGTACAAGTGTCATTTTTTTCCATATCCATTTAGAAGTAGTGCAATCCTTGATATCATCAAACTCGGCACCATTGAGTGCAGAAGAAATTTCAATCATTAAGTTATTTTGATTTCGTGTTTTATTCATTTTCTCCATAGTCAAAGGACGAATGACAAAGTTAGTATACTCATGTTCCAACCAATATGTAACATTATCTCCAATTCTAGATAGATGGAACTTCATTTTGTCTTTCCATGATGAGAATTTATTTTTGTCCAATCTCAGTACCTCTCTCTTATACATCTTTGATCTTTAGCTCAAGTTTCTTTAAACTTTTTCCGTCAAGAATTTTTCTCTGATACCAATTATTAGATAACTAAGAGGGGGGAATCAATTATGTTCCATTATCCTATAGTCCCATCAAATAATTTTAGTAACAAATAAAATTCATAAAAAATAACTTAGTGTACTCATTCAACTTCACATTTTACTCTTTCAATAACTTTAATCCAAACTTGTATAGTTGTTCTATTGTAACCAACTAACAGTAATAAAACATAGTTATTACCAACCATTAGTTTATTTGTTATTGAGTTTCAATGAAATGAAAATAACATGAAAAATAACTTGCAACATAACAACATTCACACAATTGACCCCAAGATTTTTAATGTGGAAACCTTGTAAAGGGAAAAACTCACCTAGGTCTGGCAACCAAAAATTTTCACTCTTCTGAACTGGGCTCGTCTAGGAGCCAATCTTGTTACAAGTTATAAATATATCATTAATGTGACCATGTTAGAGGATTTACACAAAAACATCATCTAGATTTTATCATTCCTTGATCTTGTCTAAAGAGTGCTCTACTATAAAGGACTTACAAACATCACTAATCAATGTTACCATATAGGATTCACATACTTGTTAGGTCCACTTATTTTATGATATTTCTACTATAATGATTAGAATGTAATAGTATAAATGAAATTTTTAGGTACACTAACTTGCTTGTTCAGATCTCCTTTCTAATCAGTCTCTTTCTAATCTCTCATTGGTTGATTCACTCCTTCAATTTTTCTTTGATCTTTTCTCTTCTCTTCTTAGTTCACTTGGCTCTTCAATCTTCTCTTAGCTTCAACAACTTTGCACTTTATCTTCTCATGTGATCTTTTTTCACATTGAACCAACAACCTTATCACCATTCAATTAGCAACAAAAACTATCTTTAAAATCTCCTTAAAGTAGTCTTTGAGCTTCCAAATTCTTCCATTTATTGTCACTTAATCATAATCATCAATCTCATATACATTGTATTCAGCCACATAGAAAATAGAACTTTCATTTAACTTTGTGCTCATCCTTATTCTTCTTCAATCTCCATCATCATATCTTCATTGAATTTTCACAGTCTTTGATCTAATAGAAAACTTTGAATCATGTCTTAGACCATCTCAAAAATTCCATTTTTCTATCAAAAGTTGACCTTAGATTCCATCTTTACACTTTTGTTCTTCTAGATGTTTCTTAGTGAATATAACATTTCACTTGGGTAAAAAGCACTCGGTGAATACTAGACTTTCTTGGGCAATAGTGAACTTCCTACTTAACTTTTCTAACTACTTGGTGAACATTGTAATTACTCGATGAATAGTGTCTTCCTTCTTTAAGCTTGTCACTTGGTATAGCTTGTGTAGCTCAATACATTACAGTTACATGATTGTAAAACAATCAAACCAACATTGCATTATCACTATCCAATTTATTCAAGTGCTTGTTGAATACCATACTTATCAACTCTATTTTCAACATACTTTCTTCAAATCCTCTTCATCAGTCAAATGATATGGCACTCTACTGAATTAGCATAATGTCTCTCCAACTAAGACTTGGAATTAATGACAACATAACAACTAATATGACTCTTTTACATACATTCTTAGCATTACCAATTATATTATTTGTTGGGGCTTATATATTCCACCTAGGAGAAAGGCCATAAAAGGGAAGAAAGAAGGAGAAGCCCAAGGAGATCAATGATCTCATATTGAATGAGTACTAAATCATTGATAAATTGGAGTGCTTATAATTTAAGATGGTATAGTATTCCCCTCTTTAGTGAGAGTGTGGGTCAACCTGCATTTGTAGTAAAGTAGTGAGAAGAAGAATCTGGTGAATCGCAATGAGATAGAACATCACTTAGTTAAAGGAATTATATCCCCAAGAACAAGGGTCCTAAATCCACATCCATGCACTAGGGTTAAATTAAAAATAAAATAAACTAAACTAAAAAGACACAACAAGGTATTAGTACTAAAAAATCCCAAATCAATTAGTCAAAGAGGCCTCATTTGAAGAAATATCTCACCCACTAATATTATATTCAGAAGCTTGACGCAACAGCATAAGTGATTACATAAAAAATGAAATAGAAAAAACATTAATCAACATAGATTTTAGATCTATCTCTACTAGCATCAAAACAAAAGAGATCAAAGGAAGAGAAAAGTTAATTACTTCACCTAGTATGTGCCCACCCTATTGTAAATCATTGAAAGAGTTACCTGCAAAAGATGGTGTTGAATGGTCTGATGGGGTGGTAACTTGCTATTCAATTCACAAAAGTTCCATCCATAGAGAAATATCCTTTGTAACACAATGGAATGGCCCTATAAAATGTGATACCCATGTACAAGAGTTAGAAAATTATTCTTGAATGTGTTACTTATATTGGAACTTAGCAAGGTATTATATGTTACCCAAATTTAAGATTTAGAATATATGTCTATATGTGTGACTAAATTTTACTTTTTCCTTTGAACTTATTAAACATTCTTTGTTTTTGCCATAAGTTAGCCTCAGATTCCATCTTTTTTAACTTGTTTTTCCATCTCATACTTAGTGAACATTACACGTCACTTGGGTAATACATCACTCTGTTAACATATGAATTACTCGACTAATACTATAGTAGCTCAGGCAATATTGTACATATTTCACCTTGTCATTAGTGTAGCTTGTATAGGTTAGTGGATATATAAACTTTGTCATTACAATACATGATTTCATGAATGTAAAAATATCAAATCAATATTACATCATCATTGTCCAACTCATATAAGTGACAATTGAATACCATATTTATCAACTCTATCATCAATGTACATTCTTCAAATCCTCTTCATCAATCAAATGATATGGCACTCTACTGAATTATCATAATGTCTATCCAAATAATACTTTGATGTCAATGACAATATAACAAATTATATGAATCTTTGACATACATTAATAGCATTCTTAGTTACATCATCAATTGGAGCTAACAATCTCTCCCTTTGGCATTGATGGCAACACATAAACATATGATTTTATATTACTTAAGATAATAAAATGTATGCTTTGACAAAAATAAAAATATTTATCTCTTTGACTCCATTTAAATTCTCGATAACAGATTTCATCATCAAGTGTATTCGATCTACATTTTCAACAACATCAGTCTTCAACATTTCTCCCTTAGGATATATTCTCTTTATATTTAACAATATCTTCAATCTTATGTATCACCTCCCCCTTTGATATTTCATCCTCAATTTTAATTTTCTTTATCAACATCACACTCTCTCTTCCTTTGTTCTTTCTCTCCACAAATTCTCTCCCCATTGCTTATACTTTCCCTTTAGTTATTCTCATTACAGATTATCTTCCCCTTTGATAGAAATACAAAAGGTAACTATAAGTTTTAATGTAAAACTTATAAAACCTTGTATTTATACCTCATACCTTGCATGTACTATTTACATCAGCTTCGTTCCAATTATTTTTACAAATTCAGAACTGCTCCTAAGGTGTGAACTCTTGCATCAAATCAACAAAGATATTTATGTTCATCCATGAATTGAAGGAACATGTATCTCTACTTAGTAAAATTTGGATAGGGGAAGGACCCCCAATTTACCCCTTAGGTTCTCAAAAGCATCCTTAGGTAATGACTTGATATATATATATATATATGTCTACAATACACTCCTTAGACTTCATCTTTTCAATCCTTATTTATTTATCTTGTACTTGTTCTTGTTGGAAATTTGGTTAGTGCTCCCCTCAGGATTCGTGACAAGGGCTTAATTGCCTCCTACGTACTACAAGTTGAGTAGTTGTATTGGGCATTAATAGATTAGTCTTTTGGTGCAATGGCAACCCCACTCTAACAAGTGGTATTAGAGCTTGGTCACAAGCTTGAATCCTCAAACACTTAGGTGAAGCTTAGGGGGAGATTGTTGGAAATTTGGTTAGCACTCCCCTCAAGATTCATGACAAGGACTTAACTACCTCCTATATACCATAAGTTGAGTGGTTGTATTGGGCATTGATAGATTGGTCTTTTGGTGCAACAGCAACTGCACTCTAACAATTCCCTCAAGTAGTGATACTTTATTGATATATGATTTGTCTTTGCATGTATCATTTGATTATTTGATATATTAATTACCCTAGTGTTATCACAATAAAAAGTAACAAGATCATCTATCTCTTCTTACATTCCTTCGAAGAATTTCTTAATCAAAACAATATTTAAATTGTAGGAGCAACATACTTAGCTTCAACAATAGATTGTGAAATGCAAACATATTTCTTTCTCAATTATATTATCAATGTTTCTCCTAAAACGAAAGCTCTACCATGTGTGCTCTTTCTATCATCAACATTAGCAGCCCAATCAACACTAGTATAAACTTTCAAAGTAAATTTATCATCTTTTTTATATCAAAATCCAAACTCTTTGGTCCCTTTAAGATATATGAATATTTTCTTGATAGCAATCATGTGTGTTTCCTTAGGCTCATGGGAAAACCTTGCAAAATTCCAAAAACATGTGCAATAGCCAGCCTACAATGCACAACATATTGAATTTTACCAATAATTGATCTATATAATAACTAATTTGCATCAATAGCAGTATCTTCTTTTGACAATTTTACTCCAATCACCATACGTGTACCAACTAGTCTTGACTTATCAATTCCAAAAGTTTCTAGTATTTCCTTTATGTACTTAGACTCAGTCACATATTTACCATTCATTGTTTGATGAACTTATAATCCAATGAAAATTTTAATCTCACAAAACATGACTTCTCAAATTCTTTATTCATTTGATCAAAAAATAATTCACATAGTAAATCATTTCTACCAAATATAATATCATACACAAAAACTTCAACAATCAATGCCATATTTTTATAATCATTTTTTCAAATACATATTTTTGTTCTCACTTGTTCTAGAATATCAAATTTTAATCAAATAGGAATTCAACTATTCATATCATGCTCTCAGTGCTTTTTTTAGTTCTCCATATAGTGTTTTGTTTAACTTGTGAACCAAGCTCTTTTGATCAGGTTGAACAAACCCTTCTGGTTGTTCTATGTAGACTTTGTCTTCAAGTATTCCATTCAAAATTGTACATTTTATATCTATTTGATAAACTTATAATTTCTTGTAAGTAGCATAGGCCAAAAATGTTCTTACTCCTTCCAATCTTTCCATAGGTGCAAAAGTCTCAGCGTAGTCTATTCTTTCTTCTTGAGCCTAACCTTTGCAAACTGATCTTGCTTTGTTTCTCACCACTTCTTCATTTTAATTCAAATTATTCTTGAAAATCCACCTTGCTCCTATCACATTCATGTCTATAGGTTTTGGTACTAGTGTCCATGTGTTGTAATTTTCAATATGATCAATCTCTTCATTTGTAGCATATATTCAATCCTCATTTTAAAGTGCAACCTTAACTATTCTAGGTTCAAAATTAGCAACCAAATATGTATTGTTTTTCAACTTTCTTTTTTTCATTACTCCATCACTTTTGTCTCCAATGACTTATTTAGGGGAATGATTCTTTCTAACATACTTTTCTAACACAAGAACTCATGTCTTTGATTTTCAACATTATTCTCATTCGGTTAAGATTCAGCTTCCTACTCAAATTGTATTGTTTGGTTTTTAGGTAAAGAAGATTTTTTCTCAATAGCTCTCTATTATAAATCAAGTAATGTGTCAGGTACATATTCATACGCATATACAAATCTATTGTAATCTTCTAGTTTTTTCTTTCTTTCCACATCATTCTTATTTGCAAACTCATCAATTCTTACATTTACACTTTTACTCACTATGTTAGTAGCTCTATTCAAAAATTTATATTATTTTCTCTTAGATCAATAGCCAAGGAAAATGCTATCATCTCCTTTTGAATCAAATTTTCCATTCCTTGCATTCTTATGAATGTAATGCCTACTCCCAAATAACTAAAAATAACTTACATTAGGTGTATGACTATGCCAGAATTCATAGGGTTTTGTGTTTGTTCCTTTCTTCAACTAAACTTAGTTGAGAGTATAGACTGAAATTCTTATAACTTCTCTCCAAAGCATCTGTACAACATCTTTTTCAATCAAAAATGTCCTTGGACAATCCATAATTGATCTATTTCTTCTCTCAATAATTCCATTTTATTGTGGTGTTCTTGGTATAGATTATTATGTTCGGATACTATTCTCAGCAAAAAAGTGAGTGAATTCAACAACAAAAAATTAGATCTTAGACATTGCAATTGTTTACCATTTTATCTCTCAACTCTAGTTTTATACCTTTTCAACATATCAAAAGCATGTGATTTAACCTTCATGAACATGAAACTTATCATCCTATTGTAATCATCAACAAACAATAGGAAGTATTTATCACCATAATAACTTTCCACTCTCATTGGTCCACACAAATCAATATGCACTAATTCCAAAATATCATTAGAAATGTGTGACTTGTTTGAAAAACTTGACTTTGTCATCTTACCAAGCTAAAATTCTTTTCACATAGCATTCTTAGGCTTATGAAAATTTGGTAAGCCTCTAACTCTTTTATTTCTACTTACCTTCACCATATTCTCAAAATTTACATGACTAACCATATTCTTTTCATCTTACCATGTAAATTTGGATAGCTAACATGCTTGAAAAAATTGACTTTGTCATCTTACCATTTCTAATCAGATAACATCATCATCATAGATCTTGAAATTTTTGTTCTAAAACTCTAGTTTATGACCTAAATTTCTCAATTGAGAAACACTCAAATGATTATACTTTAGTCCTTGTACTCAGTGTGTATCATCACATTTAATTTTATTATTTAACATTAATGATCCTCTTCCTTTCAGTACACATGAAACATCATTACCTAGCTTAACAGTTCCACCATCATCAATTTCTTAAAGTTTGTCAAACTTACTTATGTCACCATTCATGTGATGTGAGAATCCTCTAACTATGATTCTTTCTAACAAGTGAAATAAGGGTTTTATTATTCTCATATGTTTTCACATTGGGATATTCCTTGATAGCAACATAAACCATCTCAACTACTTCTTTCTCATCATCACAACTGGACTCAGTGGGCATGATTTATTTCCTTTGTCTTTTTAGTCCTTATGCTTCATGTACTTGTGATCTTTCTTATCATTTTTATCGCTCTTACTTATGTTAGGATTCTTAGCTGCAAAATGACCAACTTCATTTCTCTTAAAATAGATCAAGGGTAGTTTATCTTTAAATTTACCTTTCATTTTGATAATCTCCTTGCAAAAAATGCTTCAATATCATCCATATCATCTTCATATTTAGATTCAATTTCATCTTTAAAATTCTTCACTTTATTTAAACTACAATAGTTAGTGAAGAGTTAAAAGAATTTCTAAGGGTAACAATACTATTAGCATAATTGCTCAATTCAAATGCAATTAACTGGCCAACTAAACCATCAAGTATCGGATCATTATAAGGCATAGCTCTAACTTCTTGAATTGTAGAAACTTTTATAGCATAAATTGGTAAAAGTGTTTTGAGAACTTTACGTACAATTTCACTATCACCAATAAATTTTCTAGTAGAACTGATTGCACTTACTACTTCCTTGATTTGGTTCATGTACTATGCAACAGTCTCACCTTCTTTCATTCTCATGTCATCAAACTTGCCACTTAATATTTCTACTTTAGCACTTGGTACATTTGGATCTCCATCATGTATGAGTGCTATCTTGTCCCACATTTTATAGCATTAACACAGTTCTTGACATCATCAAACTCAAGGTCATTCAGGGTAGATACAATTTCAATCATCAAACTATTATGATCTTTCTTCTCATCTATTTGCTCCAAGGTCACAGAAAGGGGTTGTGATGTATATTCACTATCCAGCTAGTATTTTGCATTGTCACCAATTCCAAATAGGTATAGCCTCACTCTATTTTTCTATGAGGAGAAATTTTCTTTATTCAATTGTGGCACCTCTTGCTTATACATTTAGAGATCTTTAGCTAAAATTCCTTCAAATTTATTCCCTCAAGAACTTTCTCTGATACCAAATGTTAGATAGCTGGGAGGGGGGATGAATCATTTATGCCCAATAATCCTACATGCCTTTCAAACACTTCTATACCAATACAACTTCATAAGTGTCATCAACAATAACTCACTAATCTCATTAAACTTAATAATTCAATATTTTAATCAATTTACCTCAAACTATTATCTCACTATTTCAATTATTACAGAGTATTAGAAATATATCTTAGCTTGTACTTAACTATTACCTAGTTGTTAATTAGCTTTTACCAAGTTGCAGTATTAAGTAAATACCATGAAAATCAACATAAAAACATTCACACATTTGACAGCATGATTTAACATGGAAACCATGTTAAGTGAAAAACCACCTAGGACTAACAACCCAAATGATTTTTACTTTTCTAAAGTGAGCTCTATTAGGAGCTAACCTTGTTAAAGGTTACATGCACATTTTTAGTGTGACCTAATTAGAGGGATTTAACATAAAGATCATCTAGAACTTATCACTCTTTGATCTTGTCTAAAGATTTGCATGCTCTAAAGGGCTTACAAACATCACTAATGATGTTACCATATAGGATTTCACAAACTTGTTATGTCCACTTAGTTAAGATATTCTTCTGCTATAATGATAAGAAATAAATCTCTAAGATTTAGTAGTTCCTTGCTTGTTTAGATCTCATTTCATCTTTGTCTTCTTCCTCTGATCTCTGCTTGGTTGATTCATTTATTCACACTTTCAATTTCTCTAACTCTACTTGATTTTCCTTCTACTTTGCTTGGCTCTCCTTTCTCCTTTCCTTCACTTCTTCAACAATTCACATACATTTAACATTTAACTAGCAACTAATCAACAACCAAAAAAAAATTCCAACATCTCCTTAAATAGTAAACTTTTTGTTTCTAGATTCTTCCATGTTTTTTTCTAAACCGCATCCATAGATCTCATATTCATTGTACTTACTCACTTAGAAAATATAACTTTCATTGAAATTTTGGCTCATCCTTATCTTGTTTCAATCTCCATTATCAAATCTTCATTGTATGTTTTTAGTCATTGATCTTGTAGCTAACTTTGACTTTTGCCTTTTAACTTCTCGAATATTATTTTAGTTTTGCCATAAGTCAGCCTCAATTCCATCTTTCTTAACTTGTTCTTCCATCTCATACTTAGTTAACATTACATTTCACTTGGGTAATAAATCAATCAATTAACATATGAATTACTTAGTTAATATTATAGTAGCTCAGGAAGTAATGTACTCCTTTCACCTTGTCACTCGATATAGCTTGTATAGCTCAAAAATACATAAACATCATCACTGCATTACATGATTTCATGATTTTAAAACAATAAAATAAATATTACATCACCACTATCCAACTCATTCAAGTGCCCATTTAATACCATACTTATAAACTCTATGATCAACATACTTTCTTCAAATCCTCTTCATCAATTAAATCATCTTCATCAATCAAATGATATGGAACTCTATTAAATTATCATATTGTCTAGCCAAGTAAGAATTTGACATCAATGACAATATAACAACTAATATGACTCTTTCACATGTATTCATTTAATTCTTGAAGTTACATCATTAGTATGGGCTAACGCATAGAATTATCAAATATGATAAATGAAGAAAATGGAAGGGTTTTGTAGGGTTTAGAATCAAATAACTCTCGCGAGCTGACCTGCCTAGAAATTAATACCTCAAAACTATATATATATATATATATATATATATATATATATATATAGGGGACCCAAAATAGGGCCCAATAATGGGTGCATTGCATCCTTAATTGGCCCATTAGGGTTGCACTACATCCCTAATTAGTCAGGGATGCATTACATCATTGATAACCAGGTCTTAGAACCTCTAGGATCCCAAAACAAGTCTCAAATCCTAGAAATCAATCACAAAATTAGAGATATAGTCATTTCAGTCCATAGAGGAGATAATCTAAGGGGATCAATGAAATTAAGGGAGGACCTAGGATAATATATCCTACCTCGATCTTAAAGCCACAAAATAGGATTTTTTAAGAGGATCTATTAGGTTTCACCCCTATCCCACCAAGGAGAAAGGACAGAAAAGGGAAGAAAAAAGGAGAAGCACAAGGAGATTGATGATCTCACATTAAATATGTGATAAATCATCACTAAATTAGAGTTCTTACAATTTAATACGATACACTGCCATGTGATGTGCGCCATCTCAGTGGAAACTTCATAATGTCATGTCAAGCTCGTAAATTTATAGTAATGCTTTTGGCATTTCTCTTTTCCAATCTACCAAAACCAAATGTTAAAAATATCAGTAAGGAACATAGATAGAGGGAGAGATGGGGGCAGAAATATAGAAATGTAAAGATTTAAAGGTATAGAAAGGGGGTCATGGAGAGAAATGGGTGGATAAAGAGATAGAGAGATATATGTGTCTAGATATATAGGGGGAGAAAGAGAAAGATAGAGATTAATATAGAGTGGGAGCATGTGAGAATATTAGATAGAGATAGATCAAGAGGTAATTTAGAAATGGATCTAGGGATATAAAGGGGGGGACATAGAGAGGGAGAGATATAAAGAGGAAGAGATATAAAGAAATATAGATGATGAGATATATTGATAGAAAGTTAAGGAGATATAAAGAGGATAAAGGAGCATAGACAAAGGGACAAGTACTTAAATGACCTTCCATATAGCTCTACTATGTGCCAATTACACACCAAAGTGCGATTACTAGTATAATTAAAAGATAACAATCTTTATTAATAAGGAACTATGATTAAGTTTAAAAGATGACACTTGGTATTTTTTGTTAAATTAAGTAGAATCAAATCTACAAATGTAATTATATTTCCATTTTTATAGATATGTTCCAATTGTAGATTTTTATCTCATATAAGTATGAGAGGAGACATGTCTCCAAGGTTTAAACATCATTAGTTAGTATATTAATAAAATAACTATATGTATAGTATATAAATTATTATGTATGTATAATATAATATATGTAATATATATTATATATATAATAATAGATAAAAAAGAATATTTATCTAATGATGATTTACCATCATTAATGACAATCATGATTATATCAATTTGATTGTAACTACAAACTTTACACTCCCGCTTAGTTAGGAAGGATTGATATAGAATATATTATGTTCTTGAGTATATGAAGAGATATCATCTCAATATGATATTCTTAGAATGACATATCAACATAAATCCATCAACACAAACATATATTATATATGGAATTGGCTATGATTCACAATTATACTAAATTTCTCAACAGCTTTTCTTTTAGCAAGGAACGAAATTAAGCAATTACTATAAATTTAATATAAGTTTAAATACCACCTTAATTTTGGTCTATAGTAAATTTAAGTTATGGTGTCTAACAATATCTGGCCCAAACAACCATAACAACTTTCATAGTGTCTAGCAAAATCTAGCCCAAAGAACCAGGACAAGTTGGTTATCAAGGTGTCTGGAAGAAGCCATCCTAAAAAAACCAAGATAAAAATTACTCCAACACATTTTAAGTGCGGTCTATAATAGATTTAAGTTATGGTGTCTGATAATATCTGGCCCAAAGAACCATAACAAGTTTCATGGTGTCCGGCAAAATCTAGACCGAAGAACCATGATAAGTTGGTTATCAAGGTGTCTGGAAAAATCTGGCCCAAAGAACCAAGATAACACTTTCTCCAAAGCATTTTGGTGTTAAGAGATAGGTCTACTATTGATAAGATCATCACCTTACAATAGTTACCTTTTTTTTCATTATCATAACTTCTAGGACAACAACTTAATGTAATCTATTATGATAACAGGTACAATTATTTATAAGATCTTCACCTTTCGATAATTCCCCTCTAAATATATGCATCAATGAAAGATCATCATCTTTCATGACATAATTATAACAGCATCATGTAGTAACTCGCATGATATCCACCATGAACCAGGTCAGCGAGTGGACCCACCATAGTTGCTACTAGAGTGTGGAACAAAGGGCTTTCACCTCATACTTCTCTCTTATAGAGAAGAGTGCATCATAAAGAATTTCTCTTAGAAATTCTTATTTTAGAGAAGATATCATCCACAAGGTAATGCATCTCAAAATTTCTCTCCGTAAACATCAATCCTAGGACGTTAGGTCCTCTAGTTATTTCCTCAGAAACTCTCTTTACTGAAGGATGCCTATCGAACTCACTTTGAATCTGATATCAATTTTTTGATTTTCTGGTGGTAAGTCATCACTTCTTCATGATATGTGTAAGAATGGGCCGATCAATATCATGTAGTTATCCACATGTATTTATAGACTCCCTATGAGTCTCAATCTTCTAGGCTCCTGTATTGCCTTCAAATAAGCATCATACTCCCTTTTAATGTAGAAGAATATCATAATCTCAATCATCAAGGAAGAGATCCTCATGTTATCCATCTTGATCATCAGGGTCTTTGGAGCTACTATCATTAGGTTGATTTTACCCAATATCCAGTACCATGTGTAAAAACCTAACTTTATTTTCCTGTAAGAATATCCTCAACCATAAAGGATAAAATCAAGGCAAATAACCTTTATAGTATGTATAGAAATTACAAATATGAGAGAGAGAGAGAGAGAGAGAGAGAGAGAGAGAAATGTCAAAAATAAGAATATTTATCTAGACATGAAGATTTAGAATTTTCTTCTTAAATTATTTGAGAATGGAACATCTCCTCTTAAAATTTGGAATGGAACATTGACTATTATTCCCCCCACAATGTAAAATTTCCATGTATTATTATATTGTTGAAAAATATATTTTTTTCAACTATGATAACTCCTTTCTAAGTTCTAACTTTCTCTTTTTATTCATTGAAAGTCCAAATATTCATTTAGCTTAATAGTAGAATTAAACACAAACTCATCCTCAATACACCAATATCTTAATTGAGTATGATTATGCCACTTGAATGACTCTACAACTTATACATCAAGTTTCATTTATCAAAGAGAGACTTGTATATGGTTCAATTGAAGTCGTCACTTTCTCATGATATAAACAAGGGTAGGCCCATCGAAATCATGAAGTCACACCCATGTATTTCTCATACTCCCTCCCAGTATTAATATTCAAAGTTCTTACATTTCTTTATCCAGCTTGATCATTAGATGACTAATGAGTTCTAGGTCACAACTTTTATGGAGCTACTATCATGAGATTGATTATGCACAATATGCCTAATGTGCCATTCTTCTTTTCCTACAAGATCATCTTTAGATACAAAGGAAAAGATCAAGAGAAATAGATCATATAGTACATATAGAAATACAAATAAGAGAGAGATTATAATGAATACATAAATGTAATAATTAAGAATAATAAATACGTATATGTACATCAACATCCTTGATACTAATTTCTCCAATGAATATCCATATGCCTCCAATGGGAATGAAACATTGGGTTAAGGTAATTATTCACTCCCCCACAATGTAAAATTCCCACATACTTCATTTTTATAGAGTTTTCAATCAATATCAAGTCTAATGAGATACAATCATCCATTAATGATATCAATCTCTACCTCTTTTGGTATCTTCTTCTTTCTTCTTTCTATTTTGGTCCATAAGAATGAATTTATTACTCTTACTCAAAGCTCTATTCATCAAGAGGATGACCATAGGTGGTTCAAATTCTTTGGCAACCATAATCATATGATTTGGGTAGTTTTCCCATTCTAACAAATTCACGATACTAGAGCTTTGGTTGATGTTGACATAGGCTTCTTATCCTTGATCCTTACATCATTCAAATGTTGAATATGATCCATGCCTTAGTTTTAAAAAAATTCTCATATAATATGACTTCCATTTTATAATTCTTTTCCAACTTCCCTCTTAATAAACTTCCTTTGAATCACCTATTTTACAATAATCCTTAACCTCTTCTTTTTAAATAGCCTCCAATATTGGGTCCACTTGCAATATCTTTATACAACCAAACTAGATATGTTGGCCATTATTGAAATATCCTATGACAACAAATTAAAAATAGCAAGCAAAACTGCCAAAGAATTCGAGCAATAAAATTTCAAAATAGTGAAATTTATCTTAATAGAAAGTGTGAATTCACCAACCCAAAACTTCTAAAGATTCACTCAAGTCAATCATAAAAAATGTTGCACCTATTCTTCTAATGATATTTTGGTGTTTGGTGTCATAAAAAGTAATCTTGATATGCTTTAGATTGAAGGGAGCTAGACTTGAAGTTGTGATCTCTCTAGGCTCTCCAACAGATCTCTTAGTTTGCCATAGATGGTGTTTTCCTTTAGTCAGTGCCAAAGTAGGTTGCTAGCAACATTATTCCCAAATATCACGGTAGCAGTAAATCTATGATTGCTTAATTTAGGGCCTACTCATTACTATTTCTACCATGCAAAGCAACCTCTCAGTCACAGCTACAATTGGATATGATCTGGATTGTTATTAGTGGTAGATGATTTTCATAGACTCAGGTTTGAACTTATGCAGAACCATAATAGACAATCACTTTGCAGTGTCGGGTAGCATTCATAATGGCTATTGTTGTCACACTTTGTATTTGCCTCGTATGTTTTACAAAAGAGGTGTAGATATTGTAGTCTTCTTCCTTTGCCTCCTCTCTATTTTCACGCTTTTGATACTCTTCATCTTTGCCGAGAAGGGAGTGATATTCCTCTTGGATCATTAGTGATTGCCAGCAGTTCCAAATAATTAAAATTTACCCTTCCTACTCATTCAGTGAAGAATTAATACATTTTGCTAACTAGCTTTTGGAGTTTGCCTTCCTCTATTAAAAAAATTTCAATAGAGTACCTATTCATATTAACTGTCACTTCAACTTCTTTGTCTACTCAGTTTTCACCTTCTTCTGCTTAGGTCTATTCGATTCCATCTCCTCCTCTCTATGTATTCTTGGAATTTAAAATTTTACAAACTAGAATTTATGAAGGATCGCATCCCCTGGTGAAGAGGCATATGAAATAATATTTAATAAAGGTGAGATGGGAGTTATGTAATTATACCAAGAAGCGTATAGAATGAGAGCAACAAGTTCCAACACAAGAATATGTTAACGGATTATGTTGTGTAAAGAAAATTGATAATAGTTGCAAACAAATATTATTTTTCAAAACCAATTTAAAATAGGTAATGTCATTTGACATTCTCAACTATTTAAAAATAAAAATAAAAATAGAAAATATCATATGACATTCACAACTATCAATAAAATAAAATAAATAAAATAACAAATATCATTTGGCATTCACAAATAGTAACAATTAGAATTTAAAAATATAATTTTATTTGACATTAACAAATATAAACAAATAAAAATTAAAAATTAAAAATTTATTTAGTACTCTCTCTTTTTTATTGGTAAATGGTCGCAGCCATGATTAACTTTAATATATTAAAATTAGAATTACAAATAGATCCCCCATTCTAACGGGCACTAGTAGGAAAGAACAGGGAAAGAAAACCTCCAGTCTAGCCCAATACTCCAGTCCTATATTATACATTAGTAAAAGAGGCATACCCCAGTGATTGCTTCATTATAATATCCAATATATTTAAATCTGCCTTTCTGACAAAGCTCCAAATAAGAGAAGATGTAATTATAATCTGTCTTCAGTCACCACAATCATCAAAACGTTAAGGGTTAACAAAAAACCAAAATCATCATACCTCATTACGCAACCAGGAGGGCCCATATTATATAACTGAGAATAAAGTCATATAAGGGAATAGATTAAAATTAAATAACAAATTTTGTTATGTTTATTTAAATGATTTATTTATAACTTCATTTAATTAATATATAGTATAGTTAATGATTAATGATTAAAAAATTTGGGTTTGGAAATCATCTAAACTAAATGTTAGTGATACTCGTGGAAGCTTTTACAATTGATTATTTGTTAATGCTAGGTCAAATAGTTTCAACTGAATCCAGAGGGGCAAGCCAAAAGGACCAAAAGAGATTGTAGAAGGCCACCCAATCTCTGAAAAATATAGCTCTAAAGTTTATGCATGTATGAGAGACCAGGAGACGAAAGACTGAAATAAACAAGAATAGATTGGAAGCTAAACCAATAGACCCGAGATGATAACAGAAATCACGATAAAACCGAATCCAGGTATCAAGGCAAAACTATATCTAACAACCATTTCATTACTATAGATAGATATGTATAGTAACATAATTAACCATTTTATTGTGAAGAGCGGGATGGGAGCGCATGTTCAAAATTCAAATCTAGAAACGGGCAAGAAGTCATAGGGAGGCGGACCTCGATCACTAGGCACACAAGAGGGGATCCAGGTAGGCAGTGGAGAGGAGTCAGGAGATGGGGACCCACGTGAGGACATTCCAGGGAATCTCCCAAAGAGATGGGCCTCACTCTTTGGTGTCAAGCCATCTGTTAAGTTCTCTTTTCCTCCAATTAAGGTTGTGTCAGGACTAGAAAAGTGATCTTGCATGATTGCTATTCCAGACAAGATTGTTGAACAGAGCATTGCCTCTATGGCCTCAACGCTCGTCGAGAAGTTTATTGGCCTGAGACCAAATATTGATGTGGTTCAGGCCTACACTTTGAAAAAATGGAGCTTGAAAGGTCAGGTCAGCGTCACAACAATGGCTAAGGGTTTTCTCTCTTTTGAGTTCACCTGTCAAGAGGACATGGTTGACATTCTATGTGAAAGCCCCTGGAGCTTTGGGAGGGCCACCCTGATGCTTCAAAAATGGTCATCTGAACTAGACTTAAATGAATCATTCCTTCAGCAAGCTCCAGTATGGGTCAGACTCCCTGAGCTGCCATTGGAGTTCTGGAATGAGGATGTCTTTAAGGGAGTGGCCAACTCTTTCAGAGAGCTTCTCTCCATTGACCCTATCATAGCTTCTACGAGTAGGTTGACTTATGTGAGGATCTACGTAGGTGTGAGGGAAGGGGATGATATTCCTGAAGTGGTATGTTTTTAGTCCAAACTTGGCACTCATATCCAGCAGTTGGACTTTGAGAGTGTCCCTTTTGGGTGTTTTCACTATCTAAAAATAGGTCACAAGGCTTTTCAGTGCCCGAAAGCTAAGACTGCTAAGAAGAAGAATCCTCCTTCTTCTTCTCAAATGAGGATGAAGAAAGTTTGGAAAAAGAAGACCACTGAACAAGGCCAGAAGAGCCTTTCTATGGAGACCTAGAATGCAGCAGATGCTCCTAAGATGACAAACCAAGGGCCTTAGGGCAGGACAAGCAAAGGAGAGTCACTCAAGTCAGGACTAAGTTCCTCTCTACCTTTAAATGCTTCCCAATAGATTGAGGATGACCAGGTCAAGGAAAGGATCCTCATGATTGGAGAAGAGGAAGGTAAGGTTGTCTCACAGAAAGGTTTTTAGGAGTCTAGTTTGGACCTTTTCCCCAGTGACGAAGAGCCAGTTTTGGGCTCCACAGAAGAGGTAAAGGAAAGAGAAAATAAGAAAATTATCATCTTTCAGGACCTAAAGGAAAACTTGGTTTCCACCAGAGAAGTAGCAACCAAAACAGGGAAAAAGGAGGACTTGTTGAAATATCTAGACCAAAGTGTAGATTTTCTCAGCACCCCAAGGAATGATAATAAGGCTTCTAGATCCTTGAAGTTTGAAAAGAAGGGAGAGATACCTAGGAAGAACCAAATCAAAGATCTGTCCAAGGCTTCTCCTATGGCAACTAGGAGTAGTTGCAAACCAGATGTGGGCTCTACAACCAAAAAAAGCAAAAAATTAGAAAGGGAGTCCAGAGAAGAGGAGACCAGAAGATGCTTGGTGAATGGGCACCAAAGCACTCTGAAGGATTTTTCTAAGAGTAAAAAATGAAGATCATCTCATGGAATATTAGGGGCCTAAATGGTGCCCATAAACAATAAATTATTAGGAATCTAATTAGAGACCAGAGACTAGACATTTTGATGATCCAAGAAACAAAAATGAAAAAGGATTCTTTTAGAAATATAAAGTTTAATAACTTGATGAGCGGGGAGGCTTTGGACTCTGACGGAGCCTCTCGAGGCCTACTGACATTATACAAGAAAAAACTATTCAGGGTGGAATCAATTTTCAATGAAGTTAACATTCTTTTTTGTAAAGTGTTCCATATCCATTCCAATGAATTTTGGTTCTTACTCAATATTTATGCTCCCAATAACAAGAGAAATAGAAAGTCCTACTAGTCTAGAGCAGAAGGGCTGGTACAAATTAGTAACATGAAAAAAGGAATCATTATGGGAGACTTCAATACCCCTCTTCTGGGTAAGGAGAAGAAGGGTGGTCTACCTCAGGACTAGGATAGCAAGCATGACCTTTCTAACTTCATCAATGGATTGGCTTTTCTGGATCTGGACCTAATGGGAGGTGACTTCACTTGGTCCAATAAATGATTAGGCAAGGAATGTATTTAGGTTAGACTGGATAGAGCCCTCATTTCTCCTAATTGGCTACAGTCCTCCTCTTGCAAGTTAGCTCTTTTCCCTAGAGTTGGGTCTAACCACTCCCCCATCTCCCTCTTGATTGTTCCTTTTGATCCCTGTAGACCTCCTCCCTTCTGTTTTGAGAAAATGTGGACCTCCCACCTTGACCTTTTAGAAAGAATTAAGGTCTGGTGGAGCATAGATGTGGAAGGCACTACAATGTTCAGGGTGGCTAGAAAACTCAGTAATGTTAAAAGGATGGTAAAAGTTTGGAATAAGTTGGATTTCGGTCATTTATTCTCTCTTAAAGAGGATCTCTCTCCTAATCGCTCTTCTATCCAAGCCTCCATTCAGGAAAATGGGTATAATGCCTTGAATAGGGAAGAAGAGCTATCCATCTTGTCTAATTTACATGACATAATTAACAAAGAGGAAAAGTTCTAGATGCAAAGATCTAGAATCAATTGGCTCAAGGAAGGAGACCATAACACAAAGTTCTTCCATTTATCCACTCTTAAGCATAGAGCTAATAACAGGATTCCTAGCCTGAAGAAAGATCAAGGTGTGCTAACTAAGGAAGAAGATATTTCACTTGAAGTTATTTCTTTTTTCTCCTCCCTTCTATCTTGGGATCCTTTACTCTCTAAAGTGGACCAGGATGACATTGTCTCTTGTATCCCTTAGATCCTCCAACCGTACCATAATAATCTGCTCTGGGCGATTCCTTCTGATTCTGAAGTTAGAGAAGCTCTTTTTTCTCTTTTGGTAGATAAATTACCCAGACCTGATGGTTTTCCCACCTTCTTTTTCCAAATGTATTGGCCTGTCATTATGAAGGATGTCGTAAAGGCAGGTCAGGAGTTCTTTGGAGCCAGAAGTATTCTGAAGGAAATTAACTCCACATTCTTAGTTCTTACTCCCAAAGTGCTAGGAGCTGACACTTTGGATAAGTTCAGAACCATCAGCTTATCCAACTCATTTTATAAGATCATCTTGAAGGTACTCACTTTGGGGCTGCTTAAGCTTCTCCCCCTGATTATTTCTCAGCAACAATCTAGTTTTGTCTCGGGCAGACAGATTTTAGATTCGATTATCATGGTGCATGAAGTGATTCACTCTATGGAAGCTGGAAAGAGAGAAGGGATGTTACTCAAACTAGACATGTCCAAAGCTTACGATCGGGTGGATTGTTCTTTTTTGGATTTGGTGTTGAAGGCTTTTGGCTTTGATGTCAAATCATGCAAGCTAATCTCCCAACTGGTCACCACCCCCTCTCTAGTTATTTTAGTGAATGGATCCCCCTCTGATTTCTTCAAACCTACCAGAGGCCTACGTCAGGGGGATCCTCTATCACCTATACTATTTATTATCTTGGTGGAATGTATTGGCAGACTCATAGAGAAGAAAAAGAAAGAAGGGAGGATCAATGGTTTTAAACCTTCTTCCAAATGCACCCCCTTTACGCATCCGCAATTTTTTGATGATACTATTATGGGAGGAGAGGCCTCGATCAAGGAGGCCAAGGCTATGAAAGACACTTTGGACACCTATTCTAGAGGGTCAGGGCAGGTCATCAATTGGGACAAAAGCTTTGTTTTCTTTATCAATACTTCAAAGGAAAGACATAAGAGAATCTCCAGAATCTTGGGATGTCAGGTGCGGAAGCTTCCTTCTACCTACCTAGGTCTCCCCTTGGGAATGACCCCATCTGAATCCTTCTGGAATGGAATCATGGAAAGGTTCAGTAAGAAGCTAGCTGGCTAGAAAGGAGCCATTCTTAGCCAAGCTAGAAAATGTCAACTAGTTAAATCCATCCTCCAAAACTTGCTGATATATGCTCTGAGACTTTTTACCATACTGGTGAAATATGCCGAGAGGATGGAGAAAATCCAAAGGGATTTTTTATGGATGGGAACTAAAAGGAATAAAAGGTACCCCCTTGTTGCTTGGGACAAATTTTGCCTCCCTAAGAAGAAAGGAGGTCTGGGAATCAAGAAGCTCACTCAACTCAATAAGGCCCTCCTAGCAAAGAAAATCTGGCGCATCTTTAGTAGCATAGGGGAATGGAGATAAAATATGGTAAATAAGTATATAAAAAGGCCCTCTATTTAGTTCACTCTATTCAGTGAGGATATCCCAAGAGGCTCAGTTGTTTGGAATGGTTTCTTAAAAACTAGGGACTTGGCTAACTCTAAAGTCTCCTAAAAGCTGGGTAATGGGGAGAATATTCTATTCTGGTCTAACTGTTGCCTTTCTTAGGGCCCCATTATGAATAACCCCAGCTATGGATCATGGGCTAATGATTGCATCAACCTTTTTGGGCACAAAGTTAGCAATTACAGGACCGAATAGGGATGGAAGGACCTTTCCATTATCTCAGAGGACCTCAAACCAATCATGATCACGCTTAATTCCTTATCCCTTGGAAATAATAAGGATGAACTAGTTTCGAGGGATATTGCCAATGGGCTCTATTCGGTAGCCTCTGGGTACTCTGCTTTATGGAGCTTAAAAGAGTCTCCCCCTTGGTCGAGGGCTTGGCTTCCGAGCCTCATGCCAAAAGTCAACATATTTTTTTGGTTGGCTCTTTAGGACAAAACTCTCACCCAAGAAAATATCATCAAAAGAGGTCATATCATGCCTAGCAGATGTGTTTTGTGCAAAGAAGAGTCAGAGATAGGTAATCATTTGTTTGTTCACTACTCTTACTCAGGATAGTTTGGGGCTTCCTCACCCAGGACCTAGGCCACAACTGGTGCTTTCCTTCCAACCTTCTAGACTATTTTTGTCAATGGCATGGCATGTTCAATGGGTCTGCCTTGAAGGAAATTAGCTCCTAGCTCCTGCCCAATTTTTGTTGGAGCATATGGAAGGAGAGAAACAATCAGATTTTCAGAGATAGGGAGGAGCCAGCTTTAGTTGTTGGAAGGAAGATATTCAATAACATAAAGGATAATTTTTTAGTGAGGAAGGGGGGAGTTTTTGAGATAGGAGGCAGGAAAAAGGAGAAGGTAAAAGACAGAGTGAGGAAAAGATAGGAAGCCAAGTGGCTCCTCCCCCCTGAAGGATGGCACAAAGCCAACTTCGACAGAGCCTCCAAGGGCAACCCTGGATCTTCGGGTAGTGGAGGTGTGATAAGGAATGAAAATGGAGATAGTATTGTAGCTTTTTCTCTCCTGTTGGGTTTCCAAACAAATCATTTTACGAAAGACAACGCAGCATGCAATGTAGTAAAACTAGCTTTTGAAATTAGAATTACCAATTTATGGCTCAAAGGGAACTCGAATAACATTATAAAGTGCATCAATGGAAAATTGTATCCTTCATGGAAAATTGCAAATCTTATTGATGAGACTAGAGAGACCCTCACCAAATTTAATAGAATCCACGTCACCCATACTTTACAAGAAGCAAACTCGGTTGCCGACAAGTTTGCGAATATAGGGGTCGACACATACCAAAAAATGACTTGGCTTCCCAGAACTTGTTTGCCAACGGACGTTAAAAGTCTAATCAACTTGGATAAAATCCAAGGAAGTAAGGAGAAAATCAAGCTTTAATTATGAATATGAAGGGGTTAAGAAATAAGGGTAATTTTCATAATAGAAGCATGGGAAATCATAAATGCAGTAATCCATTATTGATTAATCGACATGCTTTGTGGGTTGTTTATTGCAATCACTTCTGGGGAAACAGCAAGGTTATTTTTCTCTGTTCTTTGCTTGCTTTCAGAGGTCCATTTCAGTCACAAAGTGAAGAGCACATGAGTAAAGTGGTTGTGCAGTGTGCAGAAATGGTTGGCGAGAGATGTAGAAAGGAGCCGGTGGGAGATTTTAAGAAATGGAGTAGGCTGAAAGTATGGGAAAAGCTTGAAGAGGGTGGGGTTACCAATTATATCATAAAGCTACATGGATTTGATCAAGAGGTGACCAAAAGTATGGTGGGGTCTTGGAAGGATGGCAGGATGAAGGTGAATGGCATCTACTTTCGAATAACGGAAGAGGTGATTGTGGCTATCACTGAAATCCCTATCGAGGGTTTTAAATTCTTTAGGGATAAAAAGCTCTCGACCAATGTGGTTAGGGACTTTTTGGAGAGTGAGAAGGAATTGAAGGCACTAAAAAATATTGACACCTACTATGTCCCCGACTCCATGAAGAAGCAGTGGAGGTATGTTTTAAAAGCTATTATCGAGTACATTACTTTGGACCCTAAGTTTGATAGAGCTCGAACCCACCACTTTGTCATTTTGAATCATTTCCAAAATAATGCCAAAATTTTCTTTCCTTATTATCTATTAACCTCAATGAGCAAGGCGGTGGACAGCTTCAAAAAGAAGCCCATCACAAACCCAGCTCTGCATGAGGGGTTGTTGTTGCTTATCCACGAGCACTTCAAAGCTCAGACTATAAGCATCGCCCCCCCTTAGATAGAGAATGTGGAGTCTGGTAGTTCTAGTTACTCCTCTGACTCAGATGAAATATAGAGCCTTAGCTCTGAGAAAGGAGGGATCTCTTCTTTGAGGAAAGCAGAGACTTACCATGCTAAAAAATCACCCTCCCCCATAACCCCTAGTAGAAAAAGCCCTAGGGATCTCGGGAAGAAGCCTCCTGAGAAGGCTGAGGAGGGAGACAGTGATGATGAGGAGGAACCAGAGTCTGAGGAGGTGGTTAAGGAGACGTAGGAAGAAATTAAGGAGGAAAGTGGAAGGAAGAAACGCAAGAGGGAGAGTTTGGAGGAAGTGCATTCTCAATTTGAGGAGGCATCTGTGTGTTAGAATCTGATAAGATTAATAACCCAAAAAACTAGTGCAAAGAATAAATATCTAAACTATGAATGCAAATGATACAAAATCAAAATAGCATCATAGAGTTAGTCTCCAAGAGAGTAATGCAAATGCTGGAAGCAAAATAGCATTAAGAGGATGCAAAAACAAGAGATGCAAATACAAGCCAGGTAGCATGCTTATATAGGCTAGGAAGAGGGAGGAGGTGGCAACACCAACCAATGAGGAGCAACCATCTATCGGACTAAAGATAGCAAAGTATCTTCCCAAGATAGCTAATGGATGCTCACATGTAGGAAACTGACACCTCACAACCATTCACCTAATAAGACATGCTTTATTAACCTGAGTGAGATTATTAAAAGTGTAAGAAAAACCTAGCAAAATAGGAAAAATAAAAAACTACACTAACACCCCCCCATAAGTGAAGCTTAGGTGGATGTAGAAATGGGTCCCGGCAAGTCAAGCCTGATGAGGTACCCATGTACATAAAATTCCCCCAAAAGAGAGAGAAAAGAGACTCCCTAAAGAAAATTAGGACTCCAAGTGAGAGGAAGTGGCCCCTTCAAAAGATGAAGCATCCCATACCCCCAGCAAAGCTTGCAAATTTTGTCGGATAGATCCACTTACATCGAACAATTTTTCTTCCCTTAGAAAAAGGGACAAGATCCCAAGTGTGGTTCCTCATCAAGGAACTATACTCTTCCTGCATAGTTGTATCCCACTTAGAAATACCAGAAGCCTCATGAAAGGACTGTGGATTTGAGGCAGTAGCAATGAAGATATGTAGAGCATCTTGGAATTGTGAATGAGTCTGCTTGGTGTTTGATGGATCCCCAACCCAATCACCTATAAACTGCAAGGTCTATCTAGCCCAAAGTGGACCAAAAGATAGAGAATCTAGAGGAGAATCATCAACCTGTGAATGATGACTAGGAGAGGAAGGAGGTGAGTCCTCTGAATCACTCTATGCATCAAAAGTGGAGGTAGAAGACTACTCAAGTGAATCTGACCCATTAGAAGATCTATCATGTATTCCAAGTGACTCCAATGTCAAAGTAGAAGGCAACCCTATGACCATGCTCTGCTGGTTAAGTTGATGCAAGTAGTGGAAGTTAAGATGGCCAAACTGCTCATGCCATAATCTGCTCACATCATTAGAGTGAGTGAGCAAAATAGTCAAATGAGGATCAGGAACAAGGTGAGAAAACATATAGAGTCGTGACTGATGATCTGCTCTCCCAACTGCAACTTTAGAATCATTGTGCAACTCACATATCTCCACTAAATCACGAGTGAACTCAACCCAATTGCCTAAACTTGTGTGAGTAATATGGTCTATTGATAGGAGATTAGTTGACAATGAGGGTACACAAGGAACATCATGGAATGTGCCATCCCCCACATCAACAGACCCTCTCCCACACACCTCAATAAGAGTGTTATCACTCATCAACATAGAAGGCATAGTACATGGCTCCAAGGATGCAAGTTCTTCCTTAGATGAAGCCATGTGGTGTGAAGTACCCGAATCAAGAACCCAAGTGGATGGTGAGGAAGCAACTGCAAAAAGGGCCTTGCCCTTTCCTTTCCCCTTGCTATTTTCTTTTTCTTTGTTAGACCCTTCATTAGAACTTTGTTTGATAGACTCAGGAACACTGATATTATTCTTCTCAAGAATGTAGGTCAAGTGATCAAGTTGTTTCTACAAACATTTATGTTCATCATGACTAGGTCTTTTACAATAGGCTCATTTGACCTTTTCTTTCTTAGGCTTATTGCCCTTGGAAGATGGTGTATCAATAGTTACTTTTGAAGAAATTGGTATCTGATCCTTCTTCTCCTTGCTATTCTTTTGTTTCTTTTCCTTACTATTGTTGTTACTACTTTGTCCTTGTTGTTCTTTTGTGCCTTGGTTGGAAGCCAAGGCATGTGACTTAGAGGACGTAAGAGTGCCCATCTGGATTAGCTTGTCCTGTTCTCAAGTGAGATTGATAGCAAAATCATCTAAAGATGGCATGATGAAATGAGTACCAAGTGCACCCTTAGTAGCATAGAAGGTAGAGACAAACACAGAATATTTTGAACTTAGCTTAGAGAGAATACTAAGAATCAGTTGTTCATCTTTCTTTTCAATTCCACATTGTTTTAACTGTAGCCTTAGTGATTTCAATTTGGTGAAGAAATCTTGGATTGTGTTGAAATTGCCTGGACTCAAACTAATTAATTCATTTTCCAACATATGACCCCTCATTGAATCTTGTGTTCCAAATAGTGTTTCTAGCTTTGTCCATACTTCATTTGGTGTTTCAAAAGACTCAATGTGAAATAGCAAGTCAGGAGAAACAGAGAAACACAATGTTCCATATGCCTCATCACATTTGTTAAACCACATAGGCTTGTCTTCATCTTTAGCAGGTTTAGTTTCAAGTCCCATAGTTATCCTATTTAATCCAGCTTTCCTTAAGTGAATTTTCATGCGTGATTTCCACTCAAAGTAATTGTATGAAGTTAGGATGGGCATATTTGTTTGATCCATGATGAAGAAATGCTAAAAAGAAGAGAACCCAGCCATGATAATGCCCCCCCCCCCCGCTTTTTACTCAATCAAAGAACCACCCCCCCAAAGAAATATGATTTGGCACTTTATTTTAGTGCGTTTACAACTACCACTAGAAAGAAATACTTAGTGGTCTTGATTTCAATGCATTACAAACCCTCATGAAGAGCATATGCTAAAAGTGAAACTTGGGCACAATAATCAAGAAAAAAATAGAACCACTGCGATCTACTCGAAAAATCATGCACTTTTAAAAAAAAGAATCACCTTGATATGAGGTCGTATGAGAAAGTTATGATCCTCTGAAGTTTCCAAAATGAGAATTGTACACAGTCACGGCTGAGAATTTGCAATTTTTGAAGAATTCATGCATGAAAATAAAAAAACAACTCCACTAGTGGATAGAGCACAAAAAAATAGCCAAGTTCATAACAAGAATCATCAAAATTGGAGTTCGTATGAGCAAGAACGAGACATTTGAAAATTGCGTTCAAATCTGCGACTGCCAATGGAGAGGAGTATGCCTGTAGCTTTGCATGCTCGATTTTGCAAAATATACAGCTTGCATGCAAAATCTAAAAGATACCCAGATGGTTTTTCGGGGCTACGAACAAAATCCATAAAGCATTTTTCTTTTTGATGTACAGAAGATGTTGTTGTAGTGTAAATTAGATGCCTTTAACAGTAAAAAACGGCTCCAAAAATTAGAAAATGACCCCAGCAACCAGAATATAACATGCAAATGTTGGATTAGCTTCCTAAGTCCATCAATGGCATGTTGGAACCTACAAAACTGATTGAAAATTCCAAATAGGCAAGTTGGTTGTCAGATTTGAGATTAAAACCCTAGAGAAAAATCGTTTTTGTCAAAACTTTTCTAATTCTCAAGATCATCCGAAGATGCAAGAGAAGAGCATACTTCATATTTCAAAAAACTACAATAAAGTTTATTAGCCCCCCCCCCCCCCCCCCCCCGCCCCCAATCTCTCAAATAAGAAAACTAAAATCTACTCTTGCACATAGAAAAGCTCTGATACCATGTTAGAATCTGATAAGATTAATAACCCAAAAAACTAGTGCAAAGAATAAATATCTAAACTATGAATGCAAACGATACAAAATCAAAATAGCATCATAGAGTTAGTCTCCAAGAGAGTAATGCAAATGCTGGAAGCAAAATAGCATTAAGAGGATGCAAAAATAAAAGATGCAAATACAAGCCAGGTAGCATGCTTATATAGGCGAGGAAGAGAGAGGAGGTGGCAACACCAACCAATGAGGAGCAACCATCTATCGAACTAAAGATAGCAAAGTATCTTCCCAAGATAGCTAATGGATGCTCACATATAGGAAACTGACACCTCACAACCATTCACCTAATAAGACATGCATTATTAACCTAAGCGAGATTATTAAAAGTGTAGGAAAAACCTAGCAAAATAGGAAAAATAAAAAACTACACTAACACTGTGCTACCCCTTTCTCCTATCCATCTCCATCCTTAGGAGCAAAAAGAGGAGAAAGTTGGGTATGCGAAAGGGGAAGTGCAAACCAATGATAGGAGGAAAGCATGGATCAACTTCAATTTCAAGACTTCTAAGATGGGCATATTTAGGGAGGCCATGAATCCCCAAATCCTTGTGGACAATCAAGAAGAACAACAGCTGGAAGAACTCATTGATTCGACGATTATGGCTATTTCGAACAGAGCCAGGGAGATAGGGATGAACCTCTTGAATAATTCTTGTAATCGTATGATCAATAATTTTAGATCAATCAAATGGCTTTTCCATGAGCTAGAGGTGGTCAAAGATTAGGTGAAACATATTGAGGCAACAAGGAAAGGGATGGATGCTAACAGGAGGACGAATTTGGCTGACAAGCTTAGTTTGGTAGAAAAAATGATACACAGCCTGGAAAACTACAATCACAACTTTGTGAATCAGATGTTCTCCTTGTTAAGCTCCATTAACAACAACATCATCTCTCTCATGGGTTGGATCAAAGATAGAGAAATGCACGAAGATGAGGATGGAAAAGATAGGGATGAAGCCAGAATGGAGGATGACTCTGCAAAGGACAACTCCATTCCTGATCAGGACCAGGGGAACCAAATCACACAACAAATGGAAGTGAAAGAGAATAAACTAGCCTTTGAGGCTGCTCAGGTTATGCAAGATCTGGAGCAAAAGAACGAGGAATAACTCTCACCTATTCTTTTGTTTATTGTTGTCTTTTGGCTTTTTGTTTTGGCTTTAGGCCGTGGCTTTGCTTGTCTTTTTTTCCTCATCTTTTCTCAGAGCTCTTTCCTTTGGCTAGGCTTAATGCTTATTATCAGCCTATGAACTTAAACTATTTTGACCGAATAAAAGTTAGATCTATTATCTACAAAATAACCCATAACTAAAGGATCACTAAAATCCAAAATTTGGGTCAGAGTATTATACAAAATGACCCAATATCATCTTAATATCATTCTATCTTGAAAACCATAATGATTTCTGTAGCCTCATAATGTTGACCTTCCCCTGCTAGTTCTATCATAGTTCAGCAAGCAGAATTCCACGGCCTCCAGATTATTAAATTTAACATCTGGATGAATATAGGAATCATACATCTGTAGGTAATTAATTAACCAGTCCCTTTCATGGTCTTCTACAATTCCCCTCCATCTTAACAGAAAGTTGATACTTGCCTCCATTCGTAGCCATTCTCTAAAAAATTGGACATTGTCCCTAACTACCATGCAAGGGCATCTAGGACTCCTTCCAATTTTGGGGTTGTTCACATCAAATTCCATGTAAGCCTCTGGAAGAGGGATACAAATCTAGGCATCAATGTTTGTGACAGAAATTTCCAACCCAACTAACCAATAGGGCTCAAAAATATTATGTCTAATCCTGATGATATCCCATTTTTCTACCCTGGCCCTAGCCAAACAACCTACCCAAAGCCCAACAATGTCACTATTGTTTCTCCATGAGTATTCATAACTAAAAACTCCCTCTCCTAAAATATGATTGATTGCTCCACAACTCATATCATCTATGGGCCTTAACAAATGATTCCAATGCTCTTGTGTAATCGGCCCACAAAAGTCCATGGTGCAATTTTCAAATGCATGATAAAGACTTATATTGGAATCCATAACACCCAGACCATACTGCTACCTGTCAATTGGAAGGAACCAAATGCAAACTAAGGTGAAAAGAAAGGTAGCCCTTGTACCATAAATAAATAGGTGAAATCAAAAATTCTAGATGCCTCATCATGGTGATGACATCCAAATGAATAAAGCAGTTCCTTGCTAATTCATCATTTAGCAAGGATAGAAATACTTAAGTGAGAGACTTTTGCAATCTTGGTACTCTGCCCCAAAATGTGTGAAATTACTACATGAGCAGTAACTTGAAGGAATATGATTATATCGCAATCAAAAATGGTTTAAAGTTATGATTAAAAGTTAGTGTATTAAAGCCATCTATGCCTAAATTGGCTAATATATCCGCCTCCTTATTGCCTTCTCTATAAATGTGTGTGTATCTTATTTCTTCAAATGCTAAAAGAGATTTGTTAATAGCTTCTAGTTTGGAATTTAACACCCAGTTTGGGGTATTTCCTTTCTTGAGAGAATTAATGATGATTTGGGAATCCCCTTCTATAATAAGTTTTTTAATATTAAGTTTAATGCATAGGTTAATTCCTTCTTCTATTGCTTCAAGTTCGGCAATATAATTTGATACCATATTTAGAGACTTGGATCTTTTAACAATCCAATTACTTGATTCATCCCTTATAATACATCCAATTCTTGCTTTTCCTGGGTTTCCTCTTGATGCCCCATCAAAATTCAGATTCATCCATCCTGGTGGGGGACGTTCCCATTTACACTTAAGTCTAGCTAGGTCATTCTTCTTTTTGTAGTACACGGGAGGATTAATTAGTAAAGGTCATAGTTTTTTGATTTCAAAGATCCTTCTTCTCTAGGTCTCTTTCTGAGATCACTGTTCATCACTTCTGAAATTGCTACTTCTATTTTTGTAAATAGGGCTTGTTCTGATAAACATTGATCTAGAAAAATTCAATGATTATGTTCTTTCCAAATTTCCCAGAGAATAATAGCCGGAGAGATGTTCCAAATTTTTCCATAGGTTTTCTTTGGATCATCTTTAGGCCATCCCAATAAGTGATCTACCCATCTACTTGCTAACGGAGAGGACCAATTAAATTTACTTTGAAGCCACCTCCAACATTCTTGAGAAAATTTGCATGTGTATAAGAGGTATTTTGCATTTTCTTCATCCTCTTTGCATAGAATACATCTAGATGGCCCTTCAAATCCCATTTTCTGAATTCTATCTGCTGTTAGTATTCTCTTTTGCATGGCTTCCCATAGAAATGTACCTGCTTTGGGAAGACCAACTGGGTCCCAGCATAGGTTCAAGGGGAGGGTACTAATTTCCCATTTTTTGCGAATTTGTGATCATTTTGTATCCTTCTTTAACTTTGTATGTCCCATCTTTTGAAGCAGCCCACATTAGCTTGTCCTCCCTATTTTTAAGTATAATAGTTCTATTCTTTAGTATATTTTCCAATTTCTCTTTATCTTCCTCGTTAATATCGCAATTTGATAACTATTTCCATTTCCATATCTTACTATTGTCTGAGTCAATTTTCTCTAAATAATCTTTCACTTTTGTTCCCCATAAGGTTTTAAGTGTAGATATTGCTTCTAGAGAGAATTATGCCCCTATCAGAGGGGGGTTTCCATTCCAAGAATCTTCCCAAAACAGTGCTTCATCTCCATTCCCTATATCCCAGGTGAGGTATTTGGAAATCAAACTACGATTATGCATAAGAAAATTCTAACTTGAAAATCCCTTGAGGGGGATTTAATTCTGAATAATGAAGTTTTGTCTAAGGGATTAAGATATTTGTTAAATAACATTTTAGCCCATTTCCTATCCCTTTTTGGATAAATTCTCCAAACTTGTTTGGCTCCTAGTGCTTCGTTCTACCATTCTAGATTTTTTATTCCTAATCCACCAAATTCTTTTGATTTGCATATTTTATTCTAGCTAATTAAAGCTACTTTTTTCTTTTCCTCTAATCCTTTCCAAAAAAAGTTTCGTAGTTTACTTTCCAATTTTGCGTTGGTATTTTTGGGCAAATGTGAACACGAAAGTTGGTAGGATCGAATAGCTGCTAGGACTGCTTTGATCTTTGTTATCCTCCTGCCTTTGTCAACCATCTTCCTTTCCAATATTTAGTGTGATTATCAATTTTCCTAAGGATGTGTTCCCATCCCTGATTTGAAAGCGTACTCTTGTTAAGGTAGATCCCTAGGTATTTGAATGGTAAATTGCCTTTTTTGAATCCTAATTTTTGACAAATTTGATCTTCAACTTCTATCTTTGTATTAAGGAAAAAGATTTCTGATTTCTCAGCATTGATCATTTGTCCTGATGTTTTGGTATATGTTTCCAAGATTATTTGAATTTGATCTACCTCTTGTAAAGTGCTAATTCCAACAAGTATAGTGTCGTCACCAAGTTGTTGATGGGTAGTGTTTTCAACTTTGTTTGTGACTTTCACTCCTTTGATTTTACTTTCCTCTTGTGCTGCCTTGATTGCCCTTCCAAATGCTTCTACCATTATGATAAATAGGAATGGAGAAATTGGGTCTCCTTGTCTAATACCCCTCGAGATATTAAAAAAACCTTTCGGGGTTCCATTAATGAGGATCAAAATTTTAGGAGTTGATATACATTGAAAAACAATGTTGATCCATTGTTTGGAAAAGCCAAAAGCCTCTAAGGTTTTACAGAGGAATCTCAAATCTACCTTATCATATGCTTTTTGGATATCTAGTTTAAGCAACATACAAGGTTCCTTATTTTTAATAGCTGAATGGATAGTTTCTTATATAATCGATATGCCATCTAATATGGATCTACCAAGGACAAATCCAGTTTTTTCTTTTGAAATGAGTTTAGGAAGGAATCTTTTGAGAAAAATAGCTAGGATTTTTGAAAATACTTTATATATAGTGTTACATAAAGCAATAGACCTGAAATCCTCGGGCACTACACTTTCATTCTTTTTAGGAATGAGAGTTAGAAATGTATCGTTGATTTCTATTAAAATTTTTCCTCCCTTATGTGTGGCTTCTAAAGCTTTCCACAACTCCTCTCCTAGAATATCCCAACACTGTTGAAAAAAGAAGGCTTGGAAGCCATCTGGACCCAGAGATTTATCCAGATTCATACTGAATAGTGTAGATTTCACCTCTTGGAGGGTAAAGGGTTTGTTAAAAAATTTATTATCCTCTTCTGATATCATCTTAGGGATGTGTGTTAACATCTCTTCTTAAGAAAATTTGTCTGATGATTCAAAATTGTTGAGAGTATCGTAGAAATACTTGGAGAGTGTTTCAACAATTTCCTCTAGATTCTCAGTTTGCTTCCCCTCTAGATTCCTAATTTTAGAAATGGTTTTATAGTTTTTGTTGTTAATAGTGCTATTATGAAAAAAAATTGTATTCTGATCCCCTTCTAGGAGCCATTTTTCTCTGGATTTTTGCCTCCAGAATATTTCTTCTTTAGCTAGAATTTCTGCATGTTTAATGAGGTACTCTTTTTCTAATTGATAAGATTCGTTATTCATACCTTTCAGGAGAATCTCTTCATTTAATTTACTCATTTTTTCTTCTATTTTGAGTTTCTCTTTGAAGATGTTTTTAAAATGTAAGTTATTCCATTTTTAAAAATTTTGTTTTATACTTTTAAGTTTGGAGACCAGGCAAAACATTTTTGAACCCTCAAACTGTTCCTCCTACCACCAATCTCTAATCTGATCCATAAAAGCTTTATCCATCAACCACATTTTTTCACATTTAAAGGGATTTCTACTAGGTTTAAACTGCTCTTTGATTTCCATTTTCACTGGGAAATGATCTGAACCGGCCATAGGTAGAATTTTTGCATTGATCAAATTATTCATGCTAATATTTCCTTTTAGAAGAAATTTGTCCAGTCTTTCTACTATATAACAGTATCCTTTTCTTATGTTGTTCCAAGTATATATGCCATTCTTTGTTTTTATATCCATAAGAGAGTCTTTCTAGATCCACTCTTTAAAATCTTCCATAGCTTTGCTTATTTGATTATTATCTCCCTATTTTTCTTCCTTACTTAATACCACATTGAAGTCTCCTCCTATAATGATTGTTTCTAGGGGTAACGAGTTGATGAAGGTGTTGATTGCATTCCAGACTGCAAGTTTGTCTTCTGTAGGTGTCGATCCATAAACATTGATTATTACTCTCTGTAAGTTAGATTTTGTACTAACAACTCTAGCTCCCATCCAATTTTTTTGTGAGGGGAATACTTCAATATTGATTAGCCTGGGATTCCATATTATACCCAATCCTCCTGAGGCCCCCTGTGCCTACTGAAATTCTGATTTCCACTTTCCTAATTTCTGACTCAGCATTATTCCTTCTTCTTTATATAATTTAGTCTCTTGTAGTAATTTAATATCTGAATCAAATAAGGTAAGATTATGCTTTAATAAGCATTTTTTGCTAGGGGGCATTAAGGCCCCTTGCATTCTAGGTTGTGATTTTCATTACTCCTTGGGAAGGAACTTCCCCTTCCCATTGTGAAGAATATCAAAAATCTTTGTCTAATCCTTTACTTGCCCTGTAGCCTCTCTGAGTTCTTTTAGTGATTTTTTGCCACGTTTCTATTTTAGTTTTCCACAAATTGGTGTTTTTATTCCTTCCTTATTCATAGCTATACCAATTTTTTCAAGATTTTTCTCTTCTAATACCTTTTTTGCGATAATAGAAACCTCACCCTCCTGACTGTCTTCCATGATGATTTCTTTGATTAGATTTTTGTTGATTTTTTGTTCCTTGTTCTCTAATACCTCATCCTCTTTATAGAAATCTTTTTTGTTTGGACTCTCTATTAATCCACTTTCCTAATTTTGATCTAATTCTGTTGAAAGTAATGATTCTTTTAAGGTTGTTCTAGTGTTCTCTATTTCTATAGAAAACATATATTTCCCATCATTAGGTGTTTGCCAGAACTTATAACTTTTCTTTTCCCCTTTTTTCCTAATGGTAATGTTTCCCCACTGGGCAGAGTCTGCTGGTGGGATGATGATTGCCTGCTTTGTTACTTCTTCATGAGGAGCCTTTCCTAGCAATTTTTCTGATTCTTGTTCTTTCCTTCTATCTGATCTTTGCTCCGTTTGTATTAGTTTATTATTCCAGATGTGATTTATGTTAGGCTCCTGATTCTATTCATTATTCTGATTTTCACAAATTCCTGATGTCTCCCCTATTTCTATGTTTTGAATCCTTTTCCCTTTATGTTCCTTATGTATTTCTTCTGCTAATATACTTTGATCAATTAAGTCATTTTGAATCAGGAGTGTTTAACTCATGAAGGAGCTTGTTTAATTTGATAATATTCAAATCCATTTCTTTAATGACTTCTTTTTCCAACTGACAATCCTTACATCTCTTGAATTTATTAAGTGAATATTGGTAGCTTATATTCTTCTTCCCTTCTATTTCCTTTGTTCTATCCAATTCCTTCTCATTATTTATTGGTTTTGATCTGTAATCTGTATCCCCTTTCTCAGGAAAGTTTTCTTCTATTTCTTCATTCTGAGCTTCTTTGTGTTTTGAGGAATTTATTATAGCCTCATCCTTCCTTCCTTCTATTTTACCTAGTCTTCTTTTAATGGTTATTAGGTCTTTGATATTATTTTTGATATAAGATTTTGAGAATTCTACATCTACAATTTCTAGTATTTCTCCTGAATATTCATTGAAAGCTAAATTGTATATGGATTTTTTTGTGATGATCTTCTTGCTAACCAAATTGTTTTAATCAGTTTTTGTACACTCGAAAGTGTCACACTCTAAACCCTTCTATCCAAACGATTCCATGATTTTGGAATGCTTGGATGCCGGCTTAGAGCTCCCTATCCACAGAGTGCAAGAGAGTATATTTCAAGAATAAGAAGGCTCTCAGATGAGCCTTAGAGATACTCTTCTTGCTAGTAAACCATGCAATGGGAGGTTCCAAAGACAAGATGCAAGAATGCAAATGTCCCAAGGAGTTCCTCAAGAATGCAATGCAAATGAAGATTAAGCTAGGATGAGAATGCCAAATGCAGCTATGCTAAAACATGTATGAGAGTGTTACAAAACCAAATATTTAAACTATGTGAGATTATTGCAAGAAATCAAAGTTAAACTAAAATGCAACTATGCTAAGAATGCCATATGATCTTATGCTAATGTGATGGAATGAGAGAATGAGACAAGAAATGAGAAGTTCTCCACAAAGCTCCAAAGAAACCTGATAGAAAACCTGCAGCATAACAATATTCAAATGAGGATGGATCCTTTGAGGGGGAAAGCGCTCTCCCTTTTAAAGATGTACGGACGGTGGAGATCAAGATGAAGATGGTGGATGATCAACGGTTGAATTCGAAAATAGGAGTGATCCATGTGCACACACAAGTCGACCAATAGAATATAAGTTGACTTGTCATATAAGACAAAAGTCTCAAAAACCTTTTCTTTTAATTGTAAAATAGAAAAAGGACTGTATGTGTGCATTTTAAGTGGGTTAGAAGAATGGGGTCTTTTATTTAATTAAAAGGGGACATGTTCTTTTAATCAAATAATGAACTTAGGATAGCATAATCAAACTATAGGTTATAATCAAATAAATTGATTATTAGCAATTTGGTCTAAGTAAATGATTAAATTAATTTAGCCAAAATGTTGAAAAGGGGGCTAATAGTCTAAATGACCATTTTTAGGTGATTACATTTTCCCCTCTTTGACTAATGCGTGATCGATCTGGGAACACATTATGTCAAAGAAAATCGAAGCCAAGTAGGCGATGATAGATATAGATGTCTAATTTCAAAGAGTGAAATGCAGAAATAGATAGCAAGTCCTAAATGCAAAGCCTGATAGCAGTAGTACTGAACACTAGGAAGAGATGATGTCAGAATTCAAGAAGAATACTAACACTTAGAAAAGCAGATAGAGTGAGAGCAAGTGAGAAGATCAAACAAATGCTCCTAAGCAGTGATAGAGTATTTTTGTCTCCTCGGGATCGAAATTGAAATGAGGTAAGGGGATGCAAAAACTGGCTAGAAATGAGAAAATTAGAATATAGCAATGTCCAAGATGACAGATAGATGATTAGAATCCAAGAATGACTATATAAAAAAATTGATAAAATGCCCCAGTTTGACTAGAGTTGACCTTGAAGGATATAGCATAAAAATAAGGTCAAAATGAGTAGAAAGGTGATTTTAGACATGAAATAGTGAATTTAAGTAGATATGAAGTATAGAAATGATGAAGACATGAAGAAATGAAGATGCCCCAATGATGATTCAGAGATTAGACCTCAAAAGGTCAGCTAACTGCTCAGAAGAAAGTAGAATTTTAAAAGACAATTTTGACCATCAAGATGAACTCGAATTTGGATTTCGATCCCAAAAATGAATCTAGGATGTTGAAATTATTTAAGAGGTCAAAACTTTATATAATGTGATGATAAGATAGAAAAGAGATGAAGCGAAAGATTAAGAAGGTGAAAAGACATGAACAAGAAGAAAGTAAAGAAATATATGAAAGGAGTTAGCTCATATGTCCACAAAAAGATGAAGAAAGAGCTCTCCCCATATGCAAGAATGCAAGACTAAGCTAGAAAATGAACCTAAAATGCAAGCTAATATGCAAAGTGGTTTACCAGCAAGAAGCGCATAACATTTAGACTCTTAATTTCATCATTGAGCATTTATTAGGGACATCATGAGATCATATAACCATCACTAGTATAACTATGAGGATATGAATATGATAGATATTAGATAGGTATGTGGAAATCCAATCTAAGCATTAGAGACAGTCAAGATAACTACACGATTAGATTCCCTAAGTTTAATTTAGCAAGATTACACCTGTATCAAGGCATAAGCACCAGGATAAACCCTGAGTGCGGTCTTGCAAAATAGTCAAGGATGATACATTTATAAGTCAAAGTGTTGAATAGGACAAGCATGAATGCTTACAACTTTATAGACAAACAAAAGTATACCCACAAGCAAAAATCAAGAAATTATGTCCCATGCCCCCAGTCTTCTAGTCAATGACATCCTTGAAAGACTATTAGGGAGGGAACACCTGGCAAAGAAATCATCATAGACAACACACAAAGTAGATAAAGATCAGCATAGCTCATTCGTTTAAGTGTTAAAGTGCGTGTGTGTAAGTCACTTGGCCATTTCTTCCAGACTCGATTTTGATAGTGAGAAATATCGCAACATCGGAGACCGTAGGTAAACTATCTGTAAAGTGTTGAAAAACACTTGATGTCAAAGTGGGGGAAGTGTTGAGAAACACTATTTTGTGAGTTGTCAAAGAAACCCTAATGCACAAGAATACCTCAATAGGCTAAGTAGCTATGCCCCCAAGATGAGGACAAGAAACAATTCCAAGCCAGGAAATGTGTAGCGAAGTGGATGATTGAGACTGATAGACATAGGTGTGAGGGTTTCAAGTAGTGCCTGTTTTCAGGTTTTCACCACTTTGACAGGTTTTTTTTTTTTTTTTTTTTTTTTTGGGTGATACATCAAAGTGAGGTTTTCACTAAGATGATCATTTTTTCAGGACATTTTCTAATTTTTAAGATTTTTTCAGGCTCATAGATATATACAAGATAGCTGAGCAGCAAGCCTCTAAGTATAGAACTTCTTCAAGTGTAGGATGTTGATAGGTTCTGCAAGTTCTTCACCCTTTGAAGTAGACAACTGGTAAGCACCAGACCCAAATGATGTTGTGATAATGTAAGGACCTAACCAGTTAGGTTCAAATTTCCCTTTCTGTTCTCGATTTTTCTATTTTTGGGATTCTCTCTAAGCATGAGTTCACCAACTTGGAACTCATGAGGGTGAACCTTTTTGTTATATTGTGTAGACATGCGCTTCTGATAAGCTCTCATGTGATCAAAAGCAGCCTTGTGTCGTTCATCCAGAGTCTCTAATTCTTGTACTCTCATAGCTCTATGGTCTTCATCGGTTATTAACCCATGTAAGGAGATGCACAAAGAAGGTATTTCGACTTCTAATGGGAGAACAGCCTTAGAGCCATAGACTAGAGAAAAGGGTGTAGCCCCTATAGGAGTATGAATAGAGGATCTATAGGCCCAAAGTGCCGGATTTATTTGCAAGTGCCAATCTTTCCCAGACTTGTGAACTGTGCGGTGTAGGATTTTCAATAGCATTTTATTAGAGGCCTTAGCTTGGCCATTCCCTTGGGGATAGTAAATGGAAGACCAGTGTTTCTTAATTCAAAACTTTTTGCACAGCTGTTTTAAGTCTTTATTTTTGAACTGTCCTCCATTATCTGTAACAATAGAGGATGGGATACCATATCGAAAAATGATGTGATTCAGTATAAACAGGGCAACATGTTTTCCTGTAGTAGCAGATAATGGTACAGCTTCAACCCATTTAGTGAAATACTCCGTTGTTGTGATGATGAATTTATGACCGTTGGATGAGCTTGGATGGATCTTTCCTACCAAGTCAAAGGCCCATTGCTGAAATGGCCAATATGTCACAGAAGGGATTAACTCTCGCCCAGGAGCATGTATCAAGTTACCATGGAGCTGACATTTCTGACAGGACTTTGCATAGCGCACAGCATCAGCTTGCATGGTGGGCTAGTAATAACCCGTCCTAAGTAGTTTTCAGGCAAGTGAAAGGCCATTAGAATGCACCCCACAAGTGCCATCGTGGACTTCGGCAAGTGCCTTCTCGAACTCTTCTAGCTCTAAACACCTAAGCAGCGTTCCGTCTAGACCCCTCCTATACAAGTCACCAGAGACCAAAGTGTAGTGTGAGGCATTACGAAGGAGTTCGCATTTTTGGTTGCGCGTGAGGGTTTCAGGAATAACCTGATCACGTAGGTAGGAGAAAATAGCCGCATAGCAGGAGGAATCGTGACCCACAATAGTGTAGATCACCTAGTTATCTGAAGAATCATAGGCTGGATGACGCAATTCTTCCACCAGAAACTCAAATGAAAATGTGCCTTGGTGAAAACTACTTCTTGTGGCACCTTAGATAAGTACCATGATGAAAACCTGGCAAACAGGCATCATGCGTAATTCTTTCATCATCCATCTATCCCCTCTTCTCTCTTTGATCTTGACAATGTTGAGCTATCTTATCATATTGGCTATCTTATCCATGAGATTTTCTATCATGCTCTCCCATTCACTCATAGCCTCCATCTTGAGCTTTATTTTTATTGCTCTATCCCATTGCTATACTATCTAGTTGACCCCTTGGTCTTGATCATAATAAATGAAACATGGTTCTCATAGGTCTCTTGACAAGGCTACTCTTTTGGACTACACACTTCATGCTATCTCACTTGTTGGCTTCATTGCTTATCCTACATGTTATCTTTCTCATTACTTCCATTGCTTATCCAAAACATGCTTCATATGACTATTTCACTTCTTTCCCTAGCTTGGGTACTGTTAAGGAGTCAATTCTTGAGGATCACTTTCACTTGCTTCACATTCCTTTCTTATGCATCTTTTCTTATCCATCAACTTGTTTTTCCATCATGTCCTATACCTTGCTAGACATTGGGAGAAAATGATGTGATCTTGCTTGAGAACTAGTGATATCTAAATTATTCTAAAAAATCTAAAAAATCATATATGATCCTGAATTTTATGTTTTAGCTCAGTGCAATCTGAAGTACTATGCTCATTATGTTGATGATAAGCACAATAGATATTGAAGAATGGGTTTCCATATGAGCTAGACTTTGGTAACATGATGATCTTATTGCTAAGAAGTTTTTGCAAAGTGTCATCACAAGAATCTTCCAAGGGAGCAAAAGTTCTATTAGAAGTATGTCTAGAGTCCTTTTGTTATTTCTCAAGTGAATAGCATGCATACATGTCTTCATCATTGTCTTGGTCAAAGATAGGTTTATCATGAAATTTTGATGTATGCTCCAAGGATGTATCATTTGCTTGTTCTCTAAAGAGGTCTTTAGATCTAGAAGATGAAGACATTTGATGTCTTGAAGTAGAGCATGTAGACCTAGAAGAAGAGGATGACCTCAAAGAAGGTGACTCACATGCATGTAAAGACCTTAAGGAAGATTCATGTAATGATGCAATCTTCTCCTCCAACCTTTTCTCAAGTTTAGACTTCATTTCTGTCATGCGCTTAGAGAGATGAAGGTAAGAAAGATCATTTGTCTCTTCTAGTTCTTTGTATTGTGCATATAGATCTTGAAACTCTTTAGTGACATGGAGGATATCATGATCATCTAGATTTGGTTGAAGTTTGGTAGCACAAGGTTTAGATCCCATAGTTTTAGATGCAAAGCCAAGCATAAAATAGTCTAGAAGATAACTTGATGTTGAAACTATAGGAGGTAGAGTGTTCACTTGCCAAGATAGTAGAGAGAGATTAAAGTGACTTGTCAAAAAATATGTCCAAGAAACTTACGACATGAATGACTCAAGTCAATAGCTAGGCAAGATGCCCAAATAGCCAAATAAATAGAGCAAGCAGGGTGACAAGTGAACAACTTTCCCAATCCAAGAGTGTAGTCAAGAAATCAAGGTAACCATTTCAGCAAAAATATAACTAGCAAGTGGACATAGACCATGAAGATAGAAAGACCAAGAGCGCTAAGACCAAAGAGCCACTTTAAGCATGTTTAAGCACTAGAGACATAACAAATCACAGCCAAATGATGAAACCTCCCTTAGTAAGTAACACAAGAAAATTTTTGCACTTGACATTTTGACTTGGTTGACAAATTTTCACAATAGTTGATAGCATAGCAAGTTTGATGTTCAAAAGCAATTTCTTTCCAAGCAAGATAGTGACACATGGAGTATTCTTCAAACAGTCAAGCAAGGGACAAAGTAACCTTGCATGATACAAGCATATGTGATGTCTCAAAAGAATTCCCTAGAATTATTGTCATGTGTATGTTCAAAAGATTTTCACTAGTATACCACATTTGAGAACACATCAAACAATATCTACCTAAAGGACATGGTTCATTACTCAACAACTTAGCCCACACTTGATGCTCCTTCACTTCACACCAAGTGGTTTCCCACAAGAGATATTGGCTTTGTCATGGAAATGCCATAAGCATAACCAAGGGAACACATATGGTGAGTGTAAAATCTTGGGGTGATCTGGGTAGTCCACTAGGATCGATCCTTGCACCAAGAAGTTGAGTGGCTAAAAAAGGTAGTTACTAACTTAGGGTTTTTAGATCAGGCTTTCGTTCATAGTGTTCCTCTTGCTCCCAATTACGGGACACCTCACCTTGCGATGAGTAACCGATCTCGCGATCACAAGAGTACCTTAAGCATTCTTGCCTAGTGATCTCCCTATGGTCGAAATCCCATAAGCGATCACACTAGGCGAAGATAATCACTACGTCTACCAAAGTTTTGTGTCCTTGATAGCCTTGAGTTTATAGTGGGTTGGAAGAGCCAGGTAATCGGCTTGTCCCCACTTGGTTCGTTCCTCTCAGGTTGTCCGAGAGCAGGTCCTCTAAAGGATTCTAACTACACAAAGTGGATCAACTTTTGGAAGTCAAGATTTCTGGTTCACCACAAGGGTGAAGAGCATACTCTCCTATTCCAATCATTTTCTCCCAAACACACCAAGAAGATTCAGTTACCCCTTGCTTTTGAAACCAAATGGCAAGTCAAGATTTATGATTCACCACAAGGGTGAAGAGCATACTCTCCTATTACCAAAAGACTCCAATCACAAGTTTTATGTGCCTATGAAAAATGAACAATTAGTCAATGCCACACATGAAAACAAAAAGGCAAAAAATTTTGAGTTTTTATGCTTTGGGCAGCCCTGCAAACAATGTTAGTAGCCCTTGCGCATTTGAAGCTTTGACATGCGTTCTTTTTATGCAATGTTTCAATTTTTTTTCATAAGGATGGCAACCTATAATCACAACTTGTTAGCACCAAAAATTAGTGTGAAATAACATAAAAATATACAATAAAAAGTGGTGAGTTGCCTCAAAAATCCAATTTATCTTCCAACCAAGTGCATGCAAAGAAAGTGCAAGTTAATCACAAATGCTCTCATTTTTACTCTTTGATTTTGACCTAGTCAACAAGATTGGACTTTTTTGCTATCATTTCGAATCCAAAAATAGAAATAAAAAAAGAGACCTCTACTAAAAATCAAAGAGCTTTTCAAAAATGTAAGAAATTCAAAAAAATCTCTTCATTTGCTCCTTAGAGATCAATTTTGTCAAAACAGGCTAGATTTATCAAATCGAGTTTTTGATTCTTAATACAACCTCAAAATTCAAAACACAAAGAAAGAACCCCCATTAGAATTCAAAAAAAATTTCGAAAATGTAAGTTTTTCTAAAAAATACGCTGATTTGCGATCAGAAATGGCTTTTTATGAAAAAAAAAGAAAAACTGATAACTCCCGAAAATCATGTCAAAATGCTCTGAAAATTGGACTGAGACATTTTGAGCACATACCCAACTTGAAAAAAAAAATTTAGAATCAAACTCCAAGCGGTTTAAAAGATATGATCAAATCTTTAAACCAACTAAGTTTTTGGCCTTCAAACCAATCTACTTATGGGTTGGCCTTAAAACCAAAGTGATAATTCTACAAAAGCATTTGATTAGATCTAATATGCTGCTGTAAAATGTTAGAGTAAATAATTAATATCTAATTATTTATTCTATTGCTTAAGTTTACTTAGGTCATGCATTTATTTAATATTTCATATTTAATGCATGTAGTGGTTAGTTGTTGACAACACGGGAGTTTGTTCCCTTCTTGTTGTCACACTTATCTTCTACCACCTTCCAGCTTGTTCTACAAGCTTCCATGAGCTCTTTATATTCGGGCTCTCTCTCATTGTATTTACACATCATCATCACATCATTTCTTATTGTAAATACATTTTTCATTGTGTTTGCATTATGATGGCTCTCATGTCCGTTTAGGGTTTTGCCCGTGCTCCATGCTCTTCCCTTCTATGGCTTCTCTTTGACAGGTTTCGCATGTAGGTGATCTTGGCGTCTTCGGAGTTGGCTTTCCTCAACTCCAACATGGTATCAGAGCCTTCCTGCTGCTGCTTCGTTGAAGAAATTTTGAAGCCGTGATTTGAAGTCACAAACCCTAGTTTGTTTGTGCAATTTTTTTTCAAATCAGGGGATCAGTGATTTTTCAGAGCACTCTAGGACCAAACAGAAATCACCACTGGATCCGGAAGCCTGTTTGCAGTCAGGATTCATATAAAGCTTTTCATTTTTTGAGACAGGGCATTTTTGGCAAATTTTTGAGGCCTCCAGGAGTCTATCGTACGGTCGTACGGTCGCAGCGACGGATTTTTTTAAAATATATATATATTTTTGGGCGCGCCACCGCCGGGCCACCACCGCGCCACCTGCGCATAGCCCGCAATGGCCGTAGCAGGCAGCGCCGCCCGCGAACCACCGCGGCCCGGCCGCCTCCCGGCCGCCGCCCTCCGCCGGTGGCTCCTCCGAAGTTCACCGCTTCCTCCCAGCGGCACCTCTCCAGTTCTCCGCCCGCCGCTCTGCTGAACAGCTCCGCTCCGCCTGCCCGCTCTACGCCACATCTGCTGGGTCAGATAGCACCGTTAGCCGAGTAGGCCACTGCGGGGGTGACACGTGGCATGGGCGCCACGTGGCACCTTGCCACGTGGACCCGCCACGTCACCCCTGCCACGTCAGTACTGCCACGTGGCACTCTTTTTTGCTGCGACGGCCACCAAACTGTCAATTTTAAGCTACGGTTATGCTGACATCAGCATGACATCATCCCTATGTCATCAGCCCTTGCATGCACCTCTCCTGATTTGGTTTTGAACCTACCTTTGGTTTTTTGGCCATAAGTCTTGCATACGGAGGTATTTTTCCGATCCGAAAGAAGCACCAAAAAGCTGGTTCCGAGACAAAGATTTTGGTGCAAGTATTTTTTGGTTTTGATGCATTTTTATTGCTCATTTTTTTTGTTGAAGTCCGAAGTCCTATTTTTGACTCCGGCATGCATATCTTTTACATCCCATGTCAATTTTTTGAAAACTTTATATTTTTGAAAAGCTGGTGCTGTGTTCTTTTCAGAAATGTAGTCCTTTTTCTTTGTTTTTGGCCTCTGCTCTTTCTATCATAGTTTTGGCATTTTTGCTCTATGGTGGATATTTTGAGTATTTTAGGCCCGAGGATCGTTTTCCTGGCATGGTTTGCTTTCTTTTCAACTGTACTTTCTTTTGGTTCAGCTCTTTTTTAGTTCTGATCATTGTAGCTATCCTTTTGAAGCACTTTTCTATTTCGCACTGAGATAAACTGTCACTTTTGTATTTCGGGAGTCATGAACGTTGTTTTGAGTCAGGTGTACTTGCACTATTTCATAAAGCACCATGGGGGGGATTATTGCTTGCTGTTTTAGGCATTCTCCCTTTGTCAAGTGAGTGTCGCTTCCACGACATTAGCCCATGCAGAGTCAGTTAGACCGTGTCTTTATCAGTGTCTGTACCTCTTTTCCTCTTTCCTCGTTCTTGGTTCGTTTGCAGGAGATTTTGGCTCACCTTCTTAGTTGCCTGTCATCACACCCCGTCTGCATTAAGGGGGGGTTATGCTGTGTTCTAATGCATCCATGGTTCGATGGTTTGATAGTGTGAACTATGTATTCAGTGGTTGATCCTACATACAAGGCGATTGCAGTGGCTGGCTACCTATGCATTTCGGTGAGATGGATCATCTACCATATAGACATGCTCAGTTCGTGCCTTCTTCTTCCATGGAGGTTTCTTCAGATCAGTAGTTTGGCAGATTTGCGACTTCTTCATGCTTCAGTGATGCTGCTTCTTCATGATCACTCTTTGTTCCTATTTTAGGGGACAATTTCCCTAGTTGGAGACTTCTTCAGCTCTTCACTGAGTTCTTACCTCTTTTTGGGGGAGGGTTTTTCCCATGTGGTTTTCTCTCTTTCCCTGCTTATAGAGGTTGCATTTTCTTACATTGTACATGGGTACCTAACATGGCCTCATTGCCGGGACCCATTATGCATTTCATCTTTGTTTTGTGAGCTTAAGGCATTTCCCTAAGTTGCACTTAAGGGGGGGTGTTAGAGTAAATAATTAATATCTAATTATTTATTCTATTACTTAAGTTTACTTAGGTCATGCATTTATTTAATATTTCATATTTAATGCATGTAGTGGTTAGTTGTTGACAACACGGGAGTTTGTTCCCTTCTTGTTGTCACACTTATCTTCTACCACCTTCCAGCTTGTTCTACAAGCTTCCATGAGCTCTTTATATTCGGGCTCTCTCTCATTGTATTTACACATCATCATCACATCATTTCTTATTGTAAATACATTTCTCATTGTGTTTGCATTATGATGGCTCTCATGTCCGTTTAGGGTTTTGCCCGTGCTCCATGCTCTTCCCTTCTATGGCTTCTCTTTGACAGGTTTCGCATGCAGGTGATCTTGGCGTCTTCGGAGTTGGCTTTCCTCAACTCCAACATAAAAAACCAAAGATGAAAAATAAAAGCAAATGGTGGGCGCCAAAAATGTACACTCGAAAGTGTCACACTCTAAACCCTTCTATCCAAATGATTCCATGAGTTTGGAATGCTTGGATGCCGGCTTAGAGCTCCCTATCCACGGAGTGCAAGAGAGTATATTTCAAGAATAAGAAGGCTCTCAGATGAGCTTTAGAGATACTCTTCTTGCTAGTAAACCATGCAATGGGAGGTTCCAAAGACAAGATGCAAGAATGCAAATGTCCCAAGGAGTTCCTCAAGAATGCAATGCAAATGAAGATTAAGCTAGGATGAGAATGCCAAATGCAGCTATGCTAAAACATGTATGAGAGTGTTACAAAACCAAATATTTAAACTATGTGAGATTATTGCAAGAAATCAAAGTTAAACTAAAATGCAACTATGCTAAGAATGCCATATGATCTTATGCTAATGTGATGGAATGAGAGAATGAGACAAGAAATGAGAAGTTCTCCACAAAGCTCCAAAGAAACCTGTTAGAAAACCTGCAGCATAACAATATTCAAATGAGGATGGATCCTTTGAGGGGGAAAGCTCTCTCCCTTTTAAAGATGTACGAACAGTGGAGATCAAGATGAAGATGGTGGATGATCAACAGTTGAATTCGAAAATAGGAGTGATCCATGTGCACACACAAGTCAACCAATAGAATATAAGTTGACTTTTTATATAAGACAAAAGTCTCACAAATCTTTTCTTTTAATTGTAAAATAGAAAAAGGACTTTATGTGTGCATTTTAAGTGGGTTAGAAGAATGGGGTCTTTTATTTAATTAAAAGGGGACATGTTCTTTTAATCAAATAATGAACTTAGGATAGCATAGTCAAACTATAGGTTATAATCAAATAAATTGATTATTAGAAATTTGGTCTAAGTAAATGATTAAATTAATTTAGCCAAAATGTTGAAAAGGGGGCTAATAGTCTAAATGACCATTTTTAGGTGATTACAGTTTTAACCAAAACTTTGATTTTATTGGTTTTATTTTGATTTTCTTCAAATCCAATTACAATACCTAACAAGTTACAGATTCTTTTAATAGTAGTCTCCTCCATTAATTCTGACGGGATTTCTATGCTCTCCATCTATTTGATAGTTTCAATATTTTTAATATGGTTTTTGTTGAAGTTTGGTTTCTAGTTTAGAAATTTAATATGGTACCCTTTATAAAAGAGAAGGTCAGTTTTCAAAATTTCCTCTTTGTCTTGTGCATGTCGACATAAAATGAACCAAAATTTATCTGCAAATGTGTTAAGAGTACTTACCTTGTCGCCCCAAATCTTAGAAATAATGCATACCAGCCTGGAACTTTTCCTTGACGGACCATTCCAATACATGTAGATGCTCTTATCCTTGCATTCCATCCATCTTCTTTCACTGTGTGAATTGTTGATGATTACTTCATCACATTTTGTGCTTTTATCTGAAAAACTTTGCTGAGACCTTTCTAATGTTCTTCCTTGGAATGTTGTTTGACCTGTTTTTCGGTGTGGTGGGATATAAAGTGATTTTCCTTTAGTGGGGTTATTAATTCACAAATTCCTATCCAGTGCGTGCCTTGGTGGAGCCTTTTTTTGGAAAACTTTCCCAGGCCCTACCCTAGAGGGATGGCATTAACTTCAGAGATCCATTGTGGCCTTTCTGGCTGCTCCTTTTGGAAGCAATCTTTTCCTGACTTGACTCTAGGATTATCCACAGGTTTTGGCACATATTTGGTTTGATAATTTTAAAAAAAAAATTGCTATTGAATTTTTCCTTCCAATTCTTTTTGTTCCTGCCTAATTTGGGGTCCCTTTCTTCTCATATGCACCGAATGCTAGCCATCTTCTTTTTTGAGGGTTTGAATACCGCGAATTTCCAAATTACGCTTGATGTGTTGTCTGACAAAAGATTTGAATTTGTTTTGGTCTATATCATGGATTTATTTTTTATCCAAGTTTTGATGTGAAAGGGCATCATTTTTTTTTTTTGATCTCCAAGGGAGGTTATAGATAGGGCTTTTGCTGGAAAGTAGCGAATCTTGAAATAGGGTGACTGAGTTTTGTTTGAAGCTTCATTTTTTTCGTCATTATAGCAAAGCAGAGCATATGTCCGATATAGTATTATTATTTAGCACTCATTTATTAACAAATAGAAATTAAAAATAAATTTGAAAAATAAAAGAAATATGTAAAATGTAATTAAAAAATAAACTGGCTTATTTGGAGGCTAAGATGGTGTACAGATGCAAGCTTCCTCTAGGGGTTAAAGCTACTTTGGTATAGGATGGTTGATCTAGCAACTACAATAGAAGAAGTCAAGTGTGGATGTTTCTCAATATGCGCATGTCTAGGCTAGGGTTCCAATTTTTAAAGGGTAAATCCTCCAACAAGGATGCCCTAAGTTGGAAAGCCCATGGTGAAGAGCCTAGGTTGTAGGGACCAGTGGTAGATGGTGGAGGCTTCTATCAAGTGATGGGAGAAAACAAAGACATGGGGTGTATGGATTATAACATGTGCAAAGTAGGAGAGTGATGGCCCTTTGTGAGTGTAAAGGGTAGGTTCTATAAAAGATCCAATTTAAAAGGGTCAAATCAAATTTCATTAGATTGAGAGCTGGGATAAAGCATCCCATCCCAATCAGGAGAACAAGAAAATAGGCAGTTAAGGTGTCCCTTTAAGGCCTTCAAAAAAATTGATTGTAGTGGATGTCACTGTTGAGGATGAGGTGGAGATTTCTCATAATCTTGCAATTTTTTTTGAATTGGGTGTTATTGGACATTTATGTGGGTTTTAGCCTAGTTTACAAGCATTGCATTCTTGGATCTCAAAGAGATGGGAACCCATCCTTGATGATGATGTTCAGATTTATTCGGATGCAAAAGGGTTTTTAATCATCATTTTTGAAAATGTTCAAGACAAGTACAAAGTATTGTGCAAACATTTTTAGTCTTGGGAGAATAAGTTTTCATTGATGTTGAAACCCTGGTGTTAATTTTGTAAGGATCATTTTCTGCAAATGTACTAACATGGCCATTGTAATTGGTGTGTTCCAAATGCAAATTTGGATCTCATATAAATATGAGAGGAGGCATGTCTCATGAAGAGACATGTCTTATGGTGTAATCATCATTTAATAATATTATATTAACATAAATAATAAAAATATGTATAATAATATGTATATATTATATTTATTATATATTATATTATATTATATCATATCATATACTATAATATACTATAATATAACAATAATGTATCTCAGATCAAACCAATCCGACTAAAGCTACAATCTTAACACTCCTTCTTAGCTAGGGAGGATTTGTAGAACACATTATGCTCTCAAGTATATGAAAAGGTATTATCTCAGTATGATATTCTTGGAATGGCATATTTAAGGATATCAAAATACATTTTTCAATTTAGATGTTATTTTTCAATATAATCTAAAGTATGATTCAACAAGAAATATCAACCATATGATATTCATCATACTTACATTATTTTGATATGTGCACTAACATCAAATAAGAGGTGCCTATCAAGAGAATAAGTTATCTGATTTCTGGCTCTCTAGGACAATAAAAGTCAATCAGATTAACAAAAACTCATAATTTCATGAACTCTATCATGACAACTATTATGATATCTGGCACTTCGGGACAACAACTCAAGGAATCATGATCATAATAGGTTTGTTATCATGACTTTTAGCACTCTGTGACAACAACTTAATGAAGTTTGTCATGATACATTTGTTGTCATGACTTTCAGTGCTCTGTGACAACAACTTAATGAAGTCTTTCATAATAAAAGGTCTACCATTTATAAGATCACCTTACAATCATTATCTTCTATTTATATATGTCAATGAACGATCGTCACCTTCCATTACATATCATATGCAAAATAGTAACCGCCATGAACCAAGTTAGAGGGTGGTACAAGGGATTTCACCTCAATTCTCTCTCACATAGAAGATACATTGCAAGGAATTTCACTTTGACCTTTTCCCTTATAGAGAAGAAATCACACTTTAAATTTCTCCCTTTGAACAACAATCCTGGCAAGTCAAGTCCTCTAGTTACTCTCTTAGAGCTCTCTTCGCCCAAGGATGCTTGTTAAAATCCCACTAAATCTAATATTGATCTTCCTGACTTTCTAGTGATAAGTCATTACTTACCATAGAGGTAGGCCCATCAAAATCATGTAGTTAGATTCCCTCTAATATAAATGATACTTATAATCTAAGTCATCATGGATATTTGCTTCAAGAGTCCCACTTTCTCCAACCTAGTTCGTAGATGACTAATGAATTCTAGATCACAACTTCTTTGGAGCTACTATCATAAGATTGATTTAGCACAATATTTGGTAGCATGTGTAAAGTACCAACCTTCTTTTCCTGCAAGAACATCTTTAGATGTAAAGGAAAAGATCAAGGCAAATAAATGTTATAGTATGTATAGAATAACAAATAAGAGAGGTCCTACAATAAATATATAAATGTAATACTCAAGGATAAGAATACTTATCTTCACATGAATGGGACATCTCCCTGCTAAGGATGGTTCAAGTGAGAATGGGGCATTGACTATTATTTCCCCCCCACAATTTAAGATTCTCACTCCTATATTGTTGACCCATAAGATACACTCCATTCTTGCATCTTATCTGCATATCTTGAGTAGAATTTCTGATGGTTATCATACCAAATGTGTATGTGTTTAATGAAATCATTTGAATTTACAACAAAACTCATATTCATGGTAAGTATGTCAACATGCAACTTTAACTGCCCTTCCTTAATACTTGCAACATTATCTCTTGGAACTTTGTGCCAAGAAAGTATGCATCTTCAATATATAAAAAATGCACCATCTTTCTTATGTATGACTTATAACTCTGTAGTTAAAATGGACCCATATACCTTGATCAAAAAATTAAAATAAGTTCTTCACACTCTCCTATTATCACTGCTCAAGGTTGCACTTTCCACTAAAAAATATGGCATGCAGGCAATGGATATCAATAAGTTCTTCACTTCTTTATTTTTCAATATAAGCCCAAATTTATGATATCCATAATATTAAATTAATTGACCTTGTCTACAAAATGAATTTTGGATCAGTCTCAAGATCAATAAGTTTGATACCATTATATAATGTTTCCATTTGAAAATACCTTCCAACTAAGGGACAACTCTCTTGATTCCTTCTATACTTACTCTGAGTTATCACCAAAATTTCACTATAATTTCATAAATTGATCATATAAAGTTGATAATTCGACAATGATTGCTTTTGATGAAACTTTGTATATTTGATTTGGACAGTTGGCTGCATCTAGTTTAATGCCTACTATACAATGTAATCCTTCTTATAGTTGTTGCTTGCAATTTTATTATTCTATGATGTAGATAATGTAAGAGTTAAAATTTGACGATCCCTACGATATCAAGGTTACATAAAATTTCAGTCTCCCTTTGATCATCGATAGGTCCCTAGTTCTCAAGACTTGTACTTACCTCCTCCTTATCCTTGAGAATGTCAAAAATGATTCCTTTATCAGGCTCCACCTCTCTTTGTTCATCATATTCACCACTTTTTAGAGAGATGTATCTTTTCAAAATAGAGTCAATTGCTTGACTTTTATTATTCACACTTCCTTATAATTTATTGTTTTTAGTTCTGATCGCTCCTTGCCTTCCACTTAATATCCTCTCTTTATTTCCTCCTTTATTGTTCCCTATAGTTACAATGTATTTTATTAGCTAGTATGGTCTACTATTCCATGGAATATATTGTTACTATTTATTTTAGACTTGTTTCTATGTGGATGGAGACACTAGTTCAATGTGATGGAATTCTTGTGGTGTTTATGAGGAATATCCTCCATCTCTTTAATGTGTGGTTGATATCTTCTTATTCTAATATCATCTTGTATGGAACATTTTTCCTATCTAAGAGGCTCCATTCACTGTCTAATAACTGCCATGGGTAAAGGACTTGTCTTATCATTCAATCCTCCAATAGAAGTAATCTGACTCCTTTATTTCTTTTCTTTTCATTTAGTGTTGTTATATAGACTACAACTTTAATATCCTCTTATTTATATTTTGATACTATATATTATATGTAGAACATTGTGGGGTAATTATATAGCTATTTGTCAATATTCTTTCATACCACATCACCAATAATATGTGGATTGTATATCCCTTACACTTCCTCTCTTTCCATAAAATGGTTTGCACATCCATGTACTATGTATTTGCGGATTGTGGAATGTTAACCAGATTGTTTGCCTTGCACTCAATATTAGAAATTCAAAGATGACATGATAACACACATCATATTATCTCCATATAGATGGCTAATGAAATAAAGATTCTTGTAATGATCCCAACATGCAGAGATTAATCCATAGTGTGAATTGGATAGTTTTATTTCTCCTCCAATAAGGATAGATTCCCTTGGTCAGCATATGTATTGAATATGTGTTGATGATGTATGGATAAAGTCTTTTCATTAAGTGAGGGATGTCAACCTAGATATCTATTATGCATTTTTTTAATATAGCACAATAAGTTGAATACCAAAGGAAGCAACATGAATTCTTGCACTCAATAGCATTGAATACAAAAGGAAGTAAGGTGAATTCCTACACTCAATAGAATTGAAATTCAGCATATAGAAGTCCGCCATATTTGTCATAGTTTGTTTTGTGATCTCCCACGATGCTCTCCTCTTCAATACTTGACAACTTGTCCTCCCAATTATGTTTGTTCAAGGTCCTCCACTTGTCTTTCTTTTCATTGAGTAAAATGCACTATTTGATATCCTATCTGATGTTGGTGTCCTTTGATCATTTCTCTCATTCATTATTTCTAAAGGTGCTATATATTTTTATCCATACCATGTATGTGCACATTTGATGTGTGTTAGTTATATATCATTTTATTTTTGTCTACACTGACTTGGTTCCATTTGTTGGTTCGAGCATACCATTTGACCTATGAATTTTACTTCTACCAAAGCCCAATTCTAGATATAGAAGATAAACATTTTCTACATATATGTCACTGACCTAAAAACCAAGCATTGTAGACAATAACCAATCTTGCGAAGCGGCTGTTGGGAGCAGGCACGTCAGTCATGATCCATGTATTTGTTAGTGATCTGTGTACCAGCGATTCTTTTTCCACCTTCTTGGGATCTTTTATCTATTTGATTCAGTTGCTCACATCTACAGCCTAGCTTTGATACCATATTAATTTTATAAGGATCATTTTCTGCAAATGTACTATCATGGCCATTGTAATTGGTGTATTCCAAATGCAGATGTGGATCTCATATAAATATGAGAGGAGGAGACATGTCTCTGTGGTGTAATCATCATTTAATATATTATATTAACATAAATAATAATAATATGTATAATAGGCAAGAGCCTACAATGCATCGGTAAATTGTGAGCCTCTCATCGGAGAGGTCTTGGGTTCAAATCTACCCAAGATTAACACATAATAATAATTAATCTAACAATAATAATAAAATGAATAATAAATAATCTAGGCTTCGGCTGATTACATATATATATATATATATATATATATATATATATATATATATATATATATATATATATATATATATATATATATATATATGTCTCTATGGTGTAATCATCATTTAATAATATTATATTAACATAAATAATATGTATAATATGTATAATAGGCAAGAGCCTACAACGCATCGATAAATTGTGAGCCTCTCATCGAAGAGGTCTTGGGTTCGAATCTACCCAAGATTAACACATAATAATAATTAATCTAATAATAATAATAAAATAAATAATAAATAATCTAGGCTTCGGTCGATTACCTATCAAATATATATGTATGTATGTATGTATGTATGTATAATAATATATATTATATACTATAATATACAATAATATTATTTAACATTGATAAGTATATATAGGAAATGATGATTTACCAATAGCAATAATGTATCTCAAATTGAACCTATCTGACTGAAGCTACAACCTTAACACCTAGCACCCATTTAATTGTCCAACATTAGAAAAATTTAGACAAGGTTCCATTTTGGGTACAAGGTTGGTTTGGGTACAATTTTTAAATCTTTCCCTACATCTTTGGTTCAATTCTATGTTGGAGGCCATTAGTAACACTTTAGGAGGGTTTTTTATGATGGATGAGGGTTCTCCATACCTTTTACATTCTACTTTTGCATGCATCTTGGTAGATATGGATTTAGTTGATGGTTTTCCAACTGAAATATAAATTAAATATGAAAAGGGATGTTTGATTCTATCAGTAGATTATGAAGGGTTTCTCTTTCGATGTAGAAACTAATTTGAAACCAATCATGTTGTAGAAGAATGTATACAAGTGAAAGCCAAAAATACTTTTGTGTGGTGGGAGGATGTTTTAAATCAACACTATATGGTGGAGAGAAAAATGGAAAAAATCAAAGTTTTTATCAGGCCATAGCAGAAGCTAGAGTTCAAGAGGTGTCCCCTATGCAGGACCTCCCCGGAGAGAAGATGGATTCCCCTAGTAGCAATGGGTGAAGAATTTAATTGAAGGTGGATACACTTGATGAAAGGGAGAAGTTTGGAGAGACTAATCAAGGGGAACACTCAAAATTCTTATGGGATGAAGCTTTAGAAGATGGGGAGGATTCGGGGTGGAGGATTATGGGAATGACCATGGTGAGAATGAGATTATTGAGACAAGCAAGGGCTACTAGAGTAGAAGAGGGATGGCAGGTGGTTAAAATAAAGAAGGTTAGGTTTCCAAAGAAGCTTAATATGATGCTCAAGTCTCACAAAAGCTCACAAGATAGTTTTGGTTTATTAGTTTTGTCTTTTCTGACTATATGGTTCTCTTTTGTGCTTTCCATGTTGATGTTTGGGATGGTGGAACCTTTGTTTCCACCCTTGCTTTGGGGCAAACTCCTCCAAACTATTTTAATAAATAAATCATTAATAGTGACCCAAAATAATTAAATTCAAAAATAAAAAACTAAAACTTAATTCAAAAATTAAGTAACAATAAACAAAATTCAAAAAATAAATTTAAATAAAAGAGTGGGATTCCATGCATTGTGGGGAACCTATGAGCATGGGAATCTCATGCAAAACTAGTGATGTGGAGGTTACAGACCATGTTGTCATTGCAAGTGGGTTGTCCTGCAGGATGGTTGTAAAGCCTACACCATTTGTCATATTAAAAAATGAAAAATATCTACAAAAAGTTATGGTGACATTTTTCATTTATTTATTTTTAAGACAATTATATACAAATGATATATAATAGAAACTATGAGAGATGAATAGTTGGGGAAAATAAAGAGACATATTTTTGGAAAATCAAGAGACATTTTTGGAGAGGAAGAAAAGAGGGATTTGAATAGGAAGAAGGGAGCTTTTAAGAGTGAGAAAGGAGATTTAGAGATCAAGAAAAGAAATTTGGAGAAGAAGAAGACAAATTTGGAGAGGGAGAAGAAAAATTTAGAGAGGGAGAAGATAGATTTGGAGGAGAGAAAGCATCAAAAAATTGCATGTTATCTTTTGTATTTAGTTTTATATTTGCATGTTAGCTTTGGTATTGAAATTTAGATTTACACATTAGCTTTTGTATTTAGATTTAGTTTTGCATTTAGAACTTGGACTTATATTTTTATGTTGACATTTTTAATTTAGATTTAGATTTCTTGATTTAAATAGTTTGATTTAATGTAGGAATTTTCATGTTTTAATATTAAAATAGTTTCTTCTAATATTGGTATTTTAATGTAGCTATTTTATTTAAATGGTTTGTCTTAATGTATGTATTTTAATGTACATTTTTATCTTTTAAATAGTTTATTTTAATCCATGTATTTCTTTTGCATCAATATTTAAATAGGTTGCATTTTTTTTTACATCATTGACATAAATTAGTGTTATCATTAATGTGGAAGACAATGTCACCATGTTAATGAAATGTGTATTTTATTATTCTTATTATGACTATTGTTCATTTCAAGATTAATATGCTATTGTTAAATAATAATAAGCTCTAATTATTTCTATATACTATAGGTTTGCATCTTACTATTTGAGTTATAGATGCTTCTCACAAAGAGTCAAACATTATTGATAGCAACCCAATTGTTTAAGTGGCATCAAATAATTACTTTGAATATGAGTTTGACAAGTGTATAATCAAAGTTGTGAACATCAATAATTAAAGTTGTGGAGAATGTAGCATTGACAATTGACGATGTTGAGGAAATGAAAATACTGCAAATGGAAAAAAATATAAAAGTTGTGTGATATGTCCACATAGATGAATGTGTCCCATCAATGATATAAGAAGTATATCGCAATCATTATTGAAATAAAGGCCATAATACAATCTTAATCATTAAAGAATATGTCATATATTTACATCATTTTAGATAAAATTTTTATATATAGTTCATCTTCTATTTTGTTTCATACTTCTATTGCATCAAATTAGTTGTACTAGGCGTATATTACTCCATTATTCTTTTACAATTTTATGACAAATAGAGAAATAATTTGTTTTTACGAGTGATGTATTCAATGGATGTGGTTATTGAATGTGGGTAATGAGTTACAAATGAGTTTACATATTTAACTTATAAACCAAATTTACTATTAACCTCATGCACTAATTCTACAATGACATCCTTATTTTAAGTGAAAGTCTTATTTCACTAAGATTAATACAAAATTGTAAACTTGGGTGATGCCTTTCATAATAAGAATATTTATCGATTATAATTCTCACTTCTTGTAGTAAAAGACACTTTAACATCTAATGTTGTCACATTATTAAAGAAAATATTTTCTACACAATTATTTCTTATCTTCGCATTCACATTACTTACATTATTGAAATACTTGTGTTGGAACTTACAATTGCCCTTTCATGAACTAGATAAAATCTACTAAATTATTTTCACTTTACAAGATATGTTTAAAACCCAAGTCATAATTGTCACCATAATTCTAATCCACATCATTATATTTACTGCAATGTGATCATTACTTCAATAAGAATAACTTTATTTATAAATTTTACACAAACACATTATAATAGTAACATTAAGTACCACACATGTTTTCCTTCAAGATAATCAAAATTAGCATAAAATAATGCTCTATTTCTATGCCAAACTATGATTGTAATCCTAACTCTATACATATCACCGTTACTAATCCTAACTATAAGCATTGCATGTCATTTATTATTACATCCCTATATAAAACTAAACAACTTTATACTAACCATATTTCCAATGATACGCCTAAGTCTCATGCTTCACTTATGCACATATCATTTTTAAATTGTAATAGTTAATCACTTATTACCCTTAACTATAACACTACGTGTGATATAAATAAAATAATTAAAACTTAACTCTAACCCTAAACCTTCCTAACACTATATTTAACCCTATGTTTGTATTTGACCTTACTGAGCACTTAACAAATTGTATATGTAAATCTAACCCTTTCTATAATTGTACTACTTAATAGTTGTAGTCCTTAGCCTAATACTTATCATAAGTCGTATCTTAACCATAACTCTAACTCTAACTCTAATCTTAACCAGGTGTATGAGGTGAGTATGGATCCTGCATGGTAAGGGTATGATTTAGTGATTTGCTCTCCAAAAGGGCATTATAAGTGTGTATAAGAGTTGATGATAAATTGTGAAGGGAGAGGGGTTCATTTATAGGCCACGGATGTGAGGATGGAGGGGAGGGCCAAGATGCAAGGGTGGATGAGGAATGAGGGAAGACTAGGATTAAAGGAGAGGGAAGCACATGGATTGTGCTTTCTCAAATCCATAGTCTTTTGAAAAGTGTCACAAGGAGATTGGATGTGCGAGGATGGTCAAAGGGAATTATGAGGGAGATGGAGTGTGGAAGAGGAATGTAAGAGGTTTTAAAGTATATGTAAGAACCTTTAATACATTTGGATAGGAATGTGAGAGGGATGGGATGGGAGTTTAAGTTTTCTTTGGCTTAGCAATTATTAACCTTTGCTTAAAGTTGTGCACATGTTTAGGGAAAGGATTAGGCTTAGCTTAGGAAGCAATTTAGGAGTCAAGTGGCATGTTAGAGGAATGGAAGTGGGTGGTATTAATGAGGTGGGTTAGTTAGTTCACTAAGCAAGGTTAGCATGGGTGAATGGATTTGATTTAGATAATGATAGAAATTTAGGAATAGTTAGAGGTTGGGGATTGATTTATTAAATGATTTATTTAATAAAAGGGGATGTGGATTAAATTAAATAGCCATGTTGCAATTATTTAATTTAATAGGAGAATAGGGATTTAATTCATAATTAGATTTTTTATTGTCATTTATATTTATCAATTGGACTATATTCAAATAAATGAATTAATTAACTAGGGGATAACATTGAATTAATTAACTGAAAAAATTAAATTAATTAAATATTTAATATTTAATCAATGATGTCTTGGGAGATGACTAAATAGGATTACTTAAATGATGTAATCAAATTTAGGTATCTACATTTTTCCCCTCTTTGACATAGTGTTAGGAACAATATTATTTCAAAGAAGTTTGAAGATAGACGACACGAAGAAGATTTTTAAAGCAACAAAGTTCCCCTAGTCTCGAGCTGAAAGAGGAGAGATTGGATTGTGTGATGCCCCCTTGAGAAGGCAGCGGGGAGAGAAGATGAGAGAATATTGGAGACATGCCAAGGTTATGAAGAACATCAAGGCATTTTCACCAATATTACATAGTACTAGCTTGAAAAAAACATGGAAGGATTGCCCCAGCATCACCCGTGAATCCCAAAGGAATCAAAGTGGAAACAAAACTGGGTAACCCACAAACAAGTGATATTTTCCAAGTGCATCATGTAACCACAAGTGAGTGCATGTTTGGAATATGCAAGGGTCACATCTGACTTACTCATAAGAAGAAAAGGGAAAAGATGAAAATTGATCAAAACCTTGCTCTTAGATTGCCCCATTTGTAGCACAGCATGATATAAAAGATTGTGGTGTCCTTGAGGAGGGAACGGCCAAATTGCTTAGAAAAAATAATCAAGAACCAAACTTGAAATCTCGAAAAGAAAATAAATTGAAAGAAAATGTAAATCCATAAAAAGGGAACCTTTTGCCAAAGAGATCGGTAGGAATGGATACTAGCGGACCAAGGTTGGACATGAGGAAGGATGCATCCCGCAAGGACCTATCAGTAGTATCTAGGACTATGATGATATGAGATGGGAAATCAGAACCTTTAGGATAACATTTGAAAACAAGGGATATCGTATAAGAATGCATTAAAGCACCTAACCAAGAAAACTACAAGTTGTGACCAGACATGAACTAGCACAAAAACTGAGATATATACAATTGGACTAAGCTAAGGACTAACTTGGAAGGATTTACAGCATATTAACCAAGGTATTTACAAGGATCGCAGTAAAAAAGCTCAGTATGATAGGATAGCATAATGGATCTGATATATTACAATGGAAAAAGCTATAGAATTGGTAGTGGTATTGAATATAGGATGGTGCCCCAGTCAATTTTGAAAAAAGGCAAGATGGATTGATGGTGGATAGGGAAGGATGCATCCCAATGATGATGATTGGATTGTGACCAAGGTTTTTAACAAGGTTGAGTAGAAGATTAAGAATGTGATTGGATGAGTTGAAAGATGTGCAATGGGATGGTACATGTGATGGTAGATTTCTAGGAGCATTGGGATATGGATAGATGACATTGGGGTACATGGGGATAGCCTAGAGCTAGATACCAATGACAAGGGATGTACCAGGTGATGGAAACATGAAGGTGATGTTGGGAGGTGTAAGGATAGAAGAAAATGGTACGACTGATAGAAGGTTTGGGTAAAGGAATGTGAAAAGATAGGGATTGGGAGATGAATGGTTTCGGGGGTGACTAGATGGAAATGGGACTAGAATGGGGAGATGGAAAGATGGACATGATATAGTCTCCAAGGAATATAGTGTCCTCAATTATCATATGTCATTCAAGAGGAGGTCTTATGAGGGGTATGACAGGATGGAAGATTGGACAACAAGAGGATGAGGGAGGTAGATGGAAGCTAGGATATGAAAGGTGAATGAGGTAGAGGGTAACTATGATGGGTGGATGAGGTTGAAAAAGAGGATTTGGAGGGATCATATGGAAGAAAGAATGGATGGATAAAGGATAGGTGGATACAAGCTATGATGGGGAAATGAATGTTAAAAAGATTACCAAAAGCATGCATCTAGCGGTGGCCTTTATTTGTATCAAGATCCAAAGGAGGATGGAGGCTATGAAATGGAAAAGATGGTGTATGTATGGGAGGAAGATGAGATGGATGTAATCAGATTTAAGTGTCTACACCTACTAGTTGACCTCATGTTGTAATGTCCTCTAATACTATCTTGTAATGTCCTTGGTAATTTAAGCTTGATTATTATTTTTTATATCAATCTTGATTCTTATATCCTAAGTTGAATTGACAAGAAAATGGATAGATTTTCATAAGTATATGCTACAAATAGGTGTTCTTTCCCACTCGTATTAAGTAATTTAACATGTTGCTAGGATTGATCTGATATTAGTTTGTTGTAAGGAGAAAGTTTGAATATAGTCCAAGGTGCTTAGAGACCATTTGATAGATTCCCTCAAAGTTTACATATCCAAGTCCTATAGTCTTCTTGAAACTATGCCCACAAGGCGCTCGAGATTGTTGATGAACTATCTTTTAGGAATTTAGATCACCATTATTCAAATTTATTTGGCCTTCTTATAACCAAACAACAACGAAATCTTAACCATGCTTATATATACTACATTGCTTGCACCAAATGAGGTGCAATGGTGTAGCCAATTTTTAAAATGACTTTTTCAAACCAAAGAGTGAAAAACTTTACAACATGTAATATGCAATTGCAAACAAATATGTAACCAAGTTTATAGAAAACACAATTTCTATTTTAAAATGAAGTAGAAATCATCTCATATGCATTCTAAGTAAAGTGAAAAAAATCGAAGAAGAGATATTTTGAAGTATCAACATATGTAAAGGACTCAATTAATTACATAGAAATAAAGTTTCTATTGTGCGCATCTCATAGCAACCCCTTGCAATCACGTTCACCAGCAATATGTTCTAGGAGAATGAAGAAGGATTATAAATGTGGTATCCAGTTCCACAGTGGAGATATGTTTTGAATTGAGAAGAGATCCATCATCACAAAGAAGATTAATATTAGAGGATAGTTGACAAATTTTAAGATTGAGAATGCCTAAGTAATTGAATCCAAAAGGTGGAGCCAATAATGATGCATTTGGGTCATTGGAGAAAAGTATGTAAAAATTGGATATGTTGGAAGGGCTCCTATGTAAATACAATTTGTAGGTGTAAATATAGATTCAAAGACCCTTGTCATTGGCCGACATGTTTTCACCAATTTGTGAGCAATGGATCAGAGTGTGGATGCCCATCAATCTAGGCTAGAGGCTACAAACAAGTAATGGACCTCATCAAAACATAACAGACATGGAAGTTTTACTCAACAAAAAAACCATTTTTTGAAAAGACTTGTAGAACTTTCAAGTAGTGCAATTAACGGCTATAAATCCAATGTATGGACATTCTTCAAACCATATACATGTGTGTGAATGGATGTAACAAATTTTTCCAACGAAATGTAACCTGCTAGTTGGTATCACATCCTTATCTAGTGATGGTGGGAGCAGTAACCTATCTACCTACTTGACAGCTATTCTTTTATTTTTCCAACAAGCATTCTTGATTGTGTGAGATTGATCTTATAGGCAGTGCCCACCTAGCCTTATCAGTTATATATATCAACATACTGTCATATGACACTTGACAACTATATAATATATTGAGAACAAATATGCATTCTTTTATGAATATCATAAATATATAATTATTCATTTATGAACACCAAATGTATATATTTATCTTCCTTCCTCGAATATTATCTTGTGTTTTTCCTTTAATGTTTTTTTCCTATCCAATGACTATAAATTGATAGCTCGTGTACAATATATTGCACCACATATTGGTTCCCTCTTGAATATCCTTCCATATACCCCATTTGATGATGAGTTTGGTTCTCATTGTATATATGACCAAACTAACAATCGTAACCATACAATTTGAGAAACACATCTTTCTCATCTATGTCCAAGACATTCAACATTAATAATCATTAGTATCATTATTAGTTTTGATTAAGTAAAAATAGGCTTTAAAGGACCCAAAACCTTTACGTCAACAAAAGTCTAGAGATAAGCATGAGAAAAGAACAACAAAGAAAAGTATCCAAAAGCAACATGAGACAGACCTCCAACAAAAACATTCAAGAGGTCACATAAGACAGAGCTGGAAAAAATAACAAAAGTACAACAAAGGAACAACAACCGACCAGCTAAGAAGTTTTTATCAGGTCAACAGCCTGATCCATTAGAGTTTGCATGTTTTCAGCAGCAGCCTTCACCTCGTTATTAGTTAATGATTTTCTTCTAGGATGATTATTTCACCTTGGACACTTTCCTATGATATGGATCAAACCATAGTTGTCAATCTTCATATTTAAGACTGCATCTAATATTCACATTCAAGGCAACAATATTGAGGAATAATTCTTAATTTAATAGACCCATATCGACCCCTACACCATATCCCACGTTGATACCACTTTATACAATTTGTGTGTGTTTGATATTTTCTATGGAATGGAAAATATATGTGCTCTTATTACTATTGCATTCCATCTCCCTATTTTTTGTGAGTAGTCAAGGCTCCACTTAAACATTGACGACATGATTAGAAGAAAGTATTATTGCTGATCAACATTAATTAAATTGATATTAAGATTTTGTCAATTGTTTTTTTAAAAATGAAGCAATAGGGGGTGTTGGCCTATGGTACAAAACACATAAAAATACAAGGCCCAACAAATTGACCAACGATGGCACAAAAGTCGCACAAAGGGTGCTTTAAAAAAAAAAAAAAACAAAGCGGGCCAGAACTCATAGCACGAGGGAAGGAAAGTAAGAAACAACCAAAGCCTACGAAAGATAGATAGAAAACAAAGGGAAAGCCCATGAAAGAGGGTCAAACTCACACCACAAAAGGAGGAGGATGTGAGTTCCTTCTTCACCTTTGGACAAATGTCCAAGTGATACAAATCTTAGGTTCCTCAACAAAGGAGACGCCAGTAGGGAAGTCGAGCACAATGGCCAAAGTGTTGAAGAAGTAGAGCCACATTAACAGAACGATGGTGCAAGGTCATAAAAGAAGAGGGAGTAGAAGTGCTCGCCTAGCAAGAGGGTTGAGCACTAGCAGAGTAGGTGGCAATAGTAGGAAGACTTGGGAAGAGCAGTTGAAGCCAATCTATGAATGACAGTAGAAGCCAATTCATGAACAACAATAGGTGCCTTAGCAAGAACTTTTGCATTGTAGTGCTTCTCGTGTTTGCATTATGTATGGTCTATTTTATTTGGTGACACTTTATGTTATTCATGTTTATGTGCATTTGAGATGCTTCGATGATTTAACATTATTTTGATTACCGGTATCATAATTGATAGATTGTTCAATTTGATCATATCTACATGATGATGCTAGTGATGTGACATGATGTCTTATGATGGTATCTGGTTGTTTTGTATTTGGATATAATCTTTTTTTATGGTTATATGATGGACTTTAGCAGATTATTGTTAATGTGTCTATGCTATGGATATTTATATTTTTTCACACTAAACTTTTATTATGGTGCAAATGAATGATCTAAATAAATTATTTTAATGAAATTAATTATAAGATTATTTACGCAAATTGCAAATAGTTTCTTCTGCTATATTATTATTGTGCATTTGTGTTTGATTGTGTTGTTTATTGTGCAGGACTTATATCCCTAGCAGTGGCACGTGGAGTCAATGGTTTGGTCGTTCATACCTAGCTAATGTCATCCTTGTATGGACAATATATCATGTTTAATTAAAATAATAAAGCCTCTAATTAATTGGTAAATCCAAATTCATAGTGCATTTGTGATTAGACCGAGGAGCGTGTATGTGCACCTTTAGGAATCAACAATGGTCGTGGAAGTTATTAAAATATTGCGATTTAATTATTTAAGAAAAAATTATACTTGATTTAAATTTTATATTAACAACAAACTTGTCGTTGAATTCTATTTAATTGGAGCTCCCTTATTTATCTAGGTTGAAAAGGGGTTTAATTTATTTATGCTATTCTTGTCCTTTTTATGTCACTTTGTTTAAAAGTGCATATATGGCCAAAAAGTAAAATAATACTCACGTCTCGCATTTGAATTAAGAATTTTGGAGCAAACTCTCCAAACCCTTTGTGAGCAATTTAGAGATTTGTCCGTTGTGAAAGCTATGCTCGTGGGATCGATGCAAAAGGAGGCTCATAGGATTCAAAGCGAAAAACTCTTCCTTTATTGAGCATTTCATCGCTATTGGCGTCTTCATTATTTTTTGGTGCTTGTTTCTATTTTAACCCAATTGGTTGTGAGGTACAATCTTTCTATTTTAATAGTTTTGGCTCATTTTTGTTTTAAGGATGAGAACTAGTGTTCCCCTTCATTTTCATAAGTTATAATTTGGCCTAGTTCAAGAAGAATGAGTAATTAGGGCTCTTTATATGTTTTAATTTGGAGTTTGTACTAGTATGTTGGTTGTTTATACCTAGGAACTTGGAATTTTCTTTTTATTTGATTTTTTAAATGTCTTATCCCCATTTGTGAAAAAGGTTTTGATTTCGTCAATTTTTGACAACCTTCATTTTTGGATGATTTTTGCATTGCCTTGTTTTGGGTGTTGCCTAGTTTTCATGGGTATTTCTTGGCACTATTTTTTGTGGTGAATTTGAAATTAATGCTAGGTTTCCAATCTGACCATGGTTTTACTTTGTTTGTAGTGAGATTCGTGTTGAATTTATACTCCTGACAATATGCTCAATTGAGTGAATTTTTACACTTGGTGTTTCTTGTTTCTCCATCCAACCCTTGTTTAGCATTGATTTAGTGTTGATGGTTGTGCCCACATATGAACATGTGTGCATGAAAATGATGGGATCTTGCGAGACCCAAACTCCCAAATTTAGGACAGTTGAGCATTTAGTCATTTGGGTTTGGGTTAGGAAAATGCATTGCCTACAGGTGCTCATCTCTTGCGTACTCCAACTTGGAAGGGTTTTAAGAAAATGATAATCAATTAATAACTTAGATAATAAAACCAACAATTATAAGATAAGTGTCAAGCCTCCTCAGGGAGCGTGTTATCACACTAGGTGATGGATCTCCTAAAGGAGCGTGTTACCACACCAAGTAGTGGGCCTCCCAAGGCAAGCATGAACCATGCCACATATAGATTGGGATTTTTGATGCCAAGCGACTACACCTCACTAGAGTCCCTACATAGTTATCCCACAAAGTGTCTGACCAGGACCTATTGTATTGCATTGTTTCATTATCTTGGTTTCACTCTCTTGTTCTGTGTCGCATAAGTGTTAGCCTTGGATGATTGTACTTTGTGTTTGGGGTCGAATTACTATCTCCATCAATACGACGGGAGAGGGCCTACGGGTTCCACGTGGTTGGGAGGCATAGCTACCCATACCGTGATTGGGGACTGGCGAACAAAGTTGGTCTTCTTCTAGTTATGTTCAAAGCTTTATGCTTCACTGGCATTTTATGTGGTTTTCGGAGTATGTTTCTTTGTGATTTATGTTCTTTGATATCATGTTTAGAGATAGCATCTTATGGTTCCTCATTGCAATGTTGCTTATGTTCATGTTTTTCTTATGATGGTATGGTTTAGATGGATAGGGAAGACCTGCTCGACCAAACGATAGGCATTTTTTGATATGTTCTAAAAGGTGATTTGGCCACCCTTTTGAGAGTTCTTGCTCACGATACCTTGACCACTCAATTTGGGATGTATAAAGTATATCATTTAAGTATAAGTGGCATACTCTTATACTTAAGATATATTTTACATATACGACGATTCATTTAAGATTGGTTCCAACCCTCTAGGAGTTAAGATAAAGATTTCAAGTTTTCTAAAGTTGATAGAATTTCAGACTTACCCAAATTTTAGGGTTCAGCATTTGTCTTTTAGCATTGTGTACAATGGATGAGTGGTTGTAACCTTGAGCCCTTGTCTTCTCCATGATTGTTTGAGGGTCTCTGCTTACTATTCTTGATTATGCTATGGTTAATTGGAAATGGACATGTAGGTTAAACCATGCTAGGAACTCTTACTTTGGGCTTTAAAAAAACATCTTGTTTGGGATTGATAGTTCAAATTCCCCTCTTGGGATCAATGGACATTATCCGAGTCTCCTTTGAGTATTCTCATGATTCATGTGATCTAAGATTCTGAGTTGGTAAGTAATAACGCTTGGAGACCTTTGGTGTTTGGTTTGTGTTAGTCTTTCGTTGCTTTCTGGTGTAAGTTGTTGCATCTTACTTTTATTATATAAAAAATAGCCTTTGTTTATCCTTGTTCCAAAGATCTCTAGGCAGGGCATTACATGCAAAAGTAACATCTTCGCCAATAGTCTAGGAGCCATCAGAGGACTCCAAGAGGGAGACATCAACACGAACAGTCAAATGGTTGGAACAAGCAGCCTCCCACCAAGTAGCAACAAAGGGCACAATCCAAAGCCAAGTGACCCGTAGCAAAGCAACACCGATAATTGAGAGGGACGTCCTCATAGTCCAGCCCTTGTATTCACGGTCAGTCCCCAACCACGAGCACTATGTCACCAAGGGTGGCTGAGACAAGTCCAAGTCAGCCAAAATACAAGTGAAAGTAACAAGGCCCAAGGATAATAACAAGCCCATCCAACACGTAGGAAAACAATTTAATGTGAGTTTTCAAAATCATGAATGTAAAGAATATTCACATCCCATACAATTGCTTAGTCATACATCTACAAATGTAACAAATCCCAAAAAGTTGATCATAGCTAGAATTCATTTCATAAGACATGAAACAAGCATCACTACTTTTTCATAAATTATCATGGTGGCAGTTTCTTTTCTCAACCTATGGATCTCATATTTTAGTATTAGCAGCAATAGGATACTAAAGAGTCTAAAGAGGTGAAGAATGTGTAATTTCTATCTGATCAACCATCAGACATCTCATTTACGTATCCCACAATCAAAAACAATCATTGTTCTAGCATGTAAAATAAAACAATCAAGGCATTCATCCGGTGCAATACATATGCAATTCATCTCTGTTCATCTGACCACCCAAGGGAGTTCCCAACAGCCTCATAGCAAGACATCTCCAAAAAGCGCATTATGTTGATTATTGTAATTAGATCAAATAATTTTACTTTGTATATTATAGATTTATTGACCTATATCAATAATATATTATCTGTAATCTATAAGCCATATAAATTTTAATTGAAGTAATATATTATAATATACTTAAATTTATTGATTAAAAACAAAGACTTGCATAATTAGAACTTCAGAAAAGGTATATGCATGAAAGTATGTACTGTACACACATCAATTAGAGCTCATAACACATGTAATACACAAATGTTTTCTTACATATTGTAGACTAAGGCAAGACTGATAGTTATATCCATATTTGCAAGTTGTAATCATAAATTCCTTTCTATTCTGACAAATTTATCAAGGTCGTCGCTTATATGCTTAACAAAGCAAGTGCTATTAAAGCACCAATGCCATTTCACTATATGTGACAATTAATACCTCACCAATGCTCCCTTTATTGCACAACATATATATAACTAGCATTAGCAGTCAGTTATTTTAACTTACAAAACTTCCCTCCAAAAGAAACGATTTTGGCATTGTCCATAGAGTTTGTGCTAGCAATTTGAAAATCCTACATAATTCCCTTATGGAATACTTAGCCACAAGCCCACAACCAATATATTGTAGATTAATTACATATGGCAATTCCAGGAAAAAGGGCCCCAACTGTTACAGAGCATATAATGCTGAATCACTATAAAAAACAATGTGGTAAACTTCCTACTTACGTCCACAATAATTTGGACTTGTGACTGACATACCACTCACCATGTGCAGAAAACATTTTGTGCACGGTTGCAGAGCAGCTGCTAAATTGACCAACTTGTCCAAGCAATGCCTATGTTCAATTCTCACATCACCCTTGTGGATGCTGAGCATAATGCAGCATCAATATCCCAAGTTCCCAACTAATAAAGAACTATTAAATTGATTTTGTCAATTTCTAATAGAGTATTTCATACAATTGGCAACCACGTCCACCTTGGTTTAAAAATATGAGATTAATATCAAGAAACTAATTATTTTATTTAAAAGTTTAAAACATGCCTTCTCATATAAGAAAAATAAATTCATGGCATGACAAATATTTGGAGTCCTTGTGCTGTATAACTTAAATATTTTGTTCTATCTAGAACTGTCTGGTCTATACATTATAATTATACAAGTCAAAAGAAATTTGTCAAATTTTTTTTTATTGCAAAATACTAATAGAATAAAGAGTTTCATTAAGCTACATTCTCAACCACTTTGGCTTTACAGCTTTTTTATCAGCAGGCTTGTTATCCAAAACTTGTGCTGGAGGCTCCACGGGCAGGGAAGGCTCAGCTGGTTTTTTTTCTTCCTTTTGTCCACTGAACAAATGCAGATCACACAAAGCTGCAATATCATCACGGAGAAATGGGCCCTTGTCCTCCTCTGCCAGTTGCATAATGAAAGCTTCATCAGTATTTCACAATTAATTAAATATTAGAGTTGGCAAACATGGAAAAGTGTTTGTTGATGTGTAATCATTTAAATTAATTAGACCATATAAGGAAATCACATCTAGAAGATTATCATACATAATAGTAGTTTCCTATGCAAGACACAATTCCTCTGTTTTATTCCCCAATTAAAGCAATACCCTTCTGCGACCATTAGGAGAAAAATAATAATAATAAATAGTTGAGTCTGTTGCAACCAACAATAGCTGTAAACAACTTGTCAATAGCAATGTATCCGACTTTTAATTAAAGTCTGCCAATTTCAAAGATGATTTGTTGCAATTTGACTTCTCCCAGTGAACAAAGCAAACTACTGAGCTCATGATTTATGTGATGATCTCACTGCATATAATACTAGCTGTGCTGATGATGTCATAGCTCGCAGACTCGGACACGAGCTTGGACTCGATAGCCAAAAAAATTGATTCTGACTCAAGACAGCACAAGCTTGGCAAGAGACTTTGCATAACATTGGCACAAAAACCCCCATAATTACTCCAAAAGATACAGAAGAAACTAATGAATTTAGAGAATATAAAAGTTTAATTTGACGATCAATCTGTCATTATTCAAACACTACATGTCATATGAACCTCAAACTCCAAAGATTTGAAATTTCATAGTTTCTAAGATAAGAAAAACAATACTCTGTAATTCAACAAAATTATATATAATAAATGTATTCCAGAAATGTTAATGTTTACCTATGATGATATGTCAGAATGAGAAAACAACCACATACTGGTGTAAATTTTTCATGAATTGAGCTAAAAGGTAAGTCGGTATCAAACGATGATCAATATTTTCTTCAAAAGTGTCTTTCTTTTCCGCCATTGCAACCAATTCTGATCATTTGATCAAATTTGAATACTTAAAATTCTCTTCTCAAATCGTAAAAGTGACCCAAAAAAGTTGTGATTTCACTATAAAAAATAGGGCTGTTTGTTTAAACATCAAACAAAGTAGTCAGAGAGCCTTCTACCAATGAATGATACAACCAAATAATCATAAGGAGCACGTCAACCAAGCCAAGAACTGCAGATATAACAAATTTTTTTATTCTCTCAACACAAGATCCACAAAAGCTGTGAACTAAGATAAGAAGAACCTTATTTGAATCCTTAAAACATTGCCCACCTTACTAAATTAGAGTATATCCTCCTCTACAAAGGTCTGGCATAACTGTCAATGTTAAAGGTCCACAAATATTTATAGTAGGTCAATGTGACTCGAGAGCAACAAGTAAGAAATGTTGAAGAGTCTGAGCAGTTAAAATAGAAAAGTAAAACAAAGACTAGACATAGAGATAACCAATCAAGTAGATCCTAGATCAAATAATTAAATAATAAAACATCAAGATGAATCTCTAGATCCTGAAGTGGCATCTCCAGTTGGCAAAAAAGCACAATAGTGTCTCCTGTGCATGGAGACATTTCTTCAAGTCTCATAATGATCACATCCTCCTTCCTGCAAAAGGAACCCCCTATAAAAAGCACACAACAGAAAAAAGTGTAGAGATGACATTGTGGGAGTATCAGATCCCAAGGATTTGAATTTTAACAAAGAAATGCAGGGTGTCCAGCACAAAGTAAACACCACTTACATTTCTGTTTTTAGAATAGATGATATTAGTTATTCTACTTTCTATTCAAAATGGTTTTAAAAAATGCATAGTTATTCTACTTTCTATTCAAAATGGTTTTAAAAAATGCATAGAAATGCATTTCTATGCAATAAAATGTCAGGTGCGCCCCACAGGATAATGATCTATAGTCTCACTTCTCTCCTCATTTTTTGGACTGCAATTACCCATATTTTGATCCATAGCTAAAGCTTAAAGAATATTTTTTTACAGTGCCTGGCCTTTTTAGCTTGTAAATTTTCATTGTTTAATAGTTTTAGCCTTTAGGTATGCTTATGAATAAATTTAACTTGCTAACCCTTAATACCAATGTGTGTGTCTTGACATTTGTTTTTATTTTATAAATATGATTGCATAGATTTCGAATTAGCCTTACATGGGAGCATGTCCCCGAGGTTTTGATCCATCGAAATATTTAGGATGGTCTGTGGATGGAGGATTAAGATAAAAAAATCTGCTTCCTGCCATTTCCTTCCCCTCTCTCTTGTAAAGTTAATAAGAAAATGTAGGATATTCTACAGAAAAATTAAATGTAACAAGCTTCGTGGCTCGCCTATGAATTTTTAATAGAGCAGTAATCATTATCAAAGGATTTTTCCTCCAAATGCATTAAAATCATCAAAAACACTTCAGATACTTAAGGCAATATTTAATTTATTATCAACATTACCATCCACAGCTACCCTAACACTTGGCCATGGTTCATTTTATTATTCAAATCCTGATTTATGTCACCAACTTTTCCATTCCAACCAAAAAATTGCTCTATTTATTTAACTTATGTTTCTTTTATTTTTGTATCTCAATATTCAGAAATTAGGTCGATATATTTTAAATAGCTGCCCCTCAGCCATGCCCCTACATTGTCAAAATTCAAAAATTACTTTTCCCATTCTAGAAGAGGCCCAGACTTGGGAAGAAAGAAGATAACACCAATTCTTAAGATAAGGAGGCTAGACATCAAATTCAACCATACAATGTCAACGGTCAGCTAACATATAGCACAAAGCATGATAATATTTAGAATTACAATGCATGCAAATTTAACAGTTTCTAAATTAGGTACCCAAATCTCAAGACCATATACAATGCTAGGTTCAATGTTTGCATTAGAGAGATGCACCTTCAAAGGAATATCCTAGAAATATATTTGAAAAAATCTAAGTTGCCCATTCAGATTTTGGTACGGATGCGGGTTCGAGATTCGAGTTCGAAATTCGTCCAAATATTTTTTGGGTTGGGTTTGGATTCGTTTTGGGTTTTTCCATGCCAAAACGTATTGTTTTTAAAAAAAATGTGTGAGTGTGTATGCAACAACAAATAAGTCCATACACCACTCTGCTAATAGTAAAGCAACATAGGAAAATACACCACCATATCTATGTTTCAATATTATAGGATATTAATTGCACCATTTAGCCATACATACAACATCATACACTTGCTCGATCGCATGCATGGGACATATTTCCACATCAAGGGATGGTTTGAGAATGAAAGAAATCATCAAAAGATAAGTGTAGTTATCTGATTTTTTTATTATTGGTTAGAGGATTTCTAACCAAGCTAGATTTTATGCCCTAGATTCAAAGCATATATCATAGTCTTTTTAAAGGAATTCCTCTATAATCGTCAATTTAGACTTCACCAATTGTCAATTTGGATTTCCTATATAAGCAAGTTTTCATTTTCACTCGCAAATGCATAAATGACATATAAACCATATTGTTGGCCTTTTTAGTGGTCACTTTTAGGGTTGGGAGGATCGAATAGACCAAATTAGGCAAAAAAAACTTTTAAAAAGTAAAAACAATTTGATTTGAGACGAAATTCAGCTCGGGTTCGGCTGCTGGGCAGCAAATTCTTCAAATTCGCTCCGAATTCTGCCCAGATTCCTCTGACAGAGTTTGCAGAAAATCTGTGGCTCTCTAGGAGAATTTGGGGAGAATCTGACAAGGACCAGACTTTGGACAGAATTGAATCAGACTTTGAGGGTTGCTGGAGAGAATTTGGTAACATCGGAAAAAATTAACACTCCAAAACAAAAATGGAGGCATTATGTTTACTAATTCATTATTACAGAGCAAAAATCAGGTTTGCCAAACTGAACCACTAGGCAGTTGGATTGCCACTGTAGAAAATGGAAACTTCGGGAGATAGAATCTAAAATTGAAGACCATAGTTTTAGTTTCATTAAGGTTAAATTATATTAGAGAAAGGTTTCAAAAGAAAGAAAGAGCAACCAATACTACACCACAATTCACACAGAGAAATAGATAGCAAGAAGTGGAACAGAAATCAAGATTTTATGTCTAATAAAATAGTCTTCAGCCTGGATGTTTTCTCCACAAAATTCTCCAAGTCAGGTATATAGAACCTAAAGAAAGCATGTAAAAGATGGTACCCATATTTTAATCCAATTGTGCTTCAAAAAATGTCAGAGGCAGTTCAAGATGCCTTCATTTGTCTTACAAAACCCAAAAAATAGTGCATAGAAAGAAGGACTTGAACCTTCAAAATAACAGAACCAAAACTTGCTTCCTTACAGCTTCGCCACGCCCCTTGATTGTTTTACTTTAATTAATTAATAAAGAAACAAGTATAAACATTCATTGTTTCACTCTCTATCAGAATATATAAAATATTATATAAATAAATTATCCCTTCCAACTCAAAGACGCAAAGTCTAATCATGCAAAAAACAATCAATTGATTGTCCAAATACTTTTGGACCTTTACATCATTATTTTTCATCAAAGAAAGCCTTAACCATAGGTGCTTGGTTTGATTTCTTTCCGTAAACAAGTAAACTATTGCATACAAAAATAGATAATAACCAAGCAAAATAGTAAACATAAAACATATCTAAGGATAAATTCTCGAGTCTTAATTAGCTGAAACTTTTGCATAGAAAGTACCTCCAGGGCTTAGAAACGATCATGAATGATATGATCAATAATTGTTTATAACTTGTCATTTGCAATACAACACAAAGGAGAGTAGTGTGTGAAGTGAAACCTCTCTACAAATCAAAAGGGGAAGAACCTTAAGATTAAACTAAACCTAAAACTAGCCCTAGACTGAAACTATAAACAAGATATACAAAGATACACACTCTAGAAGAATTCACTTAGTGCATCTGTATATGGAAACTAGGATACATACATTGGACTCTTAATAGCTGTACCTTGCAAATGAAATATCAAGGATAAAAAAAGAAAACACTCAAGGACCCTATCTGATGGTAAACAAGGAGGAATTTTGCTACACACCTTGCTATGTTTATCCAAGATGGACTAAATATCAACATTGTAGGGCCTCCCTTCCTTGGATGGATCTGTATCTGTAATTAAGAACTCTTCTACCCAAGCTACTTCTTCTCTATAAAAAGCCCTCTCCATCCTCTTACCTAACAAGCATGGGACAAACTTGTAAAATTTGAAGTAGAAGTCTCAAATTCTCAATGATTCAGTTCATCCCATGAAGAGGAAACATCGCCAACTACAATTGAAGAGCATTTATTACAACTCATCAACACAAATAATTTGTAAAAAGTCACACTTGTCGACCCTCTTTAAGACTCAAGACCAAATTTCATACCATGATGGTGCAACTCAAAGCAATTACCAACAAATTATGAATTTAAAATTGAAATCATCAAATTGCATGGCCAAGTTAACCTCCAATTCCTCAAGTAGTGAATAATGATGATGCCTTTTAGTGTCGTATCCCCCCAGATGCATTCTTCTTTGTCTCCTCATGTGTATGTTTAATATCTGGTGGTCCTAGGAGGATAACCACTCCCCTCATAAAGTGAAATCTGATCATTAGCAGGCTGAAAACCATATTCCCATTCAAGTTTTGAATCTCATCACCAAGTGCAACACTACAACTAGAAATTGGTGTCCCATCATCCAACTAAAAAAAACGGTAAATTGTCACATTTCATATCATCACCCATCCCAAGCAATGTGTTGTCAGCAATCATCACAAATCGATTCTTCCAATCATGTTTACACAACAACATGAACTGATACTAAAATCAGAACTTCCATACCTATTAGTAACTCAATAGATGTCCTAAATCACATGTACCTGTACCTCTCTATTATGAAGATGCTCAACAACATAATATGGATAAACAATCTGGGAAGAATTTTCTCAAAATCAGCTGCAAGCAATGATAAAAAGCGATTTTGTTTCAATATCATCATTAAATTCATCAATGCCATCTTTCATGTATGCATTGCGCTCAAAAATCAGAACATCGTCACAGTCAAAATGAAGTTTATCTTGTGTAGAATCTACATTGCACTAAATCAGACCACATGTGTCACCTTCAGAAATTAATGCCTTTACCCTCCTTAGTGCAGTTACCTATGTGAGTGAATCACTCCTCAACTCACTAGCATTGATGTCTTCAAAAACATACTTCTCCAAAGGTTGTACCAAACCTATATCCTAAGTCACAAGGTCCGAATTCAAATTCGAGTTCGTTGATCATAAAATTAGGATGAACTTCACAGCAAGGGTAAAAATTTGGGAAAATCCTGACATTAAATTAGACTTATATAAATTTATTTATTTTCAAAATATAACTAATATATCTACAAAATTGTCAAAATGGTTTGGCATTGCTAAATAATTAAACTAAATATCTCAATATTATTTTAGAATAAAATAATTTGATTACAAATAACAATATTATATCAAATATCATAAAATTCAGATGAAGTTCGGAAAGGGAAAAAATCGCTGAAATTCGAACTTCATGGATGAAATTCGGCGTATCGTGTGACTTAACTTGTATCTATCTGGACATCGTCACTGGAAATATCTAAAGTTTTAACTGTAACCCAAGGTTTCTGTTTAATCTTTCCCTTAATAGACAAACTTATCAACAGTAACTTTATATGTGTCCAATGAGCCTTTGTAAAACTTTGTCACATGGTCTTTATGCATTGAGACACTATATATATTGGAATTGATCTGCTCTGAGACTCGTTTCATTTTCATGTTTATCATTATTTCTTGCAACAGAAGAAAACTTTTTATTTTCTTGCAGTCTCTTTTTTAATATGGATTTTAACTGCTCTACATGCTCACACAAGTACTTTAAAATTTCGCAACTCTCTATAATTTTGAAAACTCTCACTTTGTCTTTGATAATTGTGCTTCAATTCTTCTTCTTGTTTCTCTTCAAAACTCTTTATCTTCTTACTAAACTCTTCTAGATGGCAAGATACACTGCTATGATACCACTGTAATATGTGGACCTATTTTTCCGTTATTTTTGTTTCTTTTGTGCTTGTTTTGCAATGGTTTTGAAATGATAAACAAAGTCAGGTAATAAAGTAACTTGAAGCAAATGAAAAACCCAAAAAATAGACAAAACTCAGAAATATATGAAGCTGACAATCCTAGATTTTATTTAAATACATTTTTTTCTACAAACTAGAGCAACCATTGAAATTTTAATAATCAGATCTTATATCAGCAAATAAATATCAGAACCACAGTCTATTGATTGCAAGCAAACTGTTTGATAAAATTACTGAGAGTAACAATCGGTCAAAAATTATCAGATTAAAGAGGGATCTTACAGTTAGATAGAGACACTTTGCAAACAAAAAGGAAGAACATTCCATCTGCACACTGAAACACAAATCAGAACTTAGTGCTCCAACCTTCATGACAACTGTCTGACAAAATTCTTGTGAGCTGAAAGGGTGAAATTTTTCTTAGAACCGGGGCAACATATTACATGTGCACTGTTTTTGTCGAGGCAGTCCACGTTTCATTCCTTCACCACCACAGGAATTTCTCAGTGTGATCCTTTTCAAATCTGTTTTGGCTGACAGGTTTGAGGGCAACAAGCTGTATAAAAAGAGCTAAGATTTCAGTTGGTGAGTAAACATGACACTTGTGGCCAGGTATATGTGATGTAAGTGCAAATCTGTTGAGACAGTTTGTTGGCTTAACTTTTTGTAGTTACTGTGTCCATGACTTGCAAAAACTGTGACTTAAGGCAATGTCTTATGATTTCTCTCCTCTCTCCGCAATAGGGGAGGTTTGCTTCTTACAACAGGTTGCTTCGACAAGAACTTAACTGAAATTACAAAAAGGGCAGTTCTCTTAATCAATTCCTCTTTTTTACAGGAATGATTTGCAAACAACTACAACATTCAAACTTGAGAAAAAGTGTCTATTACTATGATAATATCGATGGCTCAGGGGTTGACGTAAGAACACCAAAGACACCAATCTATTTTATATAGGTGGAGTAATTGCAAAAACCCAAACTTTCCTGCACTTATCCCGAATGAAGATTTAATAATCTGAACAAACAAAAAGGCACGAGGTCTCCGACTGAGTATTCATTAATTTTAACAAAAGTAATTATAATTGAAGCACAAAATCTTTCAGTTCTAAGTATTTGTAGCCACTATCAACTATAACAATTTGTTCTTCTATACCACCAAGTCTCAAAGCGCTCAAATTGAATGATACCTCCAAACGCAATATGCAACTCAAAGTCTGCAAGATTGACTTCAAATCTCTCTTGAACAAAGTATAAAACTCACAATCAATATTCAAAAAATGTCATCACATAACACCTTGAATCAACACAAAGTTTCAAAGCAAGTTGTCTCTTTTATTGAAAGCAATTTAATCAACATCTAAGCACAAAGTCTTAAGAGTGCATACACAAACTGGCAGAGTTTTCTTGTGTTGCCTAAGGATAAAAATTACAATGAGCATAGATTAGTAGTTAAGAGAGAAAAGTGGGAGAAACCCAACAAACATTGACCTATTCGCTAACTGTAGGTCATAACTAACTCGACCTGCAATTGGATTATCTGCAATTACTTTACAGGTAAAAGTCCCCTATAACTACAACATGTTTCCCAATTACATGTAAGTTGTCGATTACAAAATGCATGAAGAAAATGGACTCATTGTCTGACAAGACATGACTTCTACTAAATCATCATTTGTCAGTCTTCATGCTGCAACAGGGTGCTCCACGATTGATGTGTTCAAATTTGGTGAAAGCATCTCAAACTAAATTGTGAATCCGCATCCTTGAATGTTTTGTTTCATAATGGTTGTTACTAGGAGAGCATCGTTGTTTCTTTCCATCTTTGTCTTGAAAGCATTCTATGCTCTCATAATTTCAGCACATTTTCCCCTCCTTTAATTACCAAAAAAATCCATAACACAATCTTTCAAGCTAGATATTTGCAAATCTAGAAGAGTTATGCTTATAAGATATGATGGAAGGCGTTGAGAAACAAAAAGGTGGAAAAAGTAAATGAAATCAGCTTTTTGAATGGGAGGAAAGTTGAAAACGAGGTTTTTTCAGAGGATTGGAAGTGAATGGAATGTAAGTGTTTGCTACGGCAATGAGATGCACAAGCATATATATACAAATGGGAAGAAATTTTACTTACCATTGGGGTTTTTATATTCTCAGTACTAGTCATTTGGAAGGAGCTTGCTGCCTGCAAACGGGTTTCTTAAGTCCACTTGCAGAATGGAGACTTTAAATGTGCTTGGAAAACACTTGCAAGTGGACTTTTTAGTTTCAATTACAAGTACGGAATAAACATAACTCATTCTTCGCAAACAAGCTCACAGACGGGGTTTTTAATTCCGTTTGCAAGTGGGAAAAATATGCATTCATGAAGTTCTTTATTGAGGGGCAGATCTTTGCATTATGAATTGAAATTAAAAAAGAGGTCTTGAAAATTTGAAGAAAATCCCCCAAATCTTGATGATTTCAGATCTAGGAAAAGATCTCCAAATTGCAACTATGTGGGAAAATAATCTTGACCAAATCGTCACAAAAATGAATGGAATTCTCAATCCTCCATGAATCCTTGACAAATGGCCATGAATGAAAGAAGAAATGCTTGAGAATAGCACTCCAAAGACTGATTCAAACTTGCAAAACATTGTTTTTTCTTGGGAATGCAAGCCACAATGTAATGAATGTCAAAAATGGCACCTATTGGTAGAAGCACACTGTTTTTAGTGATGAAAACAAGCTGCAAATCATATGTATTAGTCTTGAATGGCCTTCTATACTGGAAACTAGGAATGCTTTTTAAATGAATAGCGACAGGTTTATGCCCTAGACAGGCTTTACAGAAGACGCTCCAAACTGAGAATGCTTGTGAATGAATAGCAACAGGTTTTCAACAAGAGTTTGCATGCCAAAACAGTGATTGCAAGCTTCATAATGTGACATGGAATTACTGTTATATTAAATGGGCTTTAACATCTTGAACACAACCATATAAATGCCAAGGAAGGCAGCAAAAGGCTTTTAATAGCCACATGCAAATCAAAAATGCCCCTTTGATAATGATGATGGACTTTTGTATGTCGCCACTTTTTCTCTTATATGGTCATCAATAGGGTTTTGCATCGATTTAGCATGTCAAAAATATGTTAAAAGTGCAGGGGAAGACTTTTATAATGTGTTTACAAGTCCTTTTGAACATATACAGGGATTTTAGAAAGCGCAATGAGAATATAAATCACCCCATACCTTTCTAAAGTCGATTATGGGCTTTATATGAGCCTTCGCAACTCATTTGAAAATTTGAAACACATGTAAATCCTTCAAAACTCATCGCCTTGCCTTTGGGCAAGCTTTCGGATTCAAAATGCAAATTCATTGTGTTAAAATGAAAATCTAGTTTAAACACTAAAGATGTGCTTTTGGAACACCACTACAAATAAAACATGCTTCCATTTAGCACAAATATAGCACTTGCAAATAAGGTTAAAAAGCCCACTAGACAAGTATAACTTTAATTAAAAACATTCTTTTGTTCTAAACATACGTTTCTCATGATTATTTACAAGCATTTCAACTTCAAAAATAAGGCATGTAATGAATCTTTAAAATCCCACCTGTGCAAAACAATTTCATTTAAGTTCACATATTCCCTTACGAATATGTAATGGAATCTTAATTAAATTTTGCAAGCAAATGACACCCAGGAGCACATGTAATGACTAACAAAAAGTCCATTTTGCATGACTTAAGAGAGAACTCGGTCGACATTTTATTCCCCATCACAAGATTTTAAACAAAAAAAGAAGACTTGCAATTAGACCTAAAAAAACCCCACCTGCAGGTTAATTCCTCGTTATTTCTTGATGTATAGCTTGTTTACCGCATAGATTAATTGATTAATGCATACAGACAAAGAACAAGAACAGCGACACTCCTTTTATTATTCGCATATGCCAAGAGATTACATACAGAGCATGAGATAAGATAAAATGATTTACAATGATCCTAGACAGGGTATAAATACTTCCCGCCAAACCTTCCCGAAGGGGTCCGTCGGCTACATAACAATCCTAATCTACCCGTCGGCTACAAAATACAAAATCTCTGACAGCATAACCAAGTCGGCTACAAAATGCAAAATCTACCGACGACATCATCCCCCCCAAAAAGAAAAGTTGTCTCCTGACGACTAACAAAATAGGAGACAACCCACATACAACAAAACAAAAAATACTAGAGAGCAAGTGGTGCCCCTGAAGAATGTTGTTGCTGACGCAACTCATAGACCTGATCTATCCTGATGCGCAAATCCTTCTGCATCTGTGTATTAACCTCTACGGCCTCCTTTAGAAGAAGTGCCGCATCCATAGCCTGTGTCTTTGCTAATTGCAACTCATGTTCAGCTGCTTCCTTATCCCGCAATAGTGCAGCCCGCTCAGCTGCCCACGTTGCCTATTGGCTGGCCAAGTCTGCATTTACCTTTTCCCTAGCTGCCTCCTCTGTTGCTAGAGACCACTCCGCTATGACCCTGTTCGCCTCCACACGCCTATGAGCATAGTAGACTTCCTTGTACAGTCCTACTATCTCGTGCACTAGCTTCTGCATAGAAGTATTGCACGGACCCAACTCCAGCTCGATAGCCCAATCTGCCAACATCTCCAGTGTCTCAACTGTTGGCCATCCTCTGTCCTCAAAACATGAACGGAACCGTTACGAACAAATCCCCCTAATATAAGCTTGAACCAAATGCCACTCTCTCTGCCAAGTCATAGCATGCAATGCCACATTGTGTCCCTTCTTTAGCGCAACCTTCATAGCCCTGAGGTAGTCCCGCACCTGTCCTTATCCAACCCATAATCCTCCTTCGCCACACACTCCATCGTCCATTTCTCATCACTATTTTTTGCCTTGTCTGCGGTGGCCATGCCTACATTCGATGCGGCCTCCTCTGCTCTCGGCGCATCCTCGGCCTGTGGCACTCCCACCTCCTGAGGCTCTGCTACTGTAGCTGATACCCCTAGATGCCTCAGGGACTGAACAGATGGACCAACCTCGGCAGGGATGAGTCGAAACTGCTGTCTGAGGAAAGCGCTCGCTCTATCCATCACCTTCGGCTGCTTTGACTATGCGGGCTCCAAGCTCTCCTCCTGCTGTGTTGGCTGGGCTGACTGGACTGGCTCGGTGTCTGCTAACAAGGAGGACAAAATAGTGACCACTGCATCATAATCAATCACATCCAACCGAACCTGGGGCTTAGGGTCTGGCGCTGGCAACTCCACCCCCTGTGAGACTGGCTCTGCTGGTGTAACTGGAACAACATCCGCCACGGCCATGGAGAAAGCAACACCTAGAGTGGTCGCCGGTGCAACAACATTTGTCATCAGTGGGACACCCTCAGCCACTGCCCGTGGGACATCTACTACTGTTGATGGGGTCATCACGACCGGTGCATAATGCTAACCAAAGGAGGAATGTGTGAAGTGGGGGCGGACAAGTGCGCTGAAGTTGACAGCTACGGCGGAGTGAAAAATGTGGGCTCACTATCTGCTGGTTTGCTGTCAACTTCCGCGAAAGTACTCTCTTCCTCATACTCAGCCCCGCTGCTCTCCGAAGTCTCCTCCCACCCGCTGTCGGTGTCCCCGTGAGCCTACAATCCCTAAAATACCTTCTTCTGCCCCGCTGCTGTCCCATCTGTGTCCAAATGTCTCCAATAAAATATCAGAGGCTCTCCCTATGCCAACTTTCCCCGAGGTGGTGCCTCAAAATCATCCATTGGTATCTGATTAACCGCTACCTCTAGAAACAAGCCAAATGCATGGTAAGGAATAAAGAATGTGTGGTGCTTCAGTGTCATGAACTCCTCCATCCTAACGACAGGAACTGTAGCCCAATCATACACCGTGCCGTTCATGATGCCATTCATGAATACAATCTGTGGCAATGCCATATCCGAAGCCCGAGTTGCCCCTGTCAGCTTGCTCTTGATGACATCCATAATGCACCTCCAGTGGCCCTCCTGAATAAGACCTCACCGAAGCCCTCTGCATTTGGACCCTTTTATCACTGACTCCATCTCCTCAAGCATAAGATCGCGGCCCACTAATCGTATCCAATGTTCTTTCCGTTCCTGAGAGAGCTTATGGTTCTTGATTTCCACCTTCTTACCTCTAGGGCCAAGGATGCCGAAAACCCTAGTGAAATCCCTAGGTTTAAAAGAAACCGTCATTCGATGCTTTTTGTACAAGAATGTGTTGGTTCTACTATTTCGATTATATGCTTCTATCATAGTTCGCAAAACTGATTCAAACAATCGGATGGAAAAAATTGGAAGCTGGATGGCCCAATGCACCTGTGCTCATATCAAAATCTGCTTAATTACCTCTGAGTCCGGAGTCTCCTGCCACCATTTCCGGCATTCGCTGCCATTGATAGTGGTGAGTATTCCCGCCTGTCACGCAGGTGACCCAGGTTCGATCTCCGGCAATGGCGCCAAATGTTTACCGCATAGATTAATTGATTAATGCATACAAACAAAGAACAAGAACAGCAACACTCCTTTTATTATTAGCATATGCCAAGAGATTACATACAGAGCATAAGATAAGATAAGATGATTTACAATGATCCCAGACGGGGTATAAATACTTCCCGCCGAACCTTCCCAAAGGAGTCCGTCAGCTACATAACAATCCTAATCTACCCGTTAGCTACAAAATACAAAATCTCCAACGGCATAACCAAGTTGGCTACAAAATTGCAAAATCTACCGACGAAAGTCGTCATAGTATAGTGGTGAGTATTCTCGCCTGTCACGCGGGTGACCCGGGTTCGATCCCCGGTAACGGCACCAAATAATTACCGCATAGATTAATTGATTAATGCATACAGACAAAAAACAAGAACAGCGACACTCTTTTTGTTATTCGCATATGCCAAGAGATTACATATAGAGCATAAGATAAGATGATTTACAATGATCCCAGACGGGGTATAAATACTTCCCGCCGAACCTTCCCGAAGGGGTCTGTTGACTACATTACAATCCTAATCTACCCGTCGGCTACAAAATACAAAATCTCGGACGGCATAACCAAGTCGGCTACAAAATGCAAAATCTACCAATGACATAGCTCTGATTTAGGCCTAAGATATTTGTGTTCAACAGTAGATTTGGCTTAACTTTATCAATCCTAACTTTGATAATAGACTTAAAATTCCAGACAAATTGATATAAGAATTGTTTTCCGACAAGAATAGAAAATAAGGCACCTTCTAAAGGAAACTATGAATTTCTATACAGCAATAAAAGAAGCAATAAGAATTAACAGCTACTTACATACAAATACGGCCAATAAATAAAGTGGTAGCAGCAAGAGAATACTAAATGTAAGGAATTGGCAGTGATAAAAATGAAAATGTATTCTTCTGAAACACACAAGAGAAAACATTGTCAGAACCATATGGGACCACAATAAAGAAACAAGGCTACAAATTGGATAAAGGCTCATGGGATTATATAAAGAATAGGAGATCCTTTCAGGATACACTTAAGTCTGATATCTTTGCTGGTGACTGCCATAGTGGCTTACAAAACTAATGGCAAATGACAATGGCACAACCTAGAAACTGATTTCTAATACACAAGAATAGAGTTGATGTAACAGATGATACAAAGGAAACCTCTCTCTCTCTCTCTCTCTCTCTCTCTCTCTCTCTCTCTCTCACACACACACACACACACACATACACAATTAGAATTACCCTAGGCAGTTTAAATAGATAATTTAAATTAATATTTATGCAACTATGGATGAAAATTAATTAATATACTAAATGTGAAAATGTCACACTATGTCAAGACCATGACACACTAGAGAAAACTTTGTCAAAATTAGATGTGGCCACAATAAAGAAACAAGGCTAATAACCCTAGGCAGTTTAAATAGAAAATTAAAATTAATATCTATGCAATGAAATACAACTACGGATGCTAATTAATTAATATACAAAATGTGAAAATGCACTGTTGTCAAGACCATGACAAACTCAGGCAAACATTGTCATAATCAGATGGGGGCACAATAAAGAAACAAGGCTACAAATTGGATAGAGGCTTATGGGTTTATATAGAGAATGGGAGGCCCTGTAGTCTAAAGAGGACCAATGTACTGAATTGTCAGGATACACTGTTATCTTTGTTGGTGATTGTCAAAGTCTCTTACAAAAGTAACAGCAAATAACAATGGAACAATCTAGAAACTGATCTATAATACACAAGAATAGAGTTGATGTAAACTGGTGGTACAAAGGGTCTCTATATCTAGATTCTATACATTGAAATACAGCCATGGATGCTAAGCAATATACAAAATATGTAAACATAGCCACAACATGCCTTGATGAGAAACAACTTCTATGAAAACAAGTCATGTTCGGCAATGGAAACACACAAAACTACCTTCTGGTGTGTCATATTGAAAACGCACGAGTGCACGAGGTACAAGATTAGCAGAATAGAAATCCTTTGTCAAATCACTGATTCTTTTCTTTGGAGGGGTGGTGTCTACACAAAAGACGCAATGATTAGCATTCAGAATGCTAATTTAAAAATTTGATAAGAAACAATTTCAAAGTAAAGAAAAGGCAGCTTTAGTGGAGATTTTATAATATATTGATGATTTAGTCCTAAATAAAGATATTCAGGTCTATGAGATATTGAAGTGTTTCACATAAATATCTTAAAATGGCACTAGCACTATACTATGACATTTCAGATGCAAATCAAAACAACTACTGAAAGGAAATAATGATAATGCTTGAAACAATTACCATTTCCTTGATAAACTTTTCTAAGAGAAGCTATACTAACATAATTTGAAATGCAATGGAAAGTAAATAATGGCTCTCTTAAATATGACACAAGATCTACACTAGGAAACTCTTTCAAGAAAAATCCATCAAAATAGCACCACTCACTACTTAACAAATAATGATCTCTGCTCATTCAAGAGGTAAGAAAAAATTATTCAGTAAATTACAAGCATTGAGGAAGAAGCACAAATAGAGAGCAGAGAAAGTTGGTGTCCCGCTCTGGATGGGTTTATAAAGCTAAGTTTTGATGAAGCCTCCAAAGGCTTCCTGAGTAAAGCTGGACAGAGGCTTCTCCTCACGGATGCCCAAGATCATTTTTTATGTGGGGGGATCATTGTTGTTTGGCTTGATAACTGACAATGAAGCAATGTGGGAGACATTGACTGTTGGAATAGTTATTGCAATAGATCATCAACACAACAAAGTGATGGTAGGACATTCCTTGTTAGTTACAGATGTCCTCCTAAAAGGAAACCTTTAGAAACTTGTACTTTGAACAGTGTGCAGAAGACTTCAAAGCCTGAAGAATATTTTTTCATATATTAGCTTCAATCATTGCTACTGAGTGGCGAATGGAGGTGCAGATTATCTGCCCAATATTAGCTGGGATAAAGACTCAATCACAACAATTATGCCTCTCATGTTGGCTCGAGGCATTTCTTTTGATTGACAATGCAGGATATTATTGCCACATTAATCTCATAGGTTGTTAGGTTGAAAGTATGCAGCATGTGAAGGTGTTGCAAACATGCCAAAAAGGTTTCGCATAGTAGATTGGTGTAGGTTTTCATGGTGGCTATGGAGCCCATGGAAATAAGTCCAGTGCTTGAAATTTTATTTTTTTGTATTTCATGGGGAATTCATTCTTTGGAAATGTGGCTCTGCACATTAGTTTCTCTAGTTGTGGATATTGGAGGGATTTAATTTTCAATAGTAATGGCGACCAATACAGCCAATGCCAATTGCAAAGGTATCAGTTATGATGATTCAGTCTTGGCCCATCACCTCAATCACATATTTCAATGCAAATATAATGTTGACTTAGGGCTTGTCCAAAAAATCTTTGGTCAAAATTGCTAATTGGCGCAAAATAAAATGAACATGGTTTTGCACAGATAATGTCACCTATTTGATTTTTACATCAGTGATTGAAAGGCTGGGATGAGTACATCACAAATGTTTTTACCAGTAAATTATGGTGATATGGAAATGGTCAGACTTGTAGCAGTGTGAAGATACAAGATAGGTTCGAAGGAAGAAGGAATTTGGGTTGGCTCGACCAAAGTCTGTGAATTCTGTAGATAATATTCCACATAGATTTCACGAGTTGGATGCCCTCCAAAGGGAGAAGGTCGAGGGCCCATTTCTACAATACAAGGAAGCTCCTGATTGTTGTTCAAGTTACACATAGGAATGGCTTGACAAAATAGAATAGACATCATTCACTCAAATTTTTTTGTGGCTCATGCTTACTTTCATGCATGTCACAGGAAGGATATTTGATTTGGCCTCCAATTCCCACATATACCACAGCAAACACAAGTTGTAGTACAACTGGGTGTCTTCCTTGGTCTATCTAGCATGGCAGCTTCGGTCTTTTCATGCTTGCATGTGAGAAGCTAGAGGCCAGATCTGCAAAATGGGACATGGTTTGACTCTAAAATTTTGTTCTATGTTTATGTTCTTGAGTTGTTTATGCTAGCTTTTATATATCTTGATGCAAGGCCATAGTTTATGCAACAGAAATTATGTAATCTGTGCTACTTACAGTTTAAGCATATAATCAGTTTCTAGTGTTTCCATCTGCTTAACATGCTTTATATATCTTTGAAGGGTAACCCTGGCTAGGTTATCTATTAAAAATTAAATAATAATCGCAATACAATAAGAATTCTCATGTGCTAGTCCTTTAATGTTTAGATGTCCTCCCTAGCAAGCCTATTACTCTAGGACTTCCTTGTTTAATTACACCATACCTGTAAACCTTTCTTATATTTTTTATGTCCTGAACTTGTATTTACAGGCACAAAGATCATAAGAAATCACTAAAGAGTTTTACAATACAATGAGTACAAAAACTTGGGCCATGACACTTCAAATTCTGCTACACGAGCCCACCCCACAAATATGACTCTTAGTGTTGCATATGTGATTCCTTATGCCACACGCATGCCTCTTCATGTTCCATACAAGGGTTCACATGCCCCACGAAGGAATCCTCATATTCCGTAGCTAGGACACCACTAGAAATGATTATGGGCAACACATATCAAACATGAGATACATGCAAAGTACACAGAACAAACCTAATATTCTCCTGCTTGTTGAGTACTTTGTATGGGGGTAATGCATACAAAAATCAGATATTAAAGAAAGTCATCCGTTAGATTTCCTAGACCAGAAAATTTTCTTAGTACTCACTGGTTTTGCCATGTATGAAATCAAATTTTCACTGCATGAGCAAAGCCTAGTCTGGTAAACACCAAGGCAGCATTGTTCATGTCCTCAATCCTCAAAACTTTCCAATTTGAAATTCTTCTAGGAAACTGATTTGTAGCCAAGAAGTTTTGTTCAGGCAAGAAACTTATTTTTTCAGCCTCAAGAACCATGCAACTATTGCATCCATCCCTTATGAATCTTGCATCCAGCTAACTAGAGCCCCAATACAGAACCCTCTATAGGGCCAACACACTTGCTGTTCTAATTGTCTTGCAACCATCTTTGTAGAAGACTAATATTGCGCCACATCATCCATCTTACTCACAAAATCAGACTTGTTACTAGACCTAGGACATATAAAACTCTGAGGAAGGACTTAGTTCTTTAACTTTAAACATCATTTGGGCATACTGCAGCCAATGATCTTATCAATCAAACTATCATCAACAAATCATATTATAAAAAGCACTGCTCCTGAGGAATTAAATGATAAAAAGAGCCTACATAAATCAACCGATAATTTGTGGCATGTATGGGTACTTGAAGATTCCGAGTAAACATCTCCAACTAATCCAATGAGGGAATTTATATTTGTGGAAGAGGTAGCACTTGCCTTTATGAAGTCTCCCTAAAGTTAGCTTACATTTTTAGATGTCCAAATCTACCACAATTCCAATATTTTTTTATAGTATCTTCCAAGAGATTCAGACTTTGATTGTTTCTCTTCTATCTTATACTAACATTCCTTGAGAGAACAAGTATTATTTGTAAAACCCTCAAGAATCTTGTTTTATTTCTTCTAATAACAAGGCTGCAACTACATCATCTTTTAGCTTAATCCAAGAACATAGCAAAGTAACACATTTGTATTCTTCATACATCTTACTGTAGAAATTTGCAATGTCAAACAACAATGTGTTGATTAAGTTAAATTGAAAAACTTTACAAATGTAGACAAAGTTGGCAGAAGTTAATGACTAACTAATGTTGTTGAACAGTTGTGACTGAAGATATTTTAATTGTTATTAAAGATGGCGGTCAGATTCTGACAAAGATGACAACAGTAGTTGAAGATATGTTTATGCATTTAGACCCACAATAGAAATTCGAGAGCAGACAAAAATAGTATATTATTTTTTACACTCTTTTCCAGCTGCGTAAGATCTGTACTATCCCTGATTTAGTAGTTCCAGTAGTTTGGTGATGTCAATTCATCGTCACAACCCTCGTTTGAGGGCCTCTATTGGAGTTACTTGGTATTGATAGTAAGTCACATGGGTAGAGTTTCTATTTTTGCCGGTGCAATTGTGGCACCCCAAGTCCAGGCTCCATGAGTACTTTGATCGGGCTTCATTAATGAGTTGCATATTGCAAGTTATTTATTAAGTTTAAATTAATGAATAACTTAATAAGTCTTTTATTCTAATTTGATGGTGTAATGGTGAAGCTTATTAGTGAAAGGTGCGGTGTTTATGTATGGGAGAAGCTTTGAGCTTTAATATGTTATTAGAGGACTCCTCATCATGGATCGAACATCTTATTATGTTTGTTTATTTTCTTGAATTTGATGAACATGAGTTTTCCATGAACTTTGAGAAAATCTGAATATTCCTCTGATTTGATTTAACTTTGATTTGGCTCAAATTGCCAATGAATTGTGTGTTGTTTCTCCGATCGATAATCTGCAACCGATCCTTGTCTGGGTGGTAATTAGCTGAGGAATATTTATTATCTTGTCTGCAAACTGGAAGAAAAGGGTACAATCTCAGCTGGTGTGTTTACTTCTGCCATTTCTAGCAGTGCTGGAGCATATATTTGGGTGTAACTGTGGTCTGCAATCCATATTTCATGCCCTGCATTCTTCTTTATAGAGAAGCGTTGGGGTTTATAGGCAGCGTTTGATTCTAGTATTAAAGTTAGGAGTTGGAGGAGCTGTTATTGGCATGGGGTGCATTTCAGTATTTTTCATGGTTGTTCATCACCAAACTTGCAACGTCAATCTTCTAATATTTGTTTCTCCAATTAAGTTAAGTTTGCATATATGTTAATGCATTGTAAATATTAGCAATTTGAAATAATAGCAATAAGCTTGGAGTGAAATGTTGTCTATTTCTTGCATTCAACTTCAGCATCCATCTATTTAAAAATTTCAAAAAACGTATATATTCAAAAAGCAAAAAAAATTGCAAAACTACAAAAAGAAAATATAATTCTTCAGCATAACTACAGAGTGAGCCAGCAGGGCTGTTTACAGTGGTATCAGAGTGGTTTCCTGCCACCCTGCAGGGAACTGGGCTTATTATGGCGCATCGATTATTCCTAGAATTCATTACACTCGCAAGGGTAGGACTTCACCACCAAGTGAGGGTGATTAGGATATGCAGTTTGGTACTATAGGTGGCAAACATGTTGGAGATTCTGGTGGTTCAGGTAATTTCAGGGATGTTGGTACAAGTTCTGACAATTGATATGGTGGCTAGGGAGACACTAAGAGATCTTGCACATGGCAACCACCATGTTTTTATGTTCTACAGTAGTTATCTGAGACCTTGCAGCACATTTCTTTCCCAAGAGGAGATATGAGGGATAGGGGTCTCACAGGTCTAGAATCGATGACAAGGTTGAACATATAGGTACATATGATAACCTACATTTCTAAGACCTAAGTTGCATGTGGCAAGTACTTCGACTGAGGCTGCACCATTTGCTAATAATGTGGTGGCCCATTATGTTGAGTGGGATTGTTTACCATAGGCAATTAAAGAGAATTTGAATTTTGATAGATTCCTGACACAAAACAGAGTGTAATGTTCCCAATCCCGTAGTAGAGGTCACTAAGTTCATACGGAGCTCAAAGATGTCGTACGGTGTGACGGAGCTCAAAATTTTGCATTTAAGAAATAATGTTGAGAATTAGATAAAAGACTGGCAATGTATGAATAAAATGAAGACTGGAAAGAATGTGCAAGATTTCAGGCACATATCAATTTGGCAAGAGCCTAGAATAATAAATTGTGAGCAGCTGGGCGCACAGAGAGATTGCAATACACTAATCATAACAGGATGGATATGACTGATATTGCAAATAGAAATTTAATTGATATTTCTACAGAACCAGCCCAGGAATTACAAGAAGACAGTGAAGCTGCTGGAGATCATGAAATGTTTGCAACCAATGAACTTCCCAAGAGTATTGTAACACCACAAAATGTGCATGATTCCGAGGGAGGTGTGGATTTCACTACTGGCAACAAGCAGATGGTCCTGAGACTGCCTATGTGAAAAATACTGTCAGTGTTTTGGATGAAGACAATGTTTATCCAAAAGCTGCTGCTCCTCTTACAGATGCTGCACACCAAAAAGGAGAAATGAATTCCCACTCGGCAATAAGAACCAGGAAGGATAGCAAACACGTCATCTAGGGAGTTCTTTCAAACAAAAATAAAACATATCGTATTCATGCTTATCACCGTAGGAGGACACAATTACTAAAGGTGGAAGACAGAACTATATGAAGGGAAACGATGATATATATCAGTGTTTGGAAGAAGTTTGTTTGCCGCTGGTGTCGTTGGATCACAATTGGGCACCCACAAAATACTATCTGCATACGCATATGAGGAACGGAGTCATGATGGGTTAATTTCAAGCGACAACGAACAGGCAGTGATGGTTAAAATTTGAAGTGGTGACGTCTAAGGATGAAGGCCCGATAAAATTTAATTAAAGGCAATGTTTTGGAAATTCGCAGCAGAACTGTGACGGAAGGCTGTGAAGATTGGCAACAATATCTCCTACGTGATGCCATTGGATGATGACGCTGCCATCTGAAGTTTGTGTGGAAGTTTTTCAAACTCTTCTTATATCTCCTCTTTGCCTTCAGCATTGAAATTGGACATGGTCTGAACTAAATAAAGACCAGAACTCGCCCATGAACCATAAGCACGCCAAATTTATACGGGAGACTATATTTCGCGTTTGCCAGAGATTATACCTTGGCGAGAATAATTTAGGAAGCCGTATTTAACACGCACGCCCCAGAGAAGCCAATTATCATTGATAATTCAGAAATTAAAACCTTCAATGGTTTTATTATTAATGATCAACTATTAAGTGGCGCTAGAATATAATTTTTAAAATATATATATAAAGATGTCCGATGAGTGAATATAATAATTTGTAAAGGAATGTGATTAATAATGGTAGCCCTTAAAACTAAGGAGAGGTGTATTTTATTTTTGAAAAGAAACAACTTTTTGGTTTAAAAGGTCACATTCCTTTAGTATTAGAGATATAAAAGGTGTATCATTTGAACAATAAAAAAGATTCAAGAAGACACATTCGACATTCAGATATTAAGAAGAAGCATTTTTATATTCATATATTTTTGTAAGGAGGAATAAGGGCTAAATATGGCTTCATAATGTAAATTATATTATTTTATTTTTAAATAAAATAAAATGTCTTTTGTTTATTTTTATGGCGTGGAGATTTAAAACTACAGGCGAATCGTCCTTCATAATTATATTTTAGAATTCTATATATAATTTTGATATAAGATAAGTAGACATGGTCAATTAGCATTTTAGATTCGATCATCATAGATGTCGTGAAATATTAAATTGTTTCTGCATCTATGTCTAGTTTGTCTCCCAGCCAGAGGAGTTAAAATTCAATCTGGACTAATTTAAGATTGCATTATAATTGATCTGTCGCATCTAGATTATTAAAATTGTTGGCAGTATAAGTGCATTGAACATTATAAAGTTGTATGTAAAAATTCTCTGAAGATGACTCTATCGCCCTGATGAACAAAGGCACTGGTCTTTTTATTGAAGTCAGCAAATCAATATATTCCTTCTGCAAGCATCAATTCCATTATTTACAAAATTTATACAAAACATTTAATTATCAAATATTCAGCATTCATTTTTAGTTTCATTGAGTTCGAGGACCTTGCTAGTCGAAGAAATCTAAGTTTAAATTCGCTATAGAAAACCTTGAAATCGGACAATCAGCATTTGAGGTAAAGTTTAACCCGCCTGGGTGTAGCGGAGCCCAAAGTGCAGGGGAATCTAAGAGATTTCCGTTCGTTGGCCAAAATTTGATTGAGAGATCCTATCGGAGAAGTGGCAGGCTCTTGGATTTCTAATCTGCAGTTTTGGGAACCAACACGGTGGAGGCAAGGATGTTAGACGTGCAAACTAGAGTAGGGGAAGGCATACAAGCTAGAGAAGAGATTTGTGTACAAACTGGAGGAGAGGTTGGTGTACAGATTGAAAGGAGAGGTTGGCGTACAGATTAGAGAGGATAGGCATACAAGCTGGAGAAGAGGATGGAACGGACTGGAGGAGAGGTAGGCATATGGACTAGAAGTTGTGTGATTCCCACCTGCAAGTTGTTTGGTTCCTATCAGGAAGTTGCCTAGTTCCTGTCAGGAAGTTGCCGACTAACCACCAACGTTCCCCTTCGAGATTCGTGACACGGCTTAATCACCTCCTATGTTCTATAAGTCTAGTGGTTGTACTGGGCATTAACAGGCCAATCTTTTGGTGGAACGGCAACCCTAGCTTGTAACAAGTGGTATCAAAGCTTGGTCACGGGTTCGAATCTCCTCAGATAACGCTGAGGGGGGGATTGTTGGACTAACCGCCAACGTTCCCCTTCGAGATTCGTGACATGGCTTAACCACCTAGTGGTTGTATCGGGAATTAACAGGTCGCTCTTTTGGTGCAACGGCAAACCTAGCTTGTAACAACCTAGTTCTTTTATCTGACGTGGAGGTAGTTTGTGTGGGGTATTTGCATCGTAGGGATCATATCAATATGGAGTTAATATCCCCCAATAATGAACCAAAAAAGACATCTAATTGCCAACACATAGATGTACACCATATAGTAGATACATGAGCGAGTCACAATTTATAGAGAGAATATAATTGCAAACAATGATGGTACTTAGATTTGCCTAAACTATTACAGAGAACAAAATAGAGAGAGGGAATCCCACCAAAACCGTGATAGCCAAGTAGGGAAGGACTTGCACTTCCAAAATGATGGACAGTATTGAAATCCAACAAGAATTTGCAGCACAAAGAAATAATCCAAATCGCACACCTACAACAACTAATCTAAGGGACATATATACCTGTCAAAGGAGAACTCTTGAGGGAGAAACATGGAAAACACCTAGGCCTAAGGAAAACTAAAAATGGGCCCAAGATATTCATAAATCAATCAGGACTCCAAACAAAGTTATTATTTTATTTTATTTAATAATAGGGATATTACAATCCTCCCATCCCAAAAATTGCTTGCCCTCAAGCAATTGCAAATCTGATTTTGGAAAATCTTTTGTAATCAGCTTCTTCAATTTGGAGTTAGGCACCAAGTGGATCTTATTGTTGTAGTAAATGATATCATCAATCACTTTGTATCTTTCATCCTGTATAAAGCCATCCATCAAGTGACATTGAAAAGTGTACTTGGAGTGATCAATTAACAAGACCCACCAGTCATCCAAGGAATGGGGTAAAGAGTTGACTATCACATTTTTAGTTGTCTTGCCAATGTCAAAGTTACATTCCGAGATCATATTTTGTTTAAAAATCGCCCACATCTTCTTCATTGTGACTTCCCCCGGTCCTTTATTTGACATTCCCCTTAGCAGCACCTTCTTGTCATCTGTCTCAAATGAAAAGTTCATCCTCTTGAAGCTTTGGATATACCAATCAAGGGTCTCCATCCACAGGATGCCCAATATGATGGCCAGTGTCAACCAAATCTATGATAAAGAAGTCATCTGTCAAGGTATACTTGCCCATGGTAATGTTGAGTCATGGAATCATATGAGAGCAGGGAAACAAGGTCCCTCCGACAACTTTAACCTCAAATCCTCCATGCTCTACTGCGTGCAAGGCCTTGCTAGCGACCAATGATGAATTGATGAAATTAAGGGTAGTGCCACTATCAATCATTATTGTGACACATTTTCCATGTAGTGTGCCATAGACGCTAAAAATATTACTTACAATTGTCGTAGTGAATTGGCAATAAAATCCCCTCTTTATACGAGTGCATTTATTCTCTCTACCTAATTAGTTTCTTTACCAGGTATTGTGGATACTAGATCTTCCTCATCATCAAGTAACATCTCAATGTAATGATTCTTCCCTTTCCCAAGATAGTGGTGACCCAATCCCCACAACTCTTTGTAAGTGAAACAAAGAGTTCTCCTTTGAAGCCTCTTGGCATGAGTCTTCATCCAGGGGAGGCTTTTTCTAAATCAACTCCTTGTCTTTGTCTTCCTATGAGAAAGGTGTTGGAGTAGCTATGTAGGGGTCTTGGAAGAAGATGCGGCCATGTCACACATTTTCTTAGTAGCTTTGTTGAGCATGCACGGGTTGAACCCTTTGATCCAACCTCTCAAGGGTTCCCTCAAATCATCCATAAAGACAATATAGTTGTAAACAATGATGGTACTCGAATTTGCTAGATCCAAGTAAAGTATTAAGGAAAACAGAATAGGGTGAGGGAATCCCACCAAAACTGTGATAGGCAAGTAGGGAAGGTCTTGCACTTCCAAAATGGCGAACAATACTAAACTCCAACAGGAACTTGCAATACAAAGAAATAATCCAAATTGCAAACCTACAACTAATTCGACAGACATATATACTCGTCAAAGGAAAACTCTTGAGGAGAAACAATGTGTCAACACATGACATGACAAACGCCTACGCCTAAGGAAAACTAAAAATGGACCCGAGATATGGTAATATCAATCGGGACCCCAAATAAAGTTATTATTTTATTTTATTTAATGACGGAGATATTACAGAGAGCACACTAAAGGTAGGCTTGGACCTAACATGAGATAGAGTGACTTGAAGCAGGCAACCAACAAGACCTTTACTCACTTTGATGGCAGTAGGAAGGTTACAACGAGAGCATGGGTACATAAGCTCAACACTTTCTTTCTTTGTATCCCATGACTAAAGAGGACGCCATTTTCTTTGTTATGTTTCATTTGGATGGGATAGCCCATGCCTGGTGATACTGTGGGTTAGTATCATTGCACTATGATCAAATTGTATCCTACTAGGAGTTCGTTGATAAACTCATAGAGAGATTTGACAAGAAGGATCCTAAGACTTATTTCCATGAGTTGGCACAATTGAGACAAATTGGAGGTCTTAAGGCATTCATCAACAAGTTTCAGCACTTATTTGTGATGGTGTATGAAATTTTAGAGAGAAAGGTGATGCTATTTGTTGAAGGACTAGTTGAGCCTCAAAGAGGGTTGGTTAAGTCCCTAGATCCACCTACCTTGCAAGAAGCTATGAAAAAAGACAAAGAACTTGGAGAAGTCTACCCCACAAAAGCAAGTTTGTTTCCAAACCTTTCACTTCATCATATGACAATAAGGGAGCTCCTAAGAACAATAAATCTGATTCTAAGAGACCTATGGCAGCCCATTCAGATCAGGAGACACTTAATGATCTACGAGGGAGACTTTGGTTTTCTCGTAGGGGTCCTTCTGATGAAAAATATGATTGTCCTTTAAAGCCTAAGGGTAAAAAGAGGATGATAGAGTGGTTTTATAATGATGAGTAGAGTTCTGATTTTTCAGAACAGCTAATGGTGCTGAAGTTATTGATGATTATAATCTTAATGTAGTATAACTTTCTACCATAAGAAAGGAAGGACCATATAGGCTACAACATCTCTTGGCAGGGCTCGAGTCATTGCTATTCTTGATACAGGTGACACTCACTATTTTATTGATTCATGATTAGTGTTCAAGAGGGGTATTCAGACAAAAGAGTTTGAAGGCATTATAGTACAGGTGGTTGATGGTTACACTCTTAAGTGTAACAGGATGAATACTGAACTTCCCATGAAGCTAAATAACTATGCAATTAAGGCAGATTTTTATCTTGTTAACATGGAAGGTACTGATGCTGTTCTTAGTATGAGCTGGTTACACACCATAAAGGAGATTTATCTCAGCACCAAGAAGATGGAGATGAGGTTCATTAAGGATGGTCAAACTTGCATCCTTAAGGCTATCACGAATAGCAATATGAAGCTAGTTTCTTTAAGACATATTCAATGTCTCATGGATCATGAAATTATTGACTGGGCAGCAGAGTGTAGGATGTTACCTACACTTGATGGGACAAATAAAAGAGTCTCCCATTCTACTATACAACAGCTTAGAACTAAACACTCTAAAATGTTTAGTGATTTACTGCTAGGCAGGCCACCTAATAGAGGCATAGAGCACATCACTGAGTTAGAAGAGGGCACTAACCCCGTTATGATTGCTCCTTACTGACACCCTAAGCTCATGAATGATGAGATAGAGAAGATTATTCAGGAGTTGCTCGCTATGGGACATATTAGGCCCAGTAAATCCCCTTTTGCTTCATCATTTGTTTTAGTGAAGAAAAAGGATGGTCACTCGGGATATGCATTGATTACCAGATGTTGAGCAAAAGGACTATTAAGCACTGGTATCCCATTCCACGCATTGATGAGTTGATTGATGAGCTACTAGGGGTTTGCTACTTCTCCAAGATTGATTTAAGGTTCAGGTATCACCCAATCAAAGTCAAAGAGCATGACGTGGAAAGGACAGCATTCACATGTCAATGTGGTCACTTTGAGTTCTTAGTCATACCTTTCAATTTGACTAATGCCCCAGCAATATTTCAGTCTACTATGAACAGAGTCTTCCACAGCTAACTGAGGAGATTTGTAATAGTTTTCTTTGATGACATACTTGTATATAGTAAGACATGGGATGATTATGTGGCTGTCATACCTTCTTACAAAATATGCAAGACTGAACCATTGTCAAGATATTAACAAAATTTAAATGATAAATAAAGTTTGCTATGACACTTTATCTCAGTCGACCTATTTGGGAAGGAAAGCATGTGTAAGCCAAAAAAGACCTTTCAATTTGACTAATGCCCCAGCGATATTTCAGTCTACTATGAACAAAGTCTTCCACAGTTAACAGGGGAGATTTTTACTAGTTTTCTTTGATGACATTCTTGTATATACTAAGACATGGGATGATCATGTGGCCCTCATACCATAATACAAAATACAAACTATGCAAGACATTGAACAATTGTCAGGATAATAAGAAAATTTAAATGACAAATAAAGTTTTCTATGCCACTTTATCTCAGTCAACCTATTTGGCGAGGAAAGCATTTGCAAAAAAGAGCCTATCCATTAAATTATTTATTTCCTCTTTGCAATCGATGGGCATTATGATTGATTCAAAGCAAGAATTTATTGAATAATTTTCTTATTTTTCCCTTTGAAGCTTCTCCTAGTATGTTTATATACAAAAGCCTGGATAACATAGATTGCAATGAGATGTTATCCTAGATTTATGTTGTAGACGTTTAATTCAAAGTAACTAGTTCTCTTGCTATGTTGTAGCAGTGAGAGTTTGACGAATTTGTGATACAGAAGCTCCATATCTAACTTTGACAAACATTTGTCTTCTATACTTTGAAAGATCTTTGTATGCTTCAAAGTTACTGCTACTTTTGAATCTCATGCTTCATTTGTTGTTGTTATTCGGGTTGTTTTCTATGTTCAAAGTTCAAGTCGATCTAACTATCTGTCAATCTTTGTATTTATGAAGTGGAGTGCATGTGTTTAACCCAAGACATAGTTTAGCTACATAAAGAAGAAAAAACCTCATGGTGAGATCTCAGAACTTTACAAATCTTGTGCTCCAACCTCCAAGATCAAAAGGATGGGAAAACTGAGCTTTCAAGTTGTTTTGCTTTCATGTGAAACCTCGAGGATAAATTGTATAGAGTACATAAGTAGTGCGGCTATTTATTGGTTTAGATTTTAGGAGTAAATTAATTCAAGAAATATCCCCATGAATTTGAAATGAGGCTTTCCTCACATACTGTCCCAAATTAAGTCATCCTGAAGAGAACACAGACACACTCATTGAGTGGAATAACATGAGCAAACCCAAATTTGCTGGCGCTTTATGTAAACATGAGTTATGTAAACATTGTCTCTAAACTGGCAAATATATTGCTTTCTGCACCTTATGGAAAGGTCATCAAGAATACCCACATGTTATTGCTTATACATAGATATAGGAGCATGAAAAGGACATCAAGAGTACTGCTTTAAAATTTATCCCAAAGAGTTTTATAATCTGCACCTAATACTTTTCTTTGAGTTGCAGACATTTCCTCTGGATGTTTTTTCCCTGGTTTGCTTGTATTCAGTACAGCCCACATCTGTGCTGAGCTATTGTATATGCTCAAGTATTGGATGGTTACTCTTTCATTTCTGACCTCACCTTTTTGAATTATTTTCTGTATAAATTGTTCGTTAAAACCTAACATGAGAGATGCTTATCAATCCAAACAAATTGTTTAATACAAGAAAGATTTTATCACAATAAAAATTTATCATAAAAATGTAGTAAACATGTAACCACTTTTAATAAACTTCAAATAGAAAATAATAACCAACTGCACATAGTGCAAATCATTTTTTCCATGAAGGAGTCAAAAGGCAAAAAGAACTCACAGATATAAAATGGTAACTCCGGTCGTGCAACCACCTTTTTCAATAAATCTATCAATGATGAAATGGTTTCTGATGGCTCAAAATCAGCCTCTATTATATAATTGTCGGGAAATTGAACCCTTATTACTGCCTGTTTCACAGGCAAGGGTTCAAACAACAGGTTAATATGAAGAATAAGTGGCAAAACAATTCAGAGCATAGATGTAATTAAAAAAATCTCAAACATGTAGGGAATAATTTTCATGCTTCAACCATCAGAAGACTTTCAAAAAACTACTAGACTGAATGAAAAAAAGCCTAATGTGAGCTAAGATAATTGGAAGTTAATCCTTCCATCTTATCAAATCATATGCTTATTTCTTGTGTTAATTTTATGTTAAGGAATCACACCCTACCTTACTAAAATTTGGCCTGCGAGCAGCCTTTTCCGCATCTCGCAACTTTTTTGTCTTCAAAGTGTTATCTGTTACACTGACAATCATTTAGCTTAAAAAGAAAAAGCATCTATCTCATAGAAATTACATGTATGTTGGCTTTCAAGCAGTACTTTTCTAAACTGCAGAAACCAACAGAAAGAACATACTAACCATCTCTTAATCATGCATGAAATCACAAAAATCTTGGCAGTTTCAAAATAATAGAAAATTTGAATTCAAGCAAACCGTGAACTCAAGAGAATGTGAACCAACTAAAGACTCACCTTCTTTCTTGGTTGCCATCAAACGAAAATAGTCCTCATTAGTTAACTCATAAAATTCATCTGGCTCGTCTGCAAGAAAGGCTTGTAAGTATTTCAAGGACATGATTTGAACAAAACAACAATTGGTCTATGCATGAATTGATATGGGATGTAAAACAGATATTCAGATATTTTCTAGGAAATGGCATTACTAAAGGATGAAGAGACATTATGTTTCGTGAAGATAGGTAACTACAAAGGAATGTGTGTGAGTTTAGTCAAATTTACGGTTGCTATTAGTGATTACATATATGCCTTTGCCTTCAACAGGGTGTGATAAGCACCCTTGCTCTGATCTTATTTTGATTGTTTGTTATGGATATAATTAAATGTTTATGATATTGAAGTACATTCAACAGTGCCACAACTAGAGATTAAGGACCAAAATGATGATAGAATCAGCTACATAACAAATTCCACAACCAAACAATATCTTGTTCCACCCACCTTGATAAGTTTTGCACATTACATAGAAATATGATCATTCAAATGAAGCATTACTTATAGTCTGATCATACAAACATACCCTTTAATCATAACCCCAACTTCTGATAATGCAATACAGATCTGAGCTATTGATACCCTATGAGCTTTCCCAGATTGAATACACAATGGCGTCCAACACCGAACTCAATTTCTTCACTCCAATGATCGAGGAAAACACCAAGATGCCCCTATTATTCTCTGCCATAGTGACACCTCTCTGTGTTGACAGCAAGAATGCTCTCCAACAATATATTTATAACTGTAGAATCAATGGTGGCAGCCAGTGAAAGAATAGACAGCTTCAGCTATAATGCAGACCCAGCTATGAATAACCTTTAGCAGCAGTGGAAATCAAGCAATTAACTCCACTGGAACTCAACTATGCCACTATGAATGACACCCACCTCAACCCTTGTCTGTGAACTGTCATGAACAGCAGATAGCCTGCAAATGGCAATGAACAGCATATTGACTGCAAAATGCAATGAACATCATATAGACTGCAATTTCAGTCTTCAACCCACTGCTCATACCCTCCTCTGTGTCATCCAAGCATAGATATGGTCTTCTTATGCACAAATAATATTCTTTGAGAGTCGCAAACAGATTAATCTCCAGACTGTCATGCAATAGCATAGAGATTGTTAGCTATGAGTGTTTTTGTCCTTAAAAGCTCTTGTAATAAACTACCTAAAGAGCTCACAATGACTCCAAGTTCTCCAGCCAAAATAGCATTTAGCTATAAGGGTTTTTGTCATGAAAAGCCCTTGAAACAAACTCTCCAAAGACCTTACAATATCTCTAAATAACATACCAAATGAGCTCCAGAAGTTTTCTTTTATAACATTCTCAAGAGGTTCCACTATCTTTACCAATCCATGTGGGATTGAATAAATCACCTTTTTAGTCTCTGAAAAATTATGCTCTGTTGTTCTTAATTGTGTTACTAACTACGTTATTATCGGAAGACATGTAGAAGCAATTTTCCAGTACCCTTTGAGGCACCAAAATTCTAAAGAAGCAATTCCATTATTTGTTCCTAAATAACTAATCATTGAGATTGAAAACATCCTGCTTCTAAATAATCTTTATTCTTCAAGCCCTATCGAATTTGTGCATGATATCCCTGTGGTGTTAGTATCTGACCATCGAGTCAATTAGAGTAGTCAGGGTGGATGCTATAATAGACAACCACCTATATCTGGATAACATTTTCTTTTAGATGAGATTTAACCAAAATCACCTTTGGTATTCTTCGCACTGATGATACAAATGTTCAAAAACTCTAAATCCCCATTTAATGCACGACCCCCTCATCCACGTAGTTAAATAACAGTATTGCTGCTGAACATCCTGAAGTGTAATTCTGAGAAAACCTGAAGCCCCGCACCCTAAAGTATCTAAAATAAAAAATGACAAAATCAACAATAAACAGAGATTAAATGCAGGTTTCTCCTTCACAGCAGTTGAAAACAAACACTAAGCATCTTTATTTGACACTAAAATTTCTGGAAAGCAGCTAGAGGGAACCTCCACTAAGGATCACCCAAATCTTGATTCCCTTCCACAATCTTATGACAGAGCACAGACTGTACCTATGTTAGCTGAACAAGTTTTCAGCCAGATTCAGGGATTCAAACTTGGACATTTGCTGAGAACAAAAATTAAAGTGAGCAATAAGAGGCAGATGATAGAAAAAATTGTTTCCAAGTTGCATACCAGAAATTCTCCAACAAGTAAAGTTCATGATTCAGACATGTTAGTGAGGTTTTCACACCATTGCCACAGTGCAAATAGGCACCTCTTTTCGCCTAAGCAGTAGAGTAGATCTCTTATTAGTCTTAGTTTGGTGGTAGCATCAAGGTCTTAAAGTTCATAGGCTAACTTTGACCAATCTATAGGTGTGAGTCTCGTCCGTTGGGAGTCGTGACAATTGAGTTTCAGATTTCACCCTTGAGAATGAAAGCCGATTAAAACCAAATCTTATAACAGAAATCTGAGCAAGGAAGATAAGTTTGAGTTGGAAAAAGAGAAGTTAAGTTGTAAGCCTCAAGTTCGCAGTACAAGTGTAAGAATGAAGAAAATAGGTCACGAGTGATAGACAAATTGTAAATGAAAAGATCAAGTTGAAAGCAAAAGACACTTAGAAAACCTTGACTCTTAATTAAGTCCAAGAGAAGGTCCAAATTGCAACCTCTCTTGGAGTTAAAGAAGCCCAAGAGAAGGTCGGATTCTGACCTGCTGTGGGGCTCCATATCTTAGCCCTTCTTTCACTTTGATAATCCACCAGCACTTGCTTGCTATTCAAACATGAGCAAGTCAGGAACTTATACCAAGGCATGATACAAGTTTGGGGGTAAAACAAAAAACCCATTAAGAATTAGAGAGAAGAATTTAAAACCAGCTTGCTAATTTATTGATGAGAATTAGATGGACAGATTAAGTGAAATCAAATTAGAATATGGAATCCAACTTGGGTGAGCCCAAGAGAAGGTCTGATTCCGAACTCTCTTGGGACTCTTTGTCAAGTCCCTTCCACACTTTGTCCAAAACTTGGATCCAAATGCTGCTAAGTGTAATAATGCAAAGGAAAAGCCATATCAAGGAATTGAAACGTGAATACCTTAGCCCTTCTTTCTTGCACTTTGATAATCCACCAGCACTTGCTATTCAAACATGAGCAAGTCGGTAACTTATGCCAAGGCATGATACAAGTTTGGTGGTGAAACAAAAAAGTTAAAAACCCATCAAGTATTAGAGAGAATAAATTTAAACCAGCTTGCTAATGACACAATTTAGGAAAATGGTCAATTTGTTGATAAGATTTTGATGGACAGATTAAGTGAAAACGGATTAACATAAGGAAAGTTTCAACAACACTAAGTCAACTTTCTGTGAGTGACCAACTTGGGTGGGCCCAAAAGAAGGTCCGATTCTGAACTCTCTTGGGCCTCTTTGTCAAGTCCGATGATGCATTGTGACCATCATTCTCTCATCTCCGCAATCTTGAGAGTCATTGAATAGAGTAACTAAAGAAAGAAACTCACAGTGAGCCTCTCAAGCCTCTGCTAACTCGATAATGAACAGGATCACATCGTGATCCAAAGCAATGACAAAAGATTTCCATATGCACATTTGCAGCTCCTTAAAAATAAAATAGTTTCAAAACTTCCACCAAATTCCATTTAGAAATTCTATGTTATTCCCTCCTGACCACTTTGCATGCTAAATTTCTCAGACAGAAATGGTGAACAGGTCACCTCAAAATGCAATCTACATTTGGACTAGCATGGACTGCATTCCAACCCTGTGTGAGAACGTCTCGACATCCTTCTCCATCGCATCACTTAGCCTCGGAATTGCCATAAGAAAACGTTGTGGGTTTTTTTATGGCACTCGTATGTCCAATGACGAAGAATGCCACAAATAGCTTCTTGATACCCCTCACAAAAATAACACACATGATTTTGACTTGCGAGTGGAGAATGGACACCTCTTGAATCAACTTGACATAGTGACGGGTTCAAATCCTTTCCTCTCCTCTTGAGTCTGATCCAAATGGGCTTGACAGTTCTGGGCTTAATGCTGACAATAAACAATGAGTAACAATCTGAAACAGATACACAGACTAAAGAAGGATTATCTTATTGCTGTTAATAAACTTGGCTCTATTACCATGCTGGTTTTAGTTCAGAAAACAAAGATAAACAGCAATAAGGAATTGTTGAAACAGAAAACATGAACACCAAAAATACCCTGAGAAAAACCCTTCTAGAGTGGAGGGAAAAACCCAGCCACACAACAGAATAATCATTTTGTTGATCATTAAAATTCAAGTGTGCAATGCCCATCGCTTGTTGCAATATATATAACTTAAAGAGACTCTTCACATTCCAATCGAAACAGAAAACATGAACACCAAAAATACCCTAGGAAAAACCCAGCCACACAACAGAATAATCTTTTTGTTGATCATTAAGATTCAAGTGTGCAATGCCCATCGCTTGGTGCAATATATATAACTTAAAGAGAGACTCTTCACATTCCAACCAAAGGTCTCTTCAATTTCTCAAAACGTGACTCTTTATTACAATTACAACTCTTCGTATTTCCATGCCTTAATGCATGTTACCTGACACGTCTTTATTTAATATTACAATTTATCATAAACTTCCTTTTCAGCTGCAGGGGACCATAACGGAATTAACGCCCATAGATAAAGATTTCTATCACAGCTATAAAATCCAACATGGTTCAGGGTAAGCAGTTCTTGGATGATTTGAATAAGGGGAAAATGTGTTATGCTTTGATTCCTAGGAAACCTGAGTTGGGAATAGTTGAAGGAAACTCAAGGAGATTGGATACACTAACAAAGTATGAAGACATCATTTCAGATGATGTGCCTAATGGACAACCACCTGTTAGAAGTACTAGTCATTGCATGGACCTAATTCTTGAAGGAATTTTACCTAACAAAACACCTCACTGAATGACACTAGCGGAGAATGAAGAATTGAATAAACAAGTGCAAGAATTATTAAGGAAAGGTCTGATTAGAGAAAGTTTGTGTACTTGGGCAATGATTTTAGTATTAACACCTAAAGAGAATGGAGAATGGAAATGTGTGCTAAGTCTAGAGCAATCAACAAGATGATGGTGAAGTATATTTTTTCTCTGTTGGTAATGGATGACATCATGGATTGTTTGAGTGTATCGAAGTACTTTACAAAGATTGATTTGAAGAGTAGTTATCATCAGATTGAATTAGAGAAGGTGATGAATGGAATACAACATTCAAGATAAATGAAGGATTGTATGAGTGACCAGTTATGCCTTTGGGTCTAACTAATGCACCTAGTACTTTCATGAGAGTAATGAATGAGGTATTAAAGGAATTCTTCAGTAAATTTGTGAGTGTTTATCTAAATGATATTCTGATTTTTCGTAATGTAAAAGAGGATCATTTGTTGCACCTAAGGCATGTATTGCAGAGTTTACGGGAGGAAAAGTTGTTTATTAATATTAAGAAATGTAGTTTCATGAAAGAAGAGATAATATCTTTGGTTTGTGATTTTAGCAAATGGTTTGTAAATGGATCCTGATTTTAGCAAATGGTTTGTAAATGGATCCTGAAAAATTGAAAGCAATTATTGATTGGCCTACACTAGTAAGTGTAGGAGAAGTTAGATCATTTCATGGATTAGCTAGTTTTTACATCAAGTTAATTACAAATTTCAATTCAGTTTACAGCCCTATGAATGAAACAATGAGATAGAAAGGAATTCAAATGAACAGATGGAGTACAAAAGAGTTTTGAGTTGGTGAAGCAAAAAGTGACAAACAACCAATGTCCACCTTATCAGATTTCAAAATTTGAGTAGTCAAGTCAATTAGAAATGAAATGGATTAAATTCTTGCAAAGTTATAAGTTTGTGTTGAAACATATGAGTAGATATTCAAACAAGGTAGCTGATGCATTGAGTAGAAGAAGGAATTTGTTGACAGAGATGGGGCGTGGAAGTGCTTAGATTTTGAAGAATTGAAGAGTTTGTATTAAGCAGACCTTAAATTTGCAAAACCATAGAAAGCTTGTAAGGAACCTCTTGTGGCTAACCAAACCAAGTGGCTAGATTATTTCATACAAGCTGATATGTTGTTCAAGGGAATTCAATTGTACATACCTAGAAGTTCAATGAGGGGGAATCTGATTAAGAAAAAGCATAGAAGACTATCTGAACACTTGTTGATAAAACAGTAAGTTTGGTAAGTGAAAGGTATTATTGGCCTCAAATTTATAAGGATGTACCTAAGTTTGTTCAAGGTTGCAAAGTTTGTCTAGCTAAAGGTAGTAGTCAGAATGTGGGTTTGTAAACATCTTTACCTATGCCTAGAAAACCTTGGGAGGACAATAGAAGGGATTTTGTTTGGAGGTTGTCTAAGACATTAAGACATAATGATTTTATATTCCTGTGGTGGTAGATAGATTTTCTAAAATGTTGCATTTAATAACTTGTAAAGATTTCAGATGCAATGCATGTAGCTGAATTTTTTTTCAGGGGAACTGTGAGATTTCATGGGTTTCCAAGGAGAATAGTTTTGAACAGAGGCAGTGAGTTATTGGCTATTTATGGAGGGAACTCTGGACAAAAATGAAAACAGACTTGAAGTTTAGTTCTACTTTTCATCCACTAATTGAAGCACGAGATTGTCATGGGCATGAATCCTAAGGAATTTGTAGAATTAAGGGATCTTAGTCATGAAGAGAGGAGTGGTGAAGCAAGGGAATCTGCTATATGAAGTCATTACATAAGGAGGTTAAAAATCATTTGCAGTAGATGAATCATAAATATAAGGAGAAGGCAGATAGGAAAATGAGACATAATAATTATCAAGTGGGAGATGAAGTTATGGTTCATTTGAAGAAAGGACGATTTCCTTATTTAACCTATAGCAAGTTTAGGATGAGAAAGTTTGGACCATCTAAGATCTTGAGGAAATTTGACTCAAGAATGCTTATGAAGTTAAATTACCAGAACATATGGGCATATCTATTATGATAATAGATAATCGTCTATTATTAGTTAATGGTAATCTATTGTAAATATCTAGTTAGCTTTAGTTAGTTGTAGCTTTTTTAACTTTCTCTGCTAGAATAGAATGTTTCTATTCTTTACGATCTTTTCCTAAGGGAACATCATTTTATTATTTTGTATATATTGACCTTTCGGTCTCTGTTAATAATAAGCAAATATTTTCCAATTACTTCGTAATATAGTATCAAATTGTTGATGTTTGTACCATCAATCAGATGTCATATGAGTTGACATTCAAGAAACCATTATTTACTGTTAAATCCCAATTTTTGCCCTAAAATTTTAAACCAATTATAGCTGTTGAACCAAATTATTTCTTCATGTTCATGTGAAATGAAATTAGTTAATTATAGCCGCCGTTGTTATAACATGTTAGTTATAGCCGTTGCTTATTCCTTCATGATCATGTGAAATTGAATCAGTTAATTATAGTCGTTGTATCGATTTAATTATCATATGAAAGTGAGTTAGTTAATTATAGCCATTGTATCAATTTATTCATGATCATGTGAAATTCAGTCAATTAATTATAGCCGTTGTACATACATAATGAACAAGTTAGTAAATTTGTCATTGATGAAATTCCTAATGGTTACTTGATGATTTTTAATTAGCAATTTATAAATCTTGAATTAAGGTCTTCGCGAGAATGTTGTTCTAAATGATTGCAGGATGAAGACTGAAGAGAGAGGGGAAGCATTGCAAAATGTGGTCATCGGAAGGGGATGGTTGAATGGTCCAATCATTAGAATCGACAAGTTTGACCTAAAAACCATCTTGGCAAGGTTACTAGGACTTGCCAACATAGTTCATGGTGGAACCGCATGAGCTACAAGTAGAACATCATAATAAATAATATAAAATAAACGTCAATTCTTACCTTTAAAGAATTATCAAAGATAATTATTATTTTACTTTCTCAAATATGATTAAAAATAAATAATAATAAGATGGCACCATTACATTATAAAATTAATAATCCAATGGTGTCGCCCTATCAATACGTACATTTAAGCATAGTTAAAAATAAATAAAAACAATAATAAAATAATATTTTTTCTTTTTAAAAGAAACCTTTCATCTTCTTTCTTTTTCCTCATTTCTTTCTTTTCTTTTAGGTCAATTTGAGAGAACTCGAAATGAATCTTGTAACTGTAGGTAGCCGTAGAGACAGGCTCCTCTATAATATGAATCTCTTTAGTCATCTGTCATTAGTCCTTTCTTTATTTTTCTTCTTCTCTCTTTCGGCTTCTACAACTTTTGGAAATCGAGTTCTTTCTGAACCATCACTGTGTTGTCTGAACCTCATCCTGATTATATTTTGAATTCCAATTCGAATCCATATCATTCACTGCGAATTGCAGAGCAAGACTAGCGGGTTACATCAAGCACAGACCCATCTCATTATTTGGAGAGCCACGTAAGATATTGTCAACTCATATAACCATTTCTTTTCCTATATATGTTAAGAATGTAGGATATAATCCGTGAGTCAGCAGTATTGAAAATGTTCTTCTTGGCATTAGTAAGTGGTAATAAAAACCCGTTGCATATAAGTCTGTCGCTTACCATTATGAAGTCTGTTGTTTCCTATTATCAAGTCTACCGTAATCATTCTTTTAAAAAGGTTATTCGATTTACTTGCAGTCTGTCATAGTCAGAGGAGAAATGTTTTTTTTTTTTTCTATAAACATACATTGCATAATATAAGTTTGATGATCTTTCTTTATCCATGTACATATCCGAATATGAATACTCTAAATCACTTAAGTTCAATGACTAGAAGATTGTCATCCTATTGGATATTAATCACAACTTGATATAAATTCAAGCAACTGATATTGAGCAACTAATCACAGTACACTAAGGAATTCACCTTGCTAAAATACCAAAATATGGTGAAGAAGGTGTAAAATATCATGAGAAATTAATCTGAAGGCGCCAAGGAATGACCGGCTTGATGGCCTGAAATTGGTGAGGAGGTGTGGAGGTAACTGCAAAAACAAAAATGATATCAAAATTAAAAATGAATAATAAAATAAATAATGCATTAGCTCATGCATGTTCCACTCATGAAGTTGTCAAGCTGAGTGGTGGAGATTGAGTTGTAAACCCACATTTGAAATCCTTGGCCAGGGTGGAATTAGGCAGATTTGCCAAAACAAGTGATCTATGTTGTTGTCCAGACGCTTCAGTTATTTTGTCGAATAACTGTTGGGACCTCAACCCACCTGGATACTGTGATAGCTAGATTAGTGAACATCCCAAGCTCGACCTCAGGGTAGGGAGGCCATTCTATTAATTAGAACATGTGGGGATAAGTAATGGTCCGCAGTTGAGAGGTTAAGCCTATGTAAATGCTTCTCCTCTCGCCAATGCCAGGGCTTGGACAACGAATAAAAGAAGTCTCACAATTTTCATCGTATGTTCTTTTCACCTTAAATGTATGGTATTTTACTTCAATTTGAAAGTTATTTACCTGACAAGTAGTTTCTTATTAAGATAGTTAAATGATCATTTAAGTATCTCCAATATATTGTCATTTCTTTTCATAGAGTATTTGCTATTTAAATTTCGGGAATGGAATATTAGAATTTGTTAAATGAATACATCTAATATTTTCTTCTGCTGGTTAAGTTAGTCACTTGATAACATCTCATTTTGTATTCTTGATATTTCAATTGATAATAGATTTCTTTTCAGTTTAAAAATAGTTATTGGAAATCTTAGTCATGTGAATAGAGATAGAAATCAGTTAGTTTAAACTAAAAATTGGTTAGTGAAAAAACGTATGTTACATTTACATTGAGGTGATATGTTATTCATATTGTGTATGAATCTTTTTTATCCTCTCTAAGCTAAGAGGGAGTGTTAATATTTGATAGCTTTAGTTGGATAAACTATAGGGCAAATATATATATATATTAAATATATGAGATATTTATTTGTCATTATATTAATTACATTCTAATAAATAGACATGTCTATCCATGCTTTATCCTATATTAGAGAAATGGCTGCCATTTGGAAAACACACACCAAACATTATGGCAGTGTTATTACATTTGCAGCAAATCTGGAAAACCTTAAAAACCTTAACATGATACCAAAGACAAGTTGCAAATGTAAGAGAGAATGAGGAGATATTCGACATATAAAAGCAATTAAACAAAAGATGGCAGCGATATACAATGGTCTGATGTGATTGAAAGTCACATGTACAAAAGCGTTCATTAAAAGGCACCTGCGGGAAAGATTGTCGATATTGGGTGAAGATTTTCCTAGATCAATATACGAAAGTTGAATCAGGGATATGTAAGTACAATCTGTCTAGTCTATATGAGTCTGAGTAAATTAGACAGGGGACCATTCCTTCAAATTACTTGGCTTGCATGCTTGAGATGTCTATTGTTGTGGATGAATCTTGGATGCCAGTCTCTATTCTCGTTGATTTATCTCCTTGGCCCAATTGGATGCTGAAAAGTGTTGTGCTAAGTTGAGATGTCAATGTTGTTATTGGAGAGAGGCTTGCATGGGAGGTTGTTTCCTGCATGGAAAAGGATCCGCTGCCATGTTGATTGAAGGGCAGAGAGGAATAACATTAGGGGACTAAATCTGATATAGAATCTTGGTTCAAGGAAGCCCTAAACAAATTAAGATGATGTCATCAATGTCATTGATTCCTTAATTTTGGAATGAATGTCGATACAGATATTATAATTTCCTACGCAGGGGTGTGCCTGTTGATACACATAGTAGAGTAAATCTTGCTCACTAAGAGGCAGGGGGATCAAACAATACATTATCACCGCAAATAAATATTTGGCATGAATATTGTCAATACATCCTATATATGGCTTGAATATTTCTTTAGTGTTGACCTGGCTTGAAACGATTTGGACAGGACTTGCAACCCTAGTCAGAAGGTCACCAAACTGAGAAAATTAGAATCTCCCTCCACAATCTCGTTACATTGTTTGGTGGGCTCACGATGGGGTCTTCTCACTACTCTTTACTTTCGAGTAGACTTCACATGTTCAAAGCGATGCATACTGTGGATCCCATGCAACCATACTTTGCACAGAGGGTGCATAAGGAAGATTAGAAGGTCTTGGCACAGTTCATTGGTGGCCATGCAAAAGATGAATCCGCACAATCCCTATGTGGCCACGTAGAAGGTGGATCCATCAAGGAAATCACAGCTCGCACTTAGGTTCGTATATAAGAAGGAATTAAAAGGAAGTATGGATCAAACTTAAACAAGTATTGACCACTTCCATATAGTAATCAACCAACTTCTAAGGGATTTAGTCTAAGCATAAAGACCATGACTATACAAGGTAAAATGAGGTATGCAAAATTATTATTTGAAAGTAGCTTTACTTTATGAAAAGGTTAAGTGTATATATATATATATATATATATATATATATATATATATATATATATATATATATATATATATATATAAATATATATATATATAGCTTTAATAAATTGATCGCATTAAATTTTTGTGGTAATATTATATTAAAAATATAAAGATATATACATAGAGAATGTATATATGCATATATGTTCAATGTGAATATATATATATATAAACAAGATATGTTTCATGATTAAACATTATTTTTAGTTATATTATATGAGATAGTATAGCTGGAAAAATATATGGGGATTATATAAATATATAAAGTAATAATATGTGAAGCCATAGATTAAAGATATATACTTCGTATATTGAATACATGCATATATGCATTCAATATTCAAAGTATATAGTTAAATTACATCTTTATCTATGTTATTGAAATGATTTTATGTCATTATGCAAACTATTTATTATTGTAGTCTCTCTCTCTCTCTCTCTCTCTCTCTCTCTCTCTCTCTCTCTCTCTTATTTCTATAAAACCCATGTGCCTTGATCTTTTCCTCCGAGAATGTTCTTGCAATGAAAAGAGGGAGATTGAGATTTAGAGGGAGCTTGACATTTTATTATGAGTAACCTTGAAAGAAAGGAAGCGAGACAGAGGATGTGATTTGGTCATTTTTTGGTGATCTTGTTCTTATTTGATTCAGAGGGATTAAACCATGAAAATGATATGAGATCGGAATACAAGAAACAAGTTAAAAGGACGCAGGTCCTATGAGCATAAGAAGCATCAGGTCCCACACATGTATTTAAGGTGGAACGAAGGATGAAAATTGATTCATGCGTTATATTTCCTATATGGGCTCACCTTATAAATCAAAATATTAGAAACACAAGGACAAAAGCATATGGAATTCAGATTCAAAGGGAGTCTCTTCAGAGGTCTAAATGTCGATTAACTCGAGCTTCAGAGGGAGCAGATGGGTTCAGTCATCTTGTGACATCTCAATCATAGTGATTGAGAGGAGTTTCACTATTGAAGGTGAAACACTTATGAGGTAAACTTGATTTAATTAATTTAATTGATTATTATACTAATGATATAATTTTAATGCCTTATGGGCCCTGTGTAAATCATGAGGAAGTGGTGACTTAAAAATGATTATCACTTGTATTTGTTGATGTTATTGAAAGATGAAAATCTTACAATAACTTATTCTTCTATCATGATAGACATCGTATGATGGCTGAAGAGGATCACTATAGATTATGAATGTTCCTATAGTAAGTGCACATTGCCTTTGAACAATTTTGATTTATGGTGAATATCATGAGGCTTGATATTCTTGGTCAAACCATATCTCTGATATCATATGAGATGATATCTAAAACTAGGTATTGTTGGTTCCCAAAACCGCAGATTGGAATCCTACGAGCCTTGCCCGCTCGATGTTGGGATATCCAATTGGTTAAGGCCAACTTGACGAAACTGAACAACACGGTCCGAGTTCCCTACACTTTAGGCTCTGCAAAACTGAGGCGGGTGTACCTAATCCTGGATGAAACACTTAGATCCAAGACACTTAAAACAGATCAATTAGAACGAGAATGCAATAAAAGTTTTCCAAATGGCAAGAAATATAGGAAAACTTTAAACTTGCAATAGATTAATGCAATAGATGAATATATCATTTCTTCAATGGAAAGAAATGAAACATTTGCCAGCATATGGATTATGGATCAGGAGTAAAAGACCAGTGCCTACGGGCAATCAGAGTCAACATTATCAGTTGAAACCAGTGTAACGGGACTCGCCGAGTCAACCTCGAACTCGGCGAGTCAGAGGCAGAGTCCACCTTTCTGAGGCAGACTGCCTCCTGACTCGAACTCTGCCAAGTCCTGTCCGAGTCCACTCTAAGTCGGCGAGTCCCGATGCCATGACTCTTGCCAGCGGGTAACAAGTAAAAAGGCAAAAAAAACATAAAATGCTTTGTTTAATTGGATTTTTTTGGTTTGTATAACATGTTATTGACCTAAAAAGGTCATTCCACCATTTGCTTGTGCTCACAAGAGAGAGGAAAGAGTTAGAGAAGAATATTGGAGTTTTGAGAGAGAAATCAACAAACCGGTTTGCTCTCCCGTATTGATTGCTAATGGTTTGTGCATCTTTCTAGCTTGCATTAAAGCATTGAGAGGAACTTGAGGGAGCATTTGGAAGAGGTTTCTAGAAACTTGCATTTCCATTGTTTGTGCAAATTTGAAGAGGTAAGCTACAAGTTGTTGTTGCATTTCTTTGTGTTATTTTATACTATGTTTTAAACTTTTACATTCATATTTTCTAAGTATTTTCACTTCTCATTTTGTTTAAATTTGTTTGGTCTCTACTCTCTACTACTAGTCTACTATTTTTTTACTTCTCATTTTGTTTACATTCATATTGCAGCAGGCTGACAGCGAACAGTAACTTATTGAAATTTGATATAATGTCTCAACAACAAGGTGAGGGAAGTGGAAATAGGCCTCCATTTAACCCTAATGCAAACTCAAGTGCAATAGCAAGGGATAGGGCTTGGAAACATGCCATCCCGGGGCACAAAAAGGGAGTTGTTACATGTTGGCATTGTGGTCTGGTATATAATGGGGGAAGAATAAATAGATTGAAGTATCACTTAGCACATATACCTAGACATGATACTTAAAAATGCAAAGATGTACCCCAAGATGTTATGCGAGACATCCAAACTCTTCTAGAGGAAAAAATGGAGCAAAAAGAATTGAAAAAGAAGCAACATGAAGAAATGGCACAACTAGCCGGAGCCCAACAGGGGTCTTCTAGTTTTCGCTCTCCATTATCCACTGCTCCACCTACGGATACCACTGCTTCTACGAGTGTGAGCATTGGGCCTCGCATTCGTAAGCAAAAATCGACACTTGATTCTATGTTTGCTCCACGCACAGCTCCAGGTTCACAGCCATCGCTTGAGGGCATGGGTTGTAACAAGGATAAACATAATTATGTAAAATTGGCACTTGGGGACTTTTTCATCTACAACAACATTTCATTCAATGCAGCAACGTAATTATTTATGTAAATTTAAATTTAAGTCTTCTCTTGCTTTCAAAGTTACAAGTTTCAACTTTCAACTTTCAGCTTTCAATAATATGTTTATTTTGTTTATTTTAATTTGTATTTTGTTTTCAAATTTATTCATAATATACTAATTTGTTTAACTTTAAATTTTATTCTATTTGTTTTAGGTCCCCTTATTGGCAAATTGGAATCAATGCTGTTGCTGTTTGTGGTCCGAGGTTCAAAGCCCTTAGTGCTGAAGAGCTAGGAGGCCCTATTTTGAACCAAAGGGTGGCTGATGTACAAGTTGAAATCACGGAGCAGCGTGGGGTGTGGAAGAAAAAAGGTTGCACCATCATGACTGATGGTTGGACTAATAGGAGTAGAGCACTCCTCAACTTTCTTGTTTCTTCATCTGGTAAATTGTAATTGTACTTAGAGTCTTAGACATTAAAAATTTAGAAGTAGAACTTGTACTTAAGTGATTAAGTTTATAAATTTTGAATTTATAAATTATGATTCGTCATTAATCATTATACTAATTTGTTTCTTTTTCTTTAGGTGCCACGGTTTTTTTGAAATCCATTGATGCCTCGGGAAAAACAAAGAATGCTGAATATCTTTGTGGAATAATGGATGAAGTGATAAAGGATGTAAGTGAGGAGAATGTGATGCAAATAGTTACTGATAATGCAACAAATTATGTTGCTGCAGGAAAGCTTCTTATGGAGAGACACCCTCACCTATTTTGGACCCCTTGTGTCGCTCATTGCATTGACCTCATGTTAGAGGATCTTGGTAAACTCCCTTGGATCAAAAGAGTTATAGAGCGAGGAAGGAGTGTATGCAAATTCATATATAATCATACATGGGTCCTCAACCTCATGAGAAAACACAATGAGCAAAGGGAGTTGTCTCGTCCAGGGGTCACTAGATTTGCAACCAACTTCCTCACATTGAAATCCTTGCTTGATTCAAAGGGAGGTTTGAGACGTATGTTTGTTAGTGAAAGTGGCTTGCATCCTCATATGCAAAGACCACTGCAGGGATTGCTGCAACTGATCATATTTTTGACGAGCCCTCTTTTTGGACACCTATTGCTAATATTGTGACGGTAATTTTCCTTTTTGTCCTCATTTCAACTTTATTTTGTTTATGAAATTATGTTATAAATTATTGTTCATTTTTTAAAGAAAAAACTTAAAGCTGATTATTTTTTTTCCAACTTTCATAATGATTGCAGTTTGTAAAGCCGCTTATTGTTCTCCTACGAACAACTGATGGAGAGAAGCCCTCAATGGGCTACATTTATGAGGGCATGGATAGGGTGAAGGAGGCCATTCACACTTTTTTTGCAGGGAATCGAGATAGGTATGGGCCTATATGGGATGTCATTGATAGACGATGGCACAATCTACTTCACAAGCCTATACATGCAGCGGCCTACTTCCTTGATCCAGCATACCAGTTCAGCCCACATTTCAAGGCTAATGATGAGGTGTGGAGTGGCCTCTACGATGTTATAGAGAGAATGTCACCTAATTCAGCAGTTAGCACAGATATAGTCCGTGAGATTGAGCTATTTAAGAAAGCTCAAGGGGACTTATTTGCACGAGAGTTGTGCAAAAGAAATAGGACAGCATTGTTGCCTAGTAAACACTAAAAATCTTTGATTCTACATCCTAATTTCTAATAGTAATTCTATTACAATCTTAATTTGATAAATTCAAAGCTATTGATATGATTCAAAAATTTCTTGTTTCAGATGCATGGTGGGAGATGTTTGGCACAAAGGTGCCAAATTTACAGAGGATTGCGATTCGCATCTTGAGCCAACCATCTAGTGCATCAGGATGCGAACGTAATTGGAGTCTTTTTAAGCACATACACTCAAAGAAGCACAATAGGTTGGCAGTGCAAAAATTAAATGATCTTGTCTTTGTTCACTACAACCTTCGCCTTCGCCATAGACAGATCCTTGGCACCGATACAACTCCAATTGTATTAGAGAATGTTGATCCTCATGCAGAGTGGAACACAGAGGTGGATGATCCTATCTTCAGTGATGAAGATGTGGAGTGGGTAGATCAGGTGGATCGAGAGGCTGAGGCAGTAGCAATGGTAGTTGAGGAGGCTAGAGCACGAGGACACAGAGTGGACCCTGAGGCTAGGAGTGATGGATCCCAAGCTGATGACGAGGATTATGTGCGTGAGGAGGATGATGATGATGAGGATGAGGAGGAGGTTCAGGGTCAGCCTCAGACATAGGCAGAGAGGATGGCTCTAGAGTCTTCCATGACTTATCTTAGGTGCACTCATAGGAGGACATAGAGGATGGCTCTAGTTGTTATTTCGATAAATGTTTTGAACCTTTGAATTTGATACCATGGATTTTGTAATCCATAAATGTTGTAGACATTTGAGTCTTTGATATTGGAGTGACACTATGTTTATTACTTTATAGTTTATAACTTTATATTGTGGTTATTCAGTTTTTTTCTTTCAAAAATTCGCTTTTATACTTATCTGATCTATGCAAAATTGTGTATGTGTATTAAGTAAGTTCTATTTATATCAATTATTGTGTATTTGATGTTAATTGACTAAAAGATGCAAGAAACAATCTTAAAATCCTTAAAAATCTTTGGATTTCATGAGTTTTTCAATTTTCCGAGTCCTTGCCGAGTCCGGTCGTCAAGTCCGAGTCCAAGTCGGATTTTGACCTTTCTGAGTCAGAGGCGAGTCCGAGTCTCGTAACACTGGTTGAAACGTACAACTTTATAAAGTTCAATATATTAAACTATAAACAATTTTAATAATTCAAATGTGACAGATCAATTATATAAACGCAATTTAAATTAGTCTAAAATGAACCTTAACTCCTGCGGAGACAAATTAGACATAAATACGAAAACAACAAAATATTTCACAATATTTACGTTTATCAAAATTAAAGTGCAATAATGATCCAGTCCACTTATCCAAATATTAAAGTATTTATAGAAAGTAATAAAAAACACTTATAAAGGACACAACTTAATAATAATTAAAACTCTAACGCAAAAAAAATTAAATAAATACTTCTTACAAATTGTGCCGGAAATAAAAATTATACGTAGAGAGTCTAGAGACACTCCTCATGGATGATCAATCTACTACAAATTTTCAATCCTGGACTCGCATATAAATTTGCTCGATAATCCAAAACCCAGAAGCTTTGTTCAATTGCTCATTTCTCCGCCAAATAAATAATATAATATATCATTGTACATAGGATAGATAAAAAATTTAAAAAATAAGAATGAATATATTGTCTATATCCTCCTTTGTTTTTTACATCTATATTTATAGGGCAACAAGGGGTATCATTAACCATCACAGCCTTTTGCAACAAATAACCGATCATGTAATTTTAACATAATTATGATTTAATAATGATCGGTTTTTTCATGCTTTCCACTTACTATATGATAGCCAATTCAAATTTAATAATTGTTAAAGAAACCAAATCACTAAAGCTCATATCTGCGTAGGCTTTACTGCACGTTGTAGCTTCTTCCGGATGATGACAGGTATACTTCTGGGCACTTGAGTGCGGGAATACACAGACAAGGTGACTTGCGCCAAGCTCTTCTTTGTCACTCGAGGCCTCCTGCCCACGCAAATAATCCTGCACCAAAAAAACCAGAAGTTTAATCAGATATAAAATAATCAAAACTACATCCCTTCTCCTTGCGTTTTCCTTTCTTTCGACTTCATTCCAAACAATATCAAGGTGCAGGTATTTTGATGTCATGAATGACAATGAATCGCAATGGTGGAAGCTTTCTTTACGCGGGTCTTTCTCCATCACGTGAAGCTTCATCATTTTATGTCCACGTAGATTCTTCCTCCAAGCGTGTACTCCTTGTCTGGGTTGATTGATATGCGGATACATCTCTCATTAGGTACTGGACTTTTGACACCTTGAATAACAGTAACCTTCAGCGTGGTTTGCACAACAATTTTTATGATGCCTTCTCCTTCCGCACAGGCTTCACTCCGTTCCAACACTCTCTGTAATTTGATTTTCTTTCTCCCACGTGCTCCTCAGATATCATTCAGACTTTGTCTAGATGTTGCCGAACGCATATGTCTAGACCTTTGAAGTTTATCAGACCTTCCTGTATGTCTATATCCAACTTCTTTGGTGTTCTCTGAGTGTGATTATAACCCATTGTCTTCCGTTTTGTGACTACAGACACCACTGCATCATTTTGTAGAGGCTGGACATAAAGCATTTGATTTGTTTCTCGACATTTTAGTTATTTCTGCAGATTCATTGCTTTATTTTGAGACCACTTCACTGACCATATCACATTGAACTTAGTCCTTGAGACTGTAAAGCACACTCAATTGCAGATACCTGATGCTTTTAATCTCTTCGAAATGCTTGATATTACTAAAGTATTTATTTCCCCTTTCTAATATCCTTTTAATACTGTTGCTCTTATTTCATTAACTGATGCTTGCATATCTTTAGTATTCAAAACTCTATATCATAGCTTCAAGAAGGGGCCTTACTGAGGATTCATAGACCAGTATATACAACTGTACCTACTAGCATTGATGGCAGATGCTTCAATTTGAAATATTTCACTTGGCACAATTGACTGATACAGCCAATTCCTTGGCAAATTCTGCCCAATCATTATCTGATGTTTCTTTATGACACAAAATATCATGCTGCAGTAATGCTTCAACTCATCATTGATGGACACGTATACTGCTCCATGATTAAGCCCAAGTATGTTAATTAGAATTCACTGCAAGGATATATGAAATCAGTAATATTTGGCTATTAAACTATCTATGTCAAGCGAGGCCTGCATACAAACATAAATATCTGAATCCCCTTTTTCTCGAGATTCATATTTGTTCATTCTTCATGATAAAAAATGGAGACTATAATTTTGGTCTCCATCAGGTATCACTTGTTAAGTGATTCCTTGTATAACGAGTTAGGTGATATGTAAAACTATCACTTGTTAAGTGATTCCTCGTATCATGAGTTAGGTGATATGTAAAAATGGGTATCATGTGTTAGGTGATTCCTCATATCACGAGTTAGGTGATATGTAAAACTAGTTATTATATGTTATATGATACTTCATATCTTGTGTTATGTAATCACAAGATACGTAATATGATTATACCGTTTGTCTTCCCTAGCTAAGAGGGAGTGTTGATGTTTGTAGCATTGATCAGATGTTAAATGAGTTGACATTCTAGAAACCATTATTTACGTTGAGGTAATACGTTATTCATATTGTGTATGAATCTTGTTTATCCTCTCTAAGCTAAGAGGGATTGTTAAAATTTGATAGCTTTAGTTGGATAAACTATAGGGCAAATATATTTTCTATATGTGTGTGTGTAAGAAATATTATATATATATATATATATATATATATATATATATTTGAGATATTTATTTGCCATTATATTAATTACATTCTAATGAATAGACATGTCCCGTGAAGAGACATGTCTATCCATAGTTTATCCTATATTAGAGAGATGGTTGCCATTTGGAAATCACATACCAAATATTATGGTAGTGCTATTACATTTGTAGCAGATCTGGAAAAACCTTAACACAGAGCCAATGCTTCAAAAAAAATTCAAAATTTTCATAATTTCTCTTGAAATTATCTGCTCTCAATTTTTGAAATTATTTCTAATTACGGTATAGGGTTTCCAGACCTTTGAGAAACTCCTCTAATCTCACCTAGTTCTTGGCTAGGGTTTGAGAATCTGAAAATCGCAAATTTGTAGGTCATTTTTTCTACAACTCGTATTGGCAAATGACGACTAGATATTTTTTGCAAAACAATTCGGGATTTCCTTTGGTCGTCTGCAAATCGCGACTGGATGTTGTTGCAAAGCAAAACGAGATTTTTGTTAGTCGTTTGCAAATCGCAACCTAAAACTCGCGAGCCTAGTCTGGTCAGATGAGATTTGGTGACATTTTTGCTTGGTGACATTTTGTCTCTACCCTTTGCAATTCCACACATGCAACTAGCTACCTCTAATCAAGGTGTGATCACAGAGCTCACGCCCAAGCAGAGTTGTTTCTCCTTGTCTTTGATCACTGCTCGTGCCTCCAAACACTCTTTGTGGTGTCGTTTTTGCTCCCCTTAGCCATTGACAACCTCAGACTAGTTGTGTGTGACCACAAATTGGGCATCTTTCTGCCTCCAAAACACCATTTTTCTACAAATTCAACCATTAATGGCTGCCAACTATGGTTTTCTTTGAAACCCTAATTTTTTAGCTTGAGAAAATATTTTGATTTCAAATTCTTGGTGGGTTTTTCAAGAGCTCAACTAGGTTGTCGTCCAACTTTTCTAGGTGCCTCGATTTTCATGCCTCAATTTTCGAGCAAGCGGATCCAGAGGACGACACCATATTCCTTTTGAGTTTTTCAAGCCCTCTTTTGGATCACTCTACAAAGTTTTTGGGTCTTCTATATTTTGCCTCGAAGAACGTGCCTTCACAGATTTTCATGTCTTTTCATTGAAAAAAATGCTATGGCATCTCTGACAAACATTCTGCTTGAGCACAACTCCAAATTCAATGGTCGAAATTATGGCACTTGGAAGCAATGAATCATCACAATTTTTGAATATTGAAACACCGATCAACTTGTTCTGGGTGTTATGAAGCGTCCGACTACTTGTCCTGATCAAGATACATGGGATCTGAATAATCGAGATGCAGTGATGCTTCTCAAATTATCCATGGCTGATAATTATCTTTCTCAAATTCCATCCGACAAGACAACTGCCAAGATCAGGACACATCTCAAAGGTCTTCATTAGACTTCTAACAAAAGCAGAGCTTTCTTTCCGAAGAACACTCTATTTTCTATTGTCATGGATGAGCGTGATGGAACTCTAAAATTTTGGCAAATTTACAATCCCAGATATCATGCCAAAGGGAAAATCTTTAGATCTTACCCACTACTTATATTCAAAAAGTATGCTTCAAAGCATTAAAAGTCATCAGCAGGGCAGTTATAAGTGGTTCACAGAGAATTAAAGAAAGAACAAAAAGACAAACAACAACAATCCATTAATGGCAAGAAGGATAATACAATGGTTTGAGAGATAGTGCAGTTGGAACAAATTGATCATGTACAATAAACATATTTATATAAACATAGAAAGATTGGATTCCAAATTACAAAAATCAGTGACAGTTAGATGAAGATTAAACAGAATACCTCATAAAGCAACTCCAATATGGAAGACTAATACAATGCAAGCAGAAAGGGATAATGATAGTGAGCAAACGCCACTAATTAGCAGTAATCAATAGATATGCTTATACAATGATTATTCATATATTGCTTGATATGTTTCAGGAAGAGCTTGCAAATATAAGAACATGATATAGTGATCAAAATGGGAACTTATTGTGTTGTTAAGAACAGTTTAGTTCTCCAGAGACTCCTAATTCAAAAAAATTAAGTAGCAGTAGTATAAATGGTATCTTAGCATCCATAGCTGACAGTTATATAGCAACACATATTTCTGCTACCTACAGAATGCTTCTCCTAATCCAGAAACGAATGTAAATCTGACACATAATAGGTGGTAAATGATGCACATATGGAGGTTACCAGATACAGTTCTATATTGAAGCAAAAGAAGGAAGATTGTCCCAAGTATAGACTGCTGTATGCATCCCTCATTTTATAAGGAGATATTGCTCAATTTGAGACCTTTATGAGTATGCTCCACAGTGAAATAATATTCAGACATTTTATCAGACAGGTTGGACGCAATTATCATGTAGTCATCTTTGCACATATGTAATTGGTACACAACCAAACTGGCTGAGGATTTTTAACTTCAGAGAATAAATATTAATTACTATGAAGATGTCTGGTGTGATTATAGTGGTTATAATGTTTCTGAGTATGGAATCATGCCTGAATTAGGATTAATTATTACCACCATAGTGATAAAGGATGAGTGCTTCGATCAGGATGGTAAAGATATATATATCCCACTCACAGTACCAAGTGTGGAAGAATTTTTAAGTGCACAGGTGCCATTAGAAGATACAGATGTGGGATCTTCAGTGTCACAAGTCATGTTACAGGCAGAATCGGAAGTTCTGAATTATTTAGAGGCAATCTATTATTATTTCAAACCTTGAGAGCCGTCTAAGCATAAAATTTGTATTGTTGTTGTCATTCATCTCATATCTAACAATAATGTGTTCCTCCGCAGGTCTGAAGATGCTCGCAGAAGAAAAATCTATGTAGAAGCAGAATTTGGAATTCATGGCAAAAACCAGATATGAAGTGAAGTATTGATGTTTGTAGATGGAAAATGCCAAAGCCCCGATAACAAAGGTTAAAGATTCTTTTGTGAAAACAAGGAGTTGCAACAATATCAAAGAGGTCAATTTGCCCATTTAGAGAAGCGTTGTGTTATAAATCGCAAGATGAAGGATTTCTTGCGGACCTGGAGTATGGAATATTGCGAGCATGTTATGATCGTTCCTTAATCCAAATCTTGATCAACGTTTATGCGTTCCAATAACTGGAGAGATTTGAAGGCCACCTATATCATTGCCCGTGAAATTTTTTTCATTTCAGATTATATGAAAATGGTCATGTAGTGTTGGCTTTAATCCCTTAGAATAATACCAAATCATAAATTAAAAGCTCATGCTATATAAACAAGTATTTAGTTATTTGTTTTGAAGCGGTGTGTCATTTGGAAATAACCATGTGACCCATCATTCTCTATAAATAGGAGATTGAAAGCAAATGAAGACATATAATTCATACATATACAAATTTTTACATACCCAAGTCATATATGCTCTATGATATATTTTATTCTTTCATTGGTAAAGAAATGAAGTTTTGAACTATGCTTTTGAATTCCAGACTATTGAATAAATATATTCATATGCAATTCTAGAGTCAAACTGTATCGGATGGATCATCCATAAGGAGTGTCTCTAGTACAATTTTATTTCTGGCATGATCAGTAAGAAATATTTATTTTATTTTATTTGCATGAAGCTTTAGAGTTAAAATATTATATAGTTTCGTCCTTTATAATTATTATTTTTTATTTTATAAATAATTTATATGATAGATAAGTGGATAGGATCGATTGTAGCATTTTAAAATCAAAAGATATTGAGAAATATTTAATTGTTTCCGAATCTATGCCTAGTTTGTCTCCCTACCACAGGAGTTAAAATACATTCTAGACTATTTTAAAATTGTGTCCATATATTTGATCTATCACATCTTGATTACTAAATTGTTTATAATTGATGTGCGTAGAATTTTATAAAGTTGTACGTTTTAAACTTATAATACTGACTCTATCGCCCTTAACACTGGTCTTTATATTTTTAATAATTCACACTCCATACGCTGGCATTCATTTGTTGCAATCATCTGTAATAATTACTTTTATTTAAAACATTCATATATTCATTTTTTATTATTAATTCATTATTTGCAAGTTTAAAGTTTTCTATAATTCTTGTTAGGAAAACTTTCATCGCATTCGCATTCGCATTCTAATCAATCTGCTATAAGCATCTTGGGCTTAAGTGTTTTGTTCAGGAATAGGTACACCCGCCTTGGTTTTGCAAAGCCAAAAGCGCAAAGGATTTAGATCACAACGATTAGTCCCGTCAAGTTGGCCATAACCGGTTGGATATCCTAGCATTGAATTGGCAAGACTCGTAGGATTCCAATCTGCGGTTTTGGGAACCAACAAAGTGCACCTCGCTCCAAGCCCACCTGAATTAGATTCAGAAAATCTGTGATCAATTACTTGCCATTGGTCGCAAGATGGAGGAAGAGGATATTGTGGTTATCACTCTTCGGAGTTTACCAAATTCCCATGAGCATTTTATCAAGACTCTCGACATCACATCTTTTGGTGTTGATTTGATGTTCACTGATCTCTACACACTTCTGCTTCAGCAAGACCAGTGGAAACAACAGTTCGGTAGCAGGTCCACCTCCACCTCCACAAAGCAAGCCTTTGCTACAAAATCCTTTAAAAAAGATAAAGGCAAGTTTCAGCAGCCATCTCAGCAAAAGTCTTATGCTCCAGCATCAAATGGTTCCCAAAAGAAGAACATTCAATGCAACTACTGCCACAAGTTTGGACACATGAAGGTTGAATGTCGAAAACGCTTAGCTACAAAATCTAAGCAAACAAGTTCGCAGCCCAAAGTGAACAGTGCAGAGCACACCGAGCAAACAGAGCCTACCTTTTATGCCTTCATGGCTAAAAGACTTGTAGATCATGTGAAGTCATCTGCCTGGTACATTGATTAAGGTACCTCTCATCATTTCACTCACCGCAGAGACTGGTTTACTAACTACCAGCCTTATTTAGACACTGTTATTTTTGGTGGCAAAGAAGAATATACGATTATCGGCAAAGGAAACATTCAAATTCAGTCTGTTGGGAGGAATCTCATTTTCCTTGATGTGTACTACATTCTAAGGATGGAACTAAATCTACTCTCCGTCAGTCAATTGCTGCAACATTCTTCACACTTGGATGTCACTTTCAGTTCACATCAATGCAACATCACTGATCGGGCGACTCAGTCTACTGTTGCAATGGGTTTTGAGAATTATGGTCTTTTTAGACTTACTGATTCTGGTGATTCTCGGGACTTAGCTATGGCTACTCGGCGGTCTTCTACTAGCACACTTTGGCATCAGCGATATGGGCACTTAAATGTGCATTATCTCTCATAGCTTGCTCGGGATGAGCTTGTTCTTGGATTGCCAGAGATTCAGACTCAACAGCTTGGAGCTTGTGATGCATGTCAAGCTAGGAAGCAACATCACACACCTTTCACCAGTGGCGATTCATGGCGAGCTTCTCAAGTACTTCAACTTGTTCATGTCGATATCTGCAACCCTATGGCCACTCCTTTTGTTCTTGGGTCCAAGTATTTTCTATTGTTTGTTGATGAATTCAATAGAAAAATGTGGGTGTATTTCCTTGAAAAGAAATCAGATGCATTTCCTGTATTTCAGAAGTTTAAACCTTTAGTTGAAAAAGAGTCTGAGAATTCTATTATTACTCTTAGATCAGACAATGGGGGGGAATTTTGTTCTACTACTTTCTCTAGCTTCTTCGATACACATAGCATCAAACGCCAGCCAACCATACCCCATACGCCACAACTAAATAGTGTAGTTGAACCTCAAAATCGGACAATCACCAAGATGGCTCGATCTATGCTTGAACACAAACAAGTTTCGAAAAAGTTTTAAGCAGAAGCAATTAACACTGCAGTTTATCTGTTGAATTGGTCACCCATAGTGGCAATCAAAGGTAAAACTCTAGAAGAGGCCTGGTCAAGTCGCAACCCCAGAATCAGTCACCTAAAGGTTTTTGGCTCCCTTGCTTTTGTTTAGATCCCTGATGCATCACGCACCAAGCTGGATGCCAAGAGTTAGAAACTCGTGCTTGCTGGATACAGCAGTCTTCACAAAGCCTACCGCCCGATCGATGTTGAAACATCTCGTCTCATCTATAGTCATGATGTAGTCTTTGATGAGCAGCGAGGACCATTCATGCTTGTTTCACTTGTTACAAATCCAGTAGACCAGCCTATGAAGGCTCATGATTTGGGAGTCAGGCTTCCATTAGGTCCATCTGATGGGAGGGCTTCAATAGCTCCTGCAGCTCCAGTTATACCAGTGCTACCTATACAAACACCTCCAACTTCTCTTGCAGGATCACGTCACTTTGTCGATGCTTCACCTGAGTTTGATCCAAATTCTTCTGATGAGGAACCTGATCATCACGCATCTCTTGATTCTAATGTTGGTCATTCTCCTCTCCAGCCTAAGTGGTGGGCTAAGACACTTGCTGATCTTTGTGATGTGAGCTCATTGATGGGAGAACTGTTCGAAAAAAGAGCAAACCTACAGAGTCTGTTAACTTTGCTCTCATGGCCAACATTCACAATATGTTTGAACCTCAAACATATCCCAAGGCTAAAGGAATTCCAGAGTGGGAACAGGCCATGACATCTGAACACCAAAGCCTATTGAAGAACAACACCTTGGTCCTTTCTAATCTTTCACTAGGGAAGAAACCCATTGGCTGCAAATGGGTTTACAAAATCATTAAACAAATCAGATGGTAGTTTGGATAAGTACAAAGCTTGTTTAGTTGTGAAGGGCTTCTCTCAGTGTCAAGGCATTGATTATGAGGAGACCTTTTCTCCTACTTCAAAGATGAGCACCATCAGATTAGTTCTAGCTATGGCAACACAATTTGGCTGGAAGGTCCGTCAGATGGATGTCAAGAGTGCCTTCTTGAATGGTGATCTCCATGAAGAGGTCTACATGACACAACCTCTTGGTTTTAGGGTTGCTAGTAAAGATCATTAGGTTCTCAGATTGGTAAAAGCTCTCTATGGCTTGAAGAAGGCCCCTCACGCATGGTACATAAAAATTGATAAGTACCTCAATGATCAAGGCTTCAAGAGGAGTTCTTCAGACTTAAATCTATACATCAAGACTATTGATGGTGACATCATCCTTCTGGTTATTTATGTGGATGATTTGATCCTCACTGGCAGTTCGGCATCTTTGATTTAGGGAATCAAACAAAATTTATGCCAGTCTTTTGATATGACTGACCTTGCGCTCATGCATTATTGCCTAGGTGTTGAGGTTTGGCAACAGTCTTCAGGCATATTCATCTCTCAATCCAAATATGCTAAGGCCCTATTAGACAAATTTCGTATGCAAGATTGCAAGCCTACATCTACCACCTATGGAGAAAGATCTCAAGTTATCCATAAAGTCTGATTTTCCTTTCATTGATGATATTACATACAAGCAACTAGTAAGTAGCAGCATCTAGCTCTCTACTTCTAGGCCAGATATCAACTTCACACTCAGTTATATTTCATGCTTTATGAGAGCTCCTAAGGCTGGTCATTGGATGACAGCAAAGCCCGTGCTTCGTTATGTGAAGGGCACTTCAGATTATGGACTTTTGAACTCTCGGAGTTCTAATTCTAAACTGAGTGGGTTCATAGGTTCTGATTGGGCAGGCTCTGTTAATGATGAAAAGACAACTTCTGGATATGTGTTCAATTTGGGATCCGGTGCAGTCACATGTACCAATAAGAAGTAGCAAGCAGTTTCTCTCTCCTCTTCAGAGGTTGAATACAGAGGGACTCTCAAGGCAGGATGTGAAGTTGTTTGGCTTGGTCGGATGCTTGGGGATATGCAGATGTCACCAGCAGGACCGACTACTCTATTTGTTGTGTTATCAAGTTAGCCCGAAATCCAGTCTTCCATGAACGAACCAAGCATGTGGATGTTCACTATCACTACATACGTCAGCTAGTTGAAGACGGGACGATAGCCTTGTAGTATGTTCCTACCATAGACCAGACTGGAGACATTCTCACCAAGCCTCTTGGTCTTGATAAGTTTGTCAAATTCAAAGGACAGCTTGGTTTTCTAGTTAGATTGACCATTAAGGGAGGGTATTACGATAATAGATAATCGTCTATTATTAGTTAATAGTAATCTATTGTAAATATCTAGTTAGCTTTAGTTAGCTGTAGCTTTTTTAGCTCTCTCTGCTAGAATAGAATGTTTCTATTATTTATGATTGTTTCCTAAGGAAACATCATTTTATTCTTTTGTATATATTGACCTTTCTGTCTTTGTTAATAATAAGCAAATATTTTCCAATTACTTTGTAATAATATCAAACATACTCAATGTTACAGATTTGTATGAGTATCATGAACTTGATGTCAATTTAGAGGATGGATCAAATGTGGAGCAGCAATATCCTAAAAAGTCAATGGAAAAGAAAGAAAGGAGTGTGAACCAGAGGTAAGGAATATATGGAGAATTTGGTGAAATGGAAGAACAAAATAGTTGAGGATTCTTCATGGATTTCTCAGCTTCAGTTGGATTGTTCTGATTCTTCTCAAGTATCAAAGTGACAGACTCACTTTTCAATAACCCTAGGCATCTAATGCAAGAGCATCTTGGGTTCTTAGTAATCTTGCATCAACCAAAAACTTTACGTTCCAATTTGTTCTTAGTTTGCCAATTTCATATAGTCAGTGTGATCAATCAGATGACCCATCAATTATGTGAGTTTCATCTTCAGCAGCTGGCTACTTATTTAGGACCTAGATGTGGATCGTTTCCCAGGACTACAGCTCATTTGGTCAAGTATTGCTCGCATTATGTCGGATTCTCATCACATTACTGTGTTCTTGCCAGTTTCTCAACCTTTTCATGAATTCTGATCTTGCGATGGAAATCTCTGATCTGTGATGATCAATGGTGCATATTTCTATGTTCTTGGATCACGTGTGGACCTGAACCCTCAACTATGAGCTCTGAAACGGTCTATGTAAAGATTTCTATTTGACTTAGGATCTGACCTATTTGTGATAGCATGTTCCCTGTTCTTGGGGAATGTAATTCATTTCAGTCAACGGATGTGTCATGTGGCCTATATATTGTGTTGTAATTGATCTCATAAAACAGTAGTGCTATGATAAATGATAAATGAAGGCATGTTACAAACTGATTGTAATTGAATTTCCAGTTGAATAAAAGCTGATTTGTGCTTGTTATCTCATCTTCCTTGTTATTTCAGTTGTGTTTACTCTCGCTGCATGCATGAATGGATACAGATCTCTTTGATGTCCCTCCATTGGTGACTGTACCATAAATAATGTTCACAACTCAGCTATCAAACATATTTTTTCATAAGTAAATTAATGATAAATACATGTGATGGGATTGAGATCTAAGGCAACGTGAAGTAGCAAAGGTGATGCCTGTAATACATCAGATGTGCTAGAAATACTGTAGACAATTAGCACTCAAAAAAATTTCAAGAGTAGTCACATATAGGAAAAATGTCACAAAAAAATGCCGCTGATTTACCAACTAGTTTACTGTTTAAAACTCATCTTCTGTTGTGGCAACTGAAGAGAAGATGTCTAAAGCCAACCAGAAAATCAGGTCAGCAAGCCTTTAAAAAGTATTCTTTGCTGTATTTTCTGTGCAGATTGTAGTTTTTTTGCATCAACATTTCGGATCACACTCTGTGATTCATCATCAAAATGAGAGAGCTACAGGACAAATATGGTAAGATTGCAGACCTAGTGTGGATAACAAGGAGGAAGGAAAGGGGGCTGGGTGTGTTGGTTCCCAAAACCACAAATTGGAAATCCAAGAGCCTGCCACTTCTTCGAAAGGATTTCACAATCAGTTTTGGCCAATGAACAGGAATACTTCTCGATTCCCCTGCACTTCAGGCTCTACTACACCCAGACGGGTAAACCTTCACCTCAAACACTAACCGTTTGGTTCAAGGCTTTTCTATAGCGAATTTAAACTTTTGGAGTTCTCCGGCTGGCAAGGTCCTCGAACTCAATTAAAATGAAAATTGGATGCTGAATAATGGATAATGGTTGGATGTTTTCTATAATTGAATAATAATTAATTTGATGCTTGTAGGAAGGAAGTTCCAGATTTTCTGACTTCAATAATAAAAAGACCAATGCTTCTGCTCATCCGAGCAATAGAGTCAACTTCAGTGGATGTTCATGTACAACTTTATAATGTTCCACGCACTTGAACTGCCAACAACTAAATAATCAAGATGCAACAGATCAAATATTAATGCAACCTTAAATTAGTCCTGACTAAACTTTAACTCCTCTGGTAGGGAGAAAAACTGGACACAGATATAGAAACAACTTAATATTCACAAATCTGTGATGATCAAATTTAAAATGCTAAATGACCATGTCCACTTATCCGACATTTAAATTGTATATAGATTCCAAACAATAATTACAAAGGACAATTCATTTGTAGTTTATATCTCCATGCCTTCAATAATAATAAACAAAGAACATTTTATTTTATTATTAAAATAAAATAATAGAATTTATATTACAAAATCATATTAAACTCCTTATCCCTCCGTACAAGTAATATAAAATAATTTCTCCTGTAAATGAATCTAAATGTTTTCGAATATGTCTTATTACAAATAACTTGTCCCTTATTTATATCTTAGATATAAGGACACGTGACTTTTAAATATGAAAGGGTGTTCCCCTTTTAATGATAAACAATACTTTCTATTCAATTATAATCCCACCTCTTCATTTTCTTTTAAAATAATCATTGCGTAATCTTTAATCAAAGACCCTTAATAAGTTAAATTGCATATATCATTGACAGATATTTTATGCCTTTTATTTTTGGGAGCATATGGAAGGCTATAGTTTAAATTTTAATATTTCAACAACGCTACTATACAAGTAATACGGTCAGTTCCGTCTGCCTGTCACGCATGAGACTTCTGGAAATCCTTCCTAGTGTATCAATGACATACATATTGGTGAATACAAACTCTATATGTACTCATTTTTCCTTAAATTTTGTTCGACTATTCCATTTGATAGCATTTATGTCTATTTTGTTGACGCCTTACCTTGACCTTTTCATTCTTTGATTCTGGCATCTCTTCCTTCAAACTCTTTGCTTCTACAGGCATGATCTGACAAGATTTGTTCAACACCATCCATCGTTTTGTGCTAATGAAATTGCTCCTCTAATTTTTGGATATGAAACAGATATCCCGTAACTGTGCTTCTAGTGCAGTTGATCAATATCGAAAGTGTATATGAAGTTTATGTTTTATTGCAAAATCAATATTCCTCTAAACTACTCTACACGTTTCTTGCGGTACATTGAGTGTTGTTAATCCTTTTACTTGTTGGGCTCCATTCTCTCACACAAACATGTTACAGTTGGCATAACCATATGTATGGTATTTAGACGGGCCTTCCATTCACTGGTGATGTATCTAGTGAGGCTTATTTTTGGTGTGCTCTACTCATTTTATTTGTTCACGCTAATATTCTGAATCTCAATCTTGTGAAGTTTTCGATGTCCCTTACGAATTTGAAGATTCATGGTGAAGATGTGTATTGGATTCCAACATCATCGTAATCTTTTATTTTTTAAAAATATCTTTCACTATGTATTGTTGATAGCTTGATGATAATAAAGTCTAGGTTGTTGATACTGGTGGGTTCTTGAGCATTAAACAGGGTATGAACAACATGGAGAAGATTCAGAATTAACATAAGTAGCTAGGGTAAAGTTGAACGTCCTTCAATGTGTTGCTGCTTAGTTATGGCCCCTCAATATATCAAATCCTTGATGATTTATGGCCTTTGCTGTAGACAGTATGCCATCTATATCACCTCTGATCAATGCCAAACTAGAAGCCCAATCTGGAGTTTGTGGATGACTGTAAAATTTTTTGGGTGAGCTCATGGTATTTGCAACGCTACAGACTTGTGATTTTTAATGATTGGAACCACTTCTGCTTTGTCGTCAACCATCCCAAGCACCACTTTCCTGTTTAAACATCTCTTTCTACTACCAGTTCTTGAGACTATGTTCTATACTTGGTATTCATGTTTTGCTTTATCAGATTTGTACATTCTTCCATAAATTGGTTTGAATCTACGGGTCACTGTACACCTAGCATAGGCAAATCATTGAAACATGTAAATATAATATTATTTGTGGGATAAAAAGGTCAGATAAGGTGCCTAAATGGAGGCCCAAATTCGCCAAAAATTTTAGGCTCCATCAGTAGCTCTCGTTGGGGACATATGCTCCTTGCAAGCATAATGAGATTCCAGCTATCTATGGAGGAGCAGACCGAGCATCCATGCTTAGCATGATGCAAGGTGAAATTGGGTGGCCCCCGGCCCCCCAAAAATGAACATAGATTCTTCCCTCTATCAAACACTTGAATTTGATCATGTAACACCTTGGATCTCCTAATCATGATATCATATTGTTCTTTAGTAGAATCGGATCCATTAGAAAATTTAGAAAACAACTATCATCTGACATATGCCTTTCTTTCATCTCCTTGGTTTTTTGTCCATCTTCCAAATCTGCATTAGGTTAATCATCCTTATAGACAATACATATTGGCTTTCCCTCATGAACATGGTCTTTTCTGAATGGAAGATCTTTTAAGTAACAACATTGAGCCATTGTACAAGCATCTTCTTGGACGTTTATCTCCACACGATCTACCTCATCACCGTGCTCAAGAAATTGTTTCTCCTTATAAACAAGTTTTGAAAATAACTCAAATTTAGGAACTTCTTTATGATCAGCTAGGACACATGGAAAATTTTTACAAACTGTTCTTCACTCTATCTTCCTTATCATGCTTTGCTGATTCCATCTTATTTTCACATATTTGATGCAAACCCTGCTCATAGGATGAATTAAAAGAAGTCTCATCTTCAAATCTATCATCAAGCCTTCTATCTTCATCATAGTGCTGATGGATTTGATTGCACAAGAACTCCTCTCCAAACAATAGACTTGAGAATATAGTGAATTCAGATGTATCTTCTATTACTTCATCTTTGAACAATGGGTTCAAGAATATAGAAAATTCAGCTATACTATCATGAGAGCTTTCATTCGGATCAGCAAATGTGTCATCAACAAGACTAATGTCTTCATCAACATTATCTTCTAAAATTTTCTCTTGTTCATACACCATATGCGGTTCTACTTCATCCTCACTTTATGATTCCTCAGAATGATCATCTCTTTCATCCAATACCTCTTGAGAATGCACTAATCCATCGCCTTTCTCACCATGGTGATTCGAGAAAAGATCTAAGCCATTTTTCTCAACATACTTCTGATATTCCAGATCTAACAAGGCTGAAATCTCCTCCACACCAAGAGAATCCTCTTCCCCATTTCCATTTTCTTCACAATCTAATTCCTTACTAGTCTCATCATGATCAAATTCTTCTTCAAACTGTCCACGAATTTCTTCTCCATTTAATTCTGAAATATCATTAGACTCATATGTTACTTCAGTCTCCCATTCATTTTCCTTTGCCACTAGTTCATTATCCGTTAGTTTGAGAAAGTTAAGAAATTGATGATCATACAAGAGACCTAATTCCTGCATCCTATAGAGAAGATTAGATGATGCAAGTCTATATTCTAAAGGTATTTCTTGATAAGCATTAACCATCCTCATGAAGAATTGTGTTGTAGATTCATCTTCTTACTTTTAAGGCATGATGTCTAAAGGTACCTCCTAAAAAAATATCCACCATCCTTATAAACAAATGTGTCGATGTCTCACCTTCATATCTTTCTAGATTGAAAAAGGCATTAAGTGGGTGTATGTCTACATCCTTCATGGTGTAACATAGATCCGCTTCCTGATCATAGTACATATTCTCCATAGTACACGGTCAAATCACTTCCTTCTGAGTCTTCTCCCTCAACAAAGTTACCAACTGAACCTTTAATGAATAGAGTCGCCACCTCTTTCGAGGAATGTATTAATTTGTTGATCTTTCGGGTTCTTACTTCCAGCAGAGTACGTTTCCAATCAAACTGATAAAACTACCTTCTAATTCTGGTCTTAAGAAATCTAAAACTTTGGGTAACTGCACAACACTTGTTGTGAGCAACTCTCCCCAATAGAGTCGCCAATCTGTTGGCTCCGAAAACCGCAGATTGGAAATCCAAGAGCCTGCTACTTCTTCGATAGGATTCCGCAATCAGTTTTGGCCAACAAATGGGAATACTTCTCGATTCCCTTGCACTTCAAGCTCCGCTACACCTAGGGGGATAAACCTTCACCTCAAACGCTGACCATCTAGTTCAAGGCTTTTCTATAGCGAATTTAAACTTCTAGAGTTCTCCGACTAGCAAGTTCCTCGAACTCAATTAAAATGAAAACTGGATGCTGGATAATGGTTGAAAGTTTTGTATAATTGAATAATAATTAATTTGATGCTTGTAGTAAGGAAGTTACAAATTTTCAGACTTCAATAATAAAAAGACCAGTGCCTCTTCTCATCCGGGCAATAGAGTCAACTTCAATGGATTTTCATGTACAACTTCATAATGTTCCATGCACTTGAACTGCCAACAACTAAATAATCAAGATGCGATAGATCAAATATTTATGCAACCTTAAATTAGTCCAAACTGAACTTTAACTCCTCTGGTAGGGAGACAAAATGGACACAGATACAGAAACAACTTAATATTCACAATATCTGTGATAATCAAATTTAAAATGCTAAATGACCATGTCCACTTATCCAACATTTAAATTGTATACAGATTCCAAAAAATAATTACAAAGGACGATTCATCTGTAGTTTAAATCTCCACGCCTTTAATAATAATAAACAAAGAGCATTTTATTTTATTAATAAAATAAAATAAAGGAATTTATATTACAAAATCAAATTTTACTCATTATCCCTTCATACAAGTAATATGAAATAATTTCCCCTGAATATGAATCTGAATGTTTTCGAATATGTCTTATTACAAATAACTTGTCCCTTATTTATATCTTAGATATAAGGAGATGTGACTTTTAAATATGAAAGGGTGTTCCCCTTATAATAATAAACAATACTTTTTATTCAATTTTAATCCCACCTCTTCATTTTCTTTTAAAATAATCATTGTGTAATCTTTAATCAAAGACCCTTAATACGTTAAATTGCATATATCATTGACAGATAGTTTATGCCTTTTATTTTTGGGAGCATATGGAAGGCTATAGTTCAAATTTTAATATTTCAACAACGCTACTATACAAGTAATACAGTCAGTTCCGTCTGCTTGGCACACACGATAACTTCTAGAAATCCTTCCTGGTGTATCAATGACATACGTATTTAGTGAATACAAACTCTGTAGGCACTCATTTTTCCTTAAATTTTGTTCAACTATTCTATTCGATAGCATTTATGTCTATTTTGTTGACGCCATACCTTGACCTTTTCATTCTTTGATTCCTGCATCTCTTCCTTCAAACTCTTTGCTTCTGCAGGCATGATCTGACAAGATTTGTTCAACACCATCCATAGTTTTGTGCTAATGAAATTGCTCCTCTGATTTTTCGATATGAAATAGATATCCTGTAACTGTGCTTCTAGCGCAGTTGATCAATATCGAAAGTGTATATGAAGTTTATGTTTTATTGCAAAATCAATATTCCTCTAAACTACTCTGCACGTTTCTTGCGGCACATTGAGTGGCATTAATCCTTTTACTTGTCGGGCTCCATTCTCTCATGCAAACATGTTACAGTTGGCATAACCGTATGTATGGTATCTAAACGGGCCTTCCATTCACCGGTGATGTATCTAGTGAGGCTTATTTCTGGTGTGCTCTATTCATTGTATTTGTTCACTCTAATATTCTGAATCTTAATCTTGTGAAGTTTTCAATGTCCCTTGTGAGTTTGGAGATTCATGGTGAAGATGTGTATTGGATTCCAACATCATCGTAATCTTTTATTTTTTCAAATATCGTTCACTGTGTATTGTTGATAGCTTGATGATAAATGAAGTCCAGGTTGTTGATACTGGTGGGTTCTTGAGAATTAAACAGGGTATGAACAACATGGAGAAGATTCAGAATTAACATAAGTAGCTAGGGTAAAGTTGAACGTCCTTCAATGTGTTGCTGCTTAGTTATGGCCCCTCAATATATCAAATCCTTGATGATTTATGGCCTCTGCTGTAGTCAATATGCCATCTATATCACCTCTGATCAGTGCCAAACTAGAAGCCCAATCTGGAGTTTGTGGATAATCGTAGAGTTTTCTGGGTGAGCTCATGGTATTTGCAGCGCTACAGACCTGTGATTTTTAATGATTGGAACCACTTCTGCTTTTTCGTCAACCATCCCAAGCACCAATTTTCTGATCAAACATCTCTTTCTACTGCCAGTTCTTGAGACTATGTTCTATACTTGCTGTTCAACTTTTGCTTTATCAGATCTGTACATTCTTCCATAAATTGGTTTGAATCTGTGGGTCACTGTACACCTAGCATAGGGATATCATTGAAACATGTAAATATAATATTATTTGTGGGATAAAAAGGTCAGATAAGGTGCCTAAATGGAGGCCCAAATTTGCCAAAAATTTTAGGCTCCATCAGGTTGCACAACAATCGAGAAGAGTTTGAGGTACAACAATAAGGTAATTGACTCAGATAATAAGAGCATTGTACAAGTAAAAATATACTTGTCCAAGATCTTCTCTTAGCTTTAGCAGTAGGAGTCTCTAGAGCAGTAGTTCTATAGAGCAAGAAGACACAACATCAAAAATGCCCATGCCATAAGTATCCAAGGCTGCACCTATATATTTCCAAGCCAACTCTTACGTCTGATTTTCATCCTATTTCTTGAGGATTGTTGAAAGAGTTAATGGCCAATTCTAGAAGGGTAATAGGTTTAGAAAATATTTGGACATCTTTTAGACAATAATAATTGAATAAGAAAAGGAATATGTTTCACATGAATAAATTAATACAAAGTGATGAAAGTAGACTTAATTACATTTATAAATATCTTGTTTACTGTTCAGTCTCTCCAGTGTCTCCATGGGTTGCCTCAGCTAATACAAATAACGAAGATATCCTTGTTTCTATATCATACATCTCACTTATTATCATGCTCTTTTGTTCTGAAAAATGTTTCTGGAAAGTGAAATGTTTTGTATACAGTTTAAATTGCCCTTTGCATAAAATAGCTGTTTTGTTGATTTATTATTGAAATTTGACAACAATGGACTAGGTAAGAGACAGAACCAAGAGCCCCCATGGGTTTCTTTTTGTCTTTTACCACTGATACTGAAACCGTAAAATATTGTATAAAATAGTACACAATTCAATTCAAAAGCACTCTTACACCACCTTTCATAAATTAGATCAACAAATCTGTGGGGAATGGTACCCAGAAGTTTTAGTGATTGTCTTTCGTGGAGAGCCCCACACAGTTTCACTCATTCACAAATGGTGTTATTATAAAGATTAATAACAAAAATCCAACTTTGATTCAATATCCATTCCAGCAATGTCGGAATCCAGAAAGTGTTCATTATTACACCTATCAGGTACTAGAGCAATAAGAGTTGATTGAAACAATTAGTGTTATCTAATATCTGCAAAACAATTATGCCCCCAACCATAAAATGCATTGATTTATTCATAATTCAAGTTATACATGACAGATAAGAGGCAAGGCATTGTGATCTAAAGACTTGAAATATAAAACTTGGATTCTCAATACCATGACTGAATGAACCATTCTACAACTAAGCAGGCAGAAAAGATAAGAAAATTGTACATATTACTAGAAGAAGAGTTGCGTACCAGGAATGTGTTTTGGGCCATTCCAATTTCCAGCCACTGGACTAACAAAAACATGTACTTCTCGCCCCAGCTGCCCAGCCACTGATGAAAGCTTATCCTGAAAAGCATAATTGACAAAGATATCTCACTGCTCTTGAAAGCATTCCTCTAACTTAACCAAAATATCCTGAAAAGCAGAATTGACAAAGATACCTCACTACTCTTGAAAGCATTCCTCTAACTTAACCAAACTCATATCAAAAAGTGAAGAACATCAACATAAGGATTAGGGTTCACATGACTGTGAAAACACAATTTGGCTTTTTTGAATCATAAAAGGCAAATTGTTAGAAACATATTTTGCAATATGAAAGTCAGTTTGGCAAGACAAGTGATAGCAAAAAAGGCACCCGAAAACCTACAGGAAAAATGCTCACAGCTATATGAATGGATGCTGTGACACATTGGAGAAGCCCTAACATAACACATTAAATTAAAATAATGAAGAATCGACTCTTAACAAACATTTAAATGTTGACGAAAAAAGTAAAGCATATGCTATGCATCCAACCACAACTGTTGAACTCTTATTTGCATAGATATGTATCTTCTAATTAAATGATGACCAAAACACTACATGTATTGCCTAAAGGAAAAGTTGGCAAGAGTTATCTTCAATTAGAAAGGTTCTCTTCAAACAGAGGAGCTAATTGTAAATGGGACCCTTCTACTAGTTGTATGATCTATATTTACATGCATATCTTGCTACTTTGATTCTTCATTATTTGGGATTATTGATTCTAGTATGCAAATCCTACAGTCCAGTTTTACTTGTCAATATCATTTTTCTGCCCTATTAGGTTTATCTATATACATTTCCAGATCATGATGTCACAAGATTTGAATACTTTAACAAGAATTTCAATAAATTTAAGCTACAAAATAAAAATGGCTTATGAAAATTCAAGCAAAATTTTGAAGATCAACACATAAACCAGTATTTATCGATGTAATATCTCAACTGTAAAAGCAGTTCAAGGCTATGAAGATGCATTGCCCTAAGAATTCACTTCTCACTAAATCCAATTTCTTTGATCATTGTAATTACCATGTTCTGTTTTTGTCAGACTTGCCAGAAACTCCTTTGTACCTCCTTGGCTGCACGTATCCCCGTATCCAATTTGGAAACGTATCCAATACTACCCGGATACACATTAAATATTGTACCCATGTCTGTCTAAAAAAACTTGATTTTCCAACTGTGCCAAATACTATAGGATTTGATTTTCTAAAAGATTTGACGTAAATCTTCCCAAATTAAATATTAAAAAAACTTTATTAATGCAATTTTTTTTTTTAAATGGTATAAACAAAAGCTGCACCAAATGAGAAAGACAAATAAAATGTTCTTCTATTTCAGCAACCCATTTTTTGGGTTATCTTCTAATGCAACTCTACTACGTTTATGTATTGTGAAGTGTTAAATTAACTTACAAATACTTATGTAGCATTTATGTGTCAATATTGCTTTTGAAGTAATGAAAATCTCCTGTAATAACTTAGAAAACTGTGTTTAATATATGTGTATGTATTATTTATTAATGTCGTGTCCAGCCGTATCCATATTGGGGTGTTAAAAATTGGTTGTATCCGTACCCAATACCGAATCCATATTTGTGTCCGTATCCCTATCCATGCAACTTTGGTTTTTGTTCTTGTGACCTGATATTTAGATGGCAATTAAGGTCTATACAAATGTCATTAACACAAATTACATCATGTATCAGATGTGTACTGAAGGCTATTACTGAGGTGTGTATAAATATGCCAGTAACAGAAGTTACAACAGATGTATACCAAAGGATATTGATCAGGTGTGTATAATATGTCAATAACATAAGTTGCATCAGATGTGTACCACGGGATTTAACGAGGTCTGTACAAATATGTCAGTAACACAAGTCAGATTATGTATCAGATGTGTACCAAATGGAATATTATAAAAACCAGAATAATCTTCTATGGATCTATAGGTGCCTCATTATAAAGCATAAGAGCTCGTTTAAGAGAGTTATCTTTCCTATAATTAAAATCAACCTCTTCCAACACTCAATACTTATTAAATTAAATTATAACATTTATTTGGTTAGTGTGATGGGCCAACTACTGCCTTGGTTATCTGAACATAAATTTGTCTGCAGTGCATATCTCTCCACTGTGGAAAAAGTAAACTCAGGATTATCCTGAATAAACCCAGAGGGATAATATTATATTAAGATATTATTATACTATTTATGAACCAAGCATCATAATCATCGACCTATAAAATACAGGTTCATATTTCAATGACCAAGAATATACTCAAAACGATCCACTCAGGCACCTTGAGTAGATCTTTGTCCACATCTAATCTTCTTCTTTTAGCACATTTATACTCAGCTCCAACCTGCAAAGAAACATGTAGAGGGTTGAATCATCACATGCCTATGTTTTCCATGCATTTTTTTAGAATGTGAATTAATCAGAAGCAAACCTTTGTGATGGAAACTAAGTAATTGTATTATGAGGCAAACAGTCTAATGGCATATGGTTTCTGGCTGAAATATGACAGAAAACCCAAAATAAAAAGGCATCTGAGGCACAAAACTAAACAATCAATAGAAGTCACCTATATGAGGTGCTGTTACAATATATTAATCAACTAAAATAAATCTAATTGAAAAGATTTTTCAGAGACCTAAACAGCCAGGGCTAGAACACGAGATGCATGGATAAATAAGGTTGAGACAAATCTAGGGGCTTACATTTAAAATATATTACCTAGGGCCCTAATGGCATTCAATTTACTAATTTGTATAGAATTAATAGGGCACTTAATGTTCTAGACTCATTGGGGAAGACAAGGTTGTTAGTAAGACAAACTGAGCTACACAATAAAGTAATCAAATGAAAAAGAACTTAATTTTTGTTGGCTTAAGGCTTCCAGCTTTAAGTACTTTTTAGAGAACAAAAAAAAATCAGGTGACTGGTTACACTGCCTTTGTCAATCAAGGACTTCGGATTCTGTTTTTAAAGACTAATTACACAGAAATATTACAACAAATTCTCAGGGCATTTAAAACACTTTTTCCATTCTCAAAGGATACACTCGGAAGCACTTCCCTCGTGTCCCTAGTTGCTGAAGCCAGCATTGCTTATACACAATATTCTTCTCTTACCCATTAATGGAAGGCCTTTCTCTTCCAAACAGAGAATAGCTGCTGAGTTTAATTATTTTACTTTTCATGATATATCTCATTTCCTATCAATGACTAAGAATAATATGAAGAACATAAATAGCACAGTTGCTATAATTTTCTAACCCCTAGAGCCAAAGATAGGAGCTCAAATATCACAAATTAATGGAGGTTTTGGTTCTTAACGAGACTGAAAAATTGAAAATAGATTGACAGAATTATTTAGGCATAGAATATGTAATTAATTGAGTACTTTTGGACTTCAAGTATTTTTGCAAAAATGTATTGCATGCATGTGCACCAAACCCGAATCCAACTGCACACATAGATGTATATATGTGTACATATATATTGATGTGTATAAATGTGTTTGTTTGTGAATATAAAGTTTCTTTAAAAAAGTCTAAACTATGCGGGTGTGGTGTGGGTGTATCATTATGAAGTCAAAAAAAGGGAACAAAGATGAACCCTGTTTCATCAGTTTGTGGGGATTAGGCCTCAGAGTTAATTGTGGGGTTTTTTTAAATGTGAGTTATTAAACTTCACTATGTTTAGTAGTTGCCAATATATTGGGTCCTGTATAAGGTAGTCTTGGCAAGCACTTTATTAATCATCAAAAAGATTCAACATTATTGACAGAACAATTAACTTCTTCTGGCATATATTTTGCATCCCTGGTTCAAGTTCCACCGATAAATATATCATGGTTTATTGCTAAACAGATACATCTCATATTTGAACCAATATCTATAAAATAATTCAACAAGCTCCACAATTTCTTTCAGAAGATACTAATTTGTTGAAGCCAAACTTGACGGCAAGGATATAGCAGAATACAATATTTCTTTGTTTCTCCAAAAAGAAATTCAAAACCACAAACACCCTATCTTCTGTTACTCATGAAATGTCGCAGGCTGGCAGGGTACACAGCTCTCATACCACTATAATCTCCTTAGCTGGATATTTTATCCATTTTTTCTCAAATTGCAATATAGGAATTTTTTACAATAGATTTGCATGCAAAGATTCCCAACTTATTCAGAAAATACCAATAACAAGCTGAAAATATATATATATAATAAAAAGAATATTGCTTTACAATCCCTCAGCAAAACAATGCAATATCCAATCTTTAAAACAAAACAGTCAGATTGGTAATCAGAAAATAAAGATTTAAGCACAAGTGAGATACTTGTGTGATATCTCCAATAGACAATGGGTTTTCATCCACTGCCTCCGAGCTCAAAGGTTTTTGTCCTCAAACTAGTTGAAAACTAAAGCTTTCTAAAACTCTCCAAGAGAGAAGAAATCCACTTCCAATAACATAAATCAAGTCTCCTGCAAATGAGCCCTCCTTTCAAGTACAACCTAGTGACTCTTCACAATCCTTTCTTTGTTTCGTTATTTTATTTTCTTAAATATTTTTTTTTCTCCACAAAAGAAAATAAAGTGGCATTTGATAATATGAACTCATGTATTAAATTCACTTTATTAATAAACCATTCAAACCTTCAGACATTAAAATCACTGATCGGATGGATGGAAAGGTCTCAACGAGACACACCTATTCAAACTAAAATGCCAAGGTTGTTGAGCATGCTGACTTGCTATAAATAGTAAGTATCTGGGAACCCCACTAAAACAACCCTGATAGGCCAGAAACTGAAATTGCCTAGGCCAAAACTCAAGTTGATCCCTGAGAAAACCCAGTTAGCCCACTGGTCCAAAGCAAAACGGGCTAACAACACATCAAAATTTACTGGCCTACAAAAGGGGACATGATATTGGCATTCTTGTGATGAACCCTATTACAATTATATTATTTTGATCATGTAAATATAACTGTTAATGTGGATAGTTATTTATACTTGTGTTCAATGATGATCTAATATGCATAGTGGCTCTACGAGCATTTGATTTTTTCTCATTATTGTCGTAAAATGCTAGTTAAATGCATATAGATTAAATGAGGATATTATTATAATGTTCTAAATAATGATAAAACATGAAAGGGGTGATATCTTAACATTTGAATACATAAGTATGATTAAATTGTAAGAATGCAACTTCAATAGTTTCAGTTTCTAAAGTATTTGTATCTATATTTCTGTTATTTTATATATGAAGAACTACATTTGATGTGTATTTTATAGTGATGACAAGTACCAAACATCAACTCCACCATGCTTCAACAGTCTGAAATAGTCACATTGATCATTCATGATATTTAACAATATATCACTCCTAGTTTGGAGGATGTATCTTTGATTACATATTTTATACCTCTGGTTACCATGTAGGTGAAGTCCAGATTACCCTTGCATAAATTGTGGAAGACCAGAAAAGAATTTGTACGTAGTAAAATTATTTGTTATTGCCGTGGTTAAGTTATTTAAATTAAAATGTTGTTTTATATGGTGATTTTATATTTAGCGGCATACATGTCGTATGTATACTCCATTTGTTTGGAATTAAATAAATTAAATGTTAGGAGCTTTAAAACTGATTTGGCAATTTGATTTAATTGATTTTAGGTCGGTTTTTTTTTTTTAACCAAAATGACTTTCTGGAAAGTTTCTACATTTGAATCTGAGTTCTTGAGTTTGAACTTTTGGATAATACTGAAGAGCTTTGGCTTTCAATTCCAATGAAACCTGAGAACAGAAACCTTCAAGATTAATCAATGGATTGGACAGAACCAAATTCATCTTTGGAGATGGATTCACAATGGAGTATACTACTGGGTAAAATTGTGAAGTTTTTATCTGAAGACACACTTAAAGCAATAGAGGTATTTTATATCTATTTGGTGCTTGTAATGGTTCATCTGTCTGAAGCACTATTCATATTTAATTTCAGACCTCTATTTCAGCCTGATATTTTATGTTATTCAATATAATCTGTTGGGCAAAATGAAATCAATTTGCATGAATAGTGTTTGTTTAAATTCCTATGCAACATTTGTTAAATTTGGAGCAAATAACCTAGGGGGATATTACAGTGGTATCAAAGTTGGTTCTCTTGCCAACTTGTGAGGTTTTATGAGTGAAAAAAGTGCAGCTTTTTCAATTTTAAAGTTAACCAGAGTTTGGATATGGTTTACCTTTGTCATGAATATAAATTAGCAAGTCCTGGTTTTGTATCTTATAAATCACTGACAGAAGGATATTATTTACCATAAGGGAAATTGAGTAATGGTCGATATTTCATAAGTGGCAGATATATAGATTGGGTGTGTTGAATCACTCAACATTAATATTTATTATTCCTTAAAAACTTACAGCTACCATATACTGCGAGATGTTGGAGCAAACTATTATAAATGAGTGGCAAATATTTTTGAAATTCATTGGAGGCTATTCTTGACGCAGGAAATATTTGATTATTGTCCTAAAAAGACTATAGTAGAAGGTTAATTATTTTAAATTAAGGGTGAAGTGCCACTATTATTATTGAGGCGGATTATTATTATGGGCAGACTACTCTAAAGTTTGGCAAGAAATATTTGTGAGTGATTTATCAAGCCTTTATGTGCCACAGAAAAGAGTATATAATATATTCCTTGAAGAGAACCCTCAGAGAACATTAGAAACTAACACAAATATTAGTGGGTACTTTGAGAGTATTGGTTGAGCACCAGCCACAAGAAATATCAAAACCAGCAAGCCTATGAAGACGAACAGTTTTCATATTTATCACAATGGACTTGTACATAGGTTTGTTTGATCTATCCTTTATATTCCTATGCCCTTTTGGTTGAGATATGGAGTTTCTCTATAGCACATAGATGAATACAATAAATTGCTTCACAGGCTCCCAATGAAAAACTGGTTATGCATCTTCCAGTAGCAAATGTTTCCTTTTCTATGAAATAGTGATATCGTAAAAGATATTTGGTATCCTAGAATATGAAAAAATCAACAGCCCAAGCTATGGTAGATGCAATGGACAAACAACAGTTTATAAATCTGGTGTGCAACTTTGTCATGAGGAGAATCTCTTACAAGTATGTTAGCACAAGGCTGAGACATTGGGCAAAATTTCATATTGCAGGGAGGATACTTAGATTACGGCAGGCAAGCAATAGTTTAAATGAATATTGTTTCAAGGTTTTGTGCACCACATTACTTAGGTTGGGTACAAATGCTTTTGGGCTTAATTGTGAAGAATGTCTATAACAAGTTGCAGAGTCCTTGATCAATGTAGAATAGAAAAAAACAATTGAAGGAAGAAGTCACTGTGTCAAGCCGCATTGAATAAAACGACAAAAAATATCGCATGAATGAGAAATTAAAGAGAATCATGTAACTGGTGACTGGGTTTTCGCCAAATCTAATTTACCATGTGCTTAGAATATTCCATGCAACATGTGAGTTGTTAAAAATTAAAACTACCCAAATCTATTAAAGAGGTCAGGATTTCTCATTATCTGATTACAGTCCGCAATTGGAAAATACTTGGTCTTCTTTTTAATATTTCAGGAGGGTCTATATTTCCGGAGGGTCTCAATGTTTTTTCAAGAGAATTGGAGTGCGTGGATAATGGAAAGCACAGTATTCATGTTTTGAATTTGAATGAATGCTTATTCAATTGCAAATCCACAGCAAACAATTTGGAAGAAATCTGTTTGACACAGTGTCTCCCTACTAAACTAAGATCTTCAAAAATTGTATAAGAACAGAGCAGAGGCAGGACCTTACAGTGTAAGCAGCTACAACAGAACTGATTTTTATTGTTCATTTCCTCCTAATATGAATATATGAAATTGAGAAACCTTATATGAGCATCAAGATGAAGTGGGCTTGAATGAGCCTACTACAGAAACAGTTGACAACTATTTGGCACAATGTTTGGTAAATGAATCAATTGGCAAGTTTTTAAAAAAATTGAAAGTAAATTAGGGGTGGTTCACTACATATATTCTGGGAAAATCTTCTGTTTGGCAGAATTACCTTAAGACGGAGCACAAAAGTTAGTGCACAACAGGGGCAGCTGGTAATCTTCAGCTGGTATTAGTTTGGGCAAAAATAAAGTGAAGTCAATGGAAGATCAGAAAAGTGATCTCTTTTCAAAAAAATCAGTGATACATTCAACGGTGATTGGCTAAGGGACTCACAGAAAGAAAAAGAAATAGGGAATTAGCTCTATGTAACTGGATTACAAATGAGGTCTGTGAAATCTACTGGTGTTCTCTCGAAACTAGAGGAACTAGAATCATACTTGTCCAATGTAGACCGGGCAGATTGGAGGCTTTTCAATTAGGTTTTACAACCCTCAATGCTCGCTTTGGTCCAGCACAGGTTATTGGAACATCCATGAAAAGATCAGACTTGCAGTTGCTTCATGTCTCAGTAAAGTTATATGAATAACAACTCGTATTACAATCTATAATGATGACATTTTGAAGATGGTTCTACCACTGAATGTGGAGAGCCTAAATATTTTACATGATTGCAAAGCCCCTACTTTTAATATGAGGGCTAGAACTTTAGAAATTATGGCAAGAACTACATCATTTATCATTACATTGGATCTCAAATGTAAAAAAATGATTCTTCAAATGTTTCAATGCTTCTAAACTGAAACCAGGAAGCATCATCCAGGCAAGGTGAGGGCTTGTAGGCAAAATATTATGCCCTCAATTTTAGATGAGGATGATGATATATGCAATCAGTCTTGTTGGCCATTCGGAGGAAGCAACAATTTGTATCACCCATTGCTTATGGGTTCTCCAAAAGGTTGGTTGATCATAAAATTAAAAAGTTCCAAGAGCACACAACTGAAAATGAACCAATATCAATGGGCCTACAGGTTGCAGAGTGTCCTTAAAAAAGGAAGAACCATAAGACGAACAAGCAGATCTATTTCAAATGTCAGGAGACTTGGACAGCAGAACACGTTTGTGGAATTATTAAGAAAGAAGGTAAGTGATGATGAGGGAAAAGTTGCAAATGAAAAAAGTTCCACGAATCGTGATGAACAAGATAAAACTACAGCTTTGCATACATCTCTTATTGAGCATTAGAAAAGCTCAACTTATTGGATGAATCCATGTATGATCATAACAATGTCACATTAAAGCTTTATGAAGAGTGTATGTCATCATCTAGTGAGATAGTTGAATTTTTCATTATGTTTCCACAGTTGATAACCAATCAGAGAAAATAATACGTGATAGCCCATGTACCTTAAATGAATTTGAACAAAATCCTTTATCATTGCAAGATTTTAAGGATAGATTATTGGTCTCAGAGGAGAGAGCTGTGCAAGTATTAACAAGGGCAAATGAATCTCACAAGTACATTGAGGATCTTACTTGAAAAACTCAAAAGGGAGTTGCAAGTTGGGTCACTAGTAATCAATTGCAAACAATCAACGAAGCTTTTGAAAAGATGAAATCAGATTACTTGCAACTACTAAGGGATAAGGATCTTGCTATCATGTTTGCAAAAGACAAGGAAAAAGAGGTGGATAAGCTTTGTCTACGACTGAGCAAAAACTCATTACTCATTATACAAGGCTGAAAACCAGACTTTGATAGTAGCCACTGAAAGATCCCTAATAGATGCCCTTGCTGATCTGCTGTAGTTTTTAAATTAATAAACTATATTTTCCTGTGATTTCTTTGATGGTCTTTGAGAATAGACAAAAGTTGCAGAAGGTTTTGTTTTTGTTTTGTGTTTTTTGATAGTTTTCACAATAGTAATGAATAATGAACAATAAACATGAGAGGAGACTGAAAATAAATAAGAACATAGAGCCAAATCAGAATTGCTATAAATTGTACCAAGCAGATTTCTAATTTATAAAGCCAAATAATAAACCCAATGCAGTTCCAAGGAGCTTACATCCAACAATGATGCCAAACTGCTGCAAATGGCAGCCGTAAGACTGCAAGGAATCATGTCCCAACTGAAAGAATCAATTTGTAACGCTGAAACCATAAATCTGCAACCTGAATCCACAATAAAGAATGGTGTACTCTATCCCTGATAGCAACGCACACTGTCTGAAGAATCCAATGCCAATAACTGCTGAGGGCTACGTCCCAACCAATCCAGAACCTGGGGTTTGCGTCCCAAATGAAGAATTGCTCTCTCAGAGCCAATTCACAAAACCAAGTTTTTCAATATGCAAAAGATAATAAGAAACTAGGTCTCCATCTCCTTATATCCCCTTCCAATTGTAAATTGAACCCTAAAGGGAAATTAAACTTTGCCCTTTAAATAAAATATAATAAAATAACATTTTCCCAATTAAAGTCGTCTATGCTATAGGAAAAACATTACTTTATTAAAATTTCATAGCTGAAGGCACCAAAAAGTCTACAGATAGTAAAAATCATGTATAATAATTCGAGACCTTTCCAAGGAGCTATAACACATACGTGTACCTGATCAACTGAAGCCAAAATCCCCTTATTACTCCAAAATGGTTATATTATTAACATTATTTTAATTTATTTAATCACCAACTTAAGAAATATTTAAATATATTAAAATATTTTCCAAATGGTCCCAAAAGGCCCAAAATGACCAATCAAACATGAATCTGACCTTGTCACCTGTCTGTGACTGATGCCGGACAACATTGGTCAACTGGCAGTCCATCCCTAAAATCTAGGGATGCTCCTAAAAAGTAGGAGACAGCCCCAATCAAACAAAATTGAGTCCCAATGACTCCCCTACTGTGTGCACCTCTGAGAGAACTGTCACTGAACTGGGAGTTCCTCCTAAAAAATAGGAGATGCACTCTAAGTCTCCAAAACGTTCGCCGAGGTCTCCAAATGCCTCCTAGACCACTCCTAGTCAATCCTTACAAATTAGGAATCCCTTCTAAATTGTAGGAAACTATTGTCTACTGCTCCAAACTACTTGGGAAGCTCATGCATGACTCTTAAAGCCCCTGGGTTGGTTCCCTCTATGCTCTGCTGGCCTATGGGAACCAGATAATAGACCAACCTTGCTAGAAATGTTGTCACTAAGGAAGGGCAGAAATTGGGGACATGACAGCCACTCACAAGGAAGATGGACCTAATTATAAAACTAAGGAAATGTTAGATAGTTTGTTGAAGCAATCAATACCCTTTGTGAAAATGAAAGTAAGCATAATGTTTTCACCATTCTCGATCAAATGAGACACATTATGGTAATGAAGATCAGAAAGACTGACAAGGAGATAAACTCAAGAATTTTGAGGACCAATGTTTCTACGATGCTCCAATATGAAGCCATGAAATAGTTTCTATAACAGATTCTAGGGGTAGATTTCATAGTTTCAACCATGGGACAAAAAATGATCAATTATCTTCCAAGGTTTTAGAAGATGTGGTGTATGAGGAGATTCTCAAACAAAACAAAGATAATGAGGAAAATGTAAGTTCAAACAATAATAAGTTAATTGGTTTAAATGATTACAAGAACATGGATATGCTCTACGCAAGGAAGCACCACTTGTTTCAAGAATTCATTGTTATGGATGAAGTTATAAGTATGAATTTATTTCCTTCAATGGTCTTTTAGTGAATCTAGGAATTGATGGAACGATAAGAATGAGTGCTAAATATAGTTATTCTCAAATTTGGAAATGTTGACAAGCTTTTACCAACGGATGACTGAAAATGTATTCTTAAAGAGGTTAAAAATAAAATTATCAGTTTTAATAATGTTGATACCATTTGTTGCAGAAGGTCTGAAAGCTTGTTTTATGTGATAATAGGCTTCTAGATGTGGTTGTCGTCGGTAAATATTGTGTAGCCGACAGGATGTATGTAGTCGGTAAATATTGTGTAGCCGACGGGTTGATATCGTCAATAAGTGTTATATAGCCGACGGGCCCCTTCGGGAAGGTTCTTGTTATGTAGCCGACGGGCCCCTTCGGGAAGGTTCTTCGAAAAGTATATATACACCCTTCGGGATCATTGTAAGAATCATCATAAGCATTATGTAATCTCTTTGGCATATGCGAATAATAAAAGGAGTATTGCTGTTACATGTTCTTGTTCATTGTCTAAATGCATTAATCTATCACAAAACTCCATGGGACACCTTTTTTGTCGTTTTCTTCCGATTCCACACTCTTTTTGGCAACTGCTTATGTTTTACTACCTATTTCTATCTTTCCCTTCCCTTTGGCACCATGCATTACTCATTTTGAATTGTTTCAATCTGTCATCTTTTTTTTTTTTTTAGAAAACCTCCTGTCACCCTTCTTCTGCATCTACCGGTGTATTACAACCTTCTTCTCCCTCTCCGGTTCCTACCGTTGACGTACGATTTCCCTTTTCTCATACGGGTTTCTATCTTGCTCCCTCTCGTCACTCCTTCCTTTGTCTGCTTCGTACTTACAGTGTCCAATAGATAAATTGTAATTGTCATACGGAAATCTCTGCTTACTCTGCTAGGTGATATCTCTGTACTGTGTCTACCAGGATAAGTCACACTTCCATACGATGGATATCCAGAGATATATATCTTGACTACAAGGTTCGTATAGTCATAAAGCTATTAGAAGAAGCCGTATAGTGGTACCTTCATAAAATCGCATCAATTATCCCTTCAAAACATCGTCGTACAGATGCATCAATAGGAACTCGTACGATGCTACCTTAATATTCTAAACTCTGTTTAAAAATCCGTACGGTGAAGGGGAAAAATAATATACAGCTTATAAAACATCACAGCAATTATTACTACCTTGTCTGTATGGGTATGAGGATCTGTTTTTTTTTAGAAGGTCATACAGCGTTTGGATAGAAGGGGAGCCATATGGTGACTGTGCCATACGGTTCCTTTCAGCTTAACTTAAGCCACCGTACGGTGACTTTATTAAATTTCTTCTTTCTTTTTTTTAACAGCAGTACTCCTTTTATTATTCGCATATGCCAAAGAGATTACATAATGCTTATGATGATTCTTACAATGATCTCAAAGGGTGTATATATACTTTCCGAAGAACCTTTTCGAAAGGGTCCGTCAGCTATATAACAATTACCGAAGGACCTGTCGGCTACATAACAAGAACCTTCCCGAAGGGGCCCGTCGACTACGTAACACTTACCGATAGCATCAACCCGTCAACTACACAATATTTACTGACAACATACATCTTGTCAGCTACACAATATTTACCAATGACAGTGGCTTGACATTTGTAAAGCACCAAAAGCATGATGGGCATGAGTCCAGTAGATGTGAGCACTAATTTTTTCATAAGGTGATATTTATCAGCTTGATTACATTGTTAGCAATGCACATCGTTTCTATTTCAGCCCACAAGTTGATGAGTTGAATATGTTTATTATGACGAATAAGAAGAAATTGAATGATTAGTATAATGAAGGTTCTACTTCATCATGGCATGAGATGTACTCTCCTTCAGCAAGAGGATTTTCAGCTTAGAGAATTTTTAGTTTGCATTTTCAGATGACAGTTATGATGGGATACAGAGATGTAAAACTCTGAAACTTTAGGAGCAAAGAAGTGATAGTTCTTCAAACTAGCCTTGGGATCCAAGGATCTTAACGATGAATGAGTTGCATCTAACTAGATTGTGTGAGGCAAGTTTTGATCGAGTTCAGTTGCTCCAAAATGTGCAATGGAACTATTTGCATATTTATATAGAATCTTGGTATTGATATGTAGATTCATGATTGCTTGAGGAAAACAATCTCTAAGGAGGGAGGACTTTAATATACCTTTTTGGGGACATTAGAAGTCAATCAAATAATTAAGTTTTGAAGTTGTCAAATCATATCAAATTAAATGACAATAAAGTATTGAAATGACTTTATTTGAGCTTACTGAAACTTAACAGTCATTTTAATTTGAAAAAGTGGAATAAGAAAGAGACAAAGGAAAGGAATTTCAAGAGACAAACAAGGAGAAAATGTCACATGGGTTGGTTCCCAAAACCGCAGATTAGAATCCTACGAGCCTTGCCTGCTCAATGCTGGGATATCTAATCAGTTGTGGCCAACTTGACAAGATCAATCAATTCGATCTGGATCCTCTGCGCTTTTTGGCTCTGCAAAACCAAGGCCAATGCACCTGATTCTAGATAATAAACTTGGATCCAAGACGTTTATAGCAGAAAGATTCAATGCAAAAACAGTTTCCCAAAATGGCAAGAGGTTAAGGAAACTTCTAGATTGCTAATAGTGAGTATTAATCTTCGAAATTACAATTAGTTTAACAAACTTGTGAATGCTGAAATAAGATCAAAAGTGAATTATTAAAAAAAATAGATATCAAACCCTTTAAAGGAAAGAGATTAGATTTTTGCCAGCATATATAAAGAGAATTATGAGCGAGTTATTGATCAATGCTGAAATTTAAAAGGGCAATAAAAGTAAAAACTATACGTTTTCACATATAACTCTATGGTATCATGTATATTAAATCTATAAACAATTCAATTATCAAGATGCGCCAAATTACTTTGTATTTATGCGTATTTGAACCAATCTATGATGTTTTAACCCTTATAGAGACAAAATAGATACAAATAAGGAAACAATCACAATATTCCACAATATTTGTATTTATCAAGTTTAAATAGCAACGAACAATTTGATCCACTTATCCTAATAACAAATTATTAATAGAAAATAAAGATGAACACAAAGGACGAACTATATAGTAGTTTAACTCTAAAGCAAATAAAAATTCTTACTGATTATATTGTAGAAAAAATCGTATGGAAGACACTCAGATGCTGATGCTCCACTCAACACAATTTTATCTCACACAATATCGAAATGTATGCCCAATAATTCAATATCCAAGAGCTTGGTTCAAACTTCAATCTCTTCCGAGGAAGGAGTTTAAATAGCACATATGCTTCAGAATATGCAGAGAGTTTTGGTATATATCAACGGTGTCTTTATTTTGTTTTACATCATATATTTATAAACTATCAAAAGGTGTCGGTTGCCTTTTCTAGACGTCGCCTCTTTTCACAATAAATAACTAATCGGCTTTGCTAATTCAATAATATTTCATATCAACAATTGATAATCTATTTGTTGCATTTGATAATTTGTTATGAGTATGACAACAGCAAGTTTGGTCATAATCCCGTGAGCTTTGGGATGCTTCTAAAATGTTATCTGCGAAACACATGAATACCTTCACCGCTCTAAACATGATTTTGTATACACGGCTGCTCACGTTCCTTCCACGATGATGATCGTTTCTGGTTCTTCTACTCGTGTATATCTCCATACCTACGCAAAATATAGACTATTATCATATACAAACGGAAACATGAATTCTTGGTTCCCATCTCCTTTATCTTTATGCAAGATGGCAGAAGTAGATATTCAATGTCTTCAGCCGACCATCGGTCTACAACAACTACTCTATATTTGGCATGCCAATGATTCATGCGTGAGTCACAGTTATGAAGATTAATAATCCTGCACCCGTGAAAATGCAACAATTCTAACTCCCTTTTATTCATACTCGCAACCTTTATTCAAGGGCCTTCGATAATCAACAATATTATTGTGTGTGTCTACATTCATTTATCGAGCCTTAATCTTCCTTTGGATTTATCAGATGCTAAGTGTTGTGAAGTTGCCATGAAGCCCAGATAAGCTTTTTCTAGCGTGGATCCTCATATCTGTAAGAGACACCAAAAAAGACTTCATTAGATTATACAAGAATGATTAGTAACATATATCCTTCGGTCGTGAAGCCCTATGAGACAATAGGTGATAAAGCTCTCAATATTGTGAATTCTGTTCTGAATGGCACTCCTCGCGATGATGATATGCTTCAGGACACTCCCAGAACAGGGTGCTTGATTTTCTCCAGACTTGTGATAGAACATCGCTAGATATATAACGAAAACAAGAACATGGCCCATGATTCCCTTTCTTCATCACTTCTCATCATAAAAGGATGCGGCAGAGATATTTAGTGTACTAGAATACTCATGATCTTCGACCTGAACACACATCTTTATGCCCAGAAAGCAATCTAGTATGCTCTCAATGATATATCTGTGACTGTATCCTTTGATAATTCCGCCAAATAATTTCATATACTTGACAAGGAGCCATGGGCTGACATACTGATGTTCTTCAAATTGTTATTCTTTATTTTTGATCATCAAACTTCTGTATATCTGCAAAGGATGACTTACAGTAGTCACTTAGTTATATCGCACAGTAGCAAATGTGTTGCAGATAGGAATGTGTGATTTCCATTGTTTCAGGTACATTGGATTTCAAAGATGGCCAACAGCATCAAGGTGCACTCCTTTTAAAAATACTATAGAATGCTTATACCCTGACATGATCAGTTCAATGATTGCTAGCTTTTGTTTTCAAATAAACATCCTTTACATGCTGACATTGCACAATCCCTACTTTATCTATGCCACTAATGTCGCACCAAAATTTCAAATCTTGCACAAATGGAGCCTAGAATTTCGGGCTCCATCAACATGGGTGTGCTATTTAAGGAACATTGAGAAGTTCATTTTGATCATGTTTGGTTTATGTTTGATAATTGTTTTCTCTTGGACAATACCGAGAAGCTTGGGCTCTGATGCAACATGAGGACAGAAAACTTCATTCTCAGTGGATTGGATGGAAACCCAATTCATCTTTGGAGAAAGATTCACAGCAGTGCTCACAGCTGGGTAAAATTGTGAAGAATTTATCTGAAGACAAACATGCAGCAATAGAGGTATTTTGTACTATTTGATAACTAAGATTGTAATGATTCATCTATTTGAAGGCAATACTCATATTTAATTTTAGACCTCTATCATGATCTAGTATTAGATGATTTTCAATACTACTGGATAAAAGGAAATCAGTTTGCATGAATAGTGTTTCCTTAGATTCTTGCACAACATTTGTTAAATTTGGAGTAAATATCCTAGGGGGTATTACAGCTTCTAATGGGTGAAAGAGGTAAGCTTTTATTTTATTTGCAATAATATTCTGGTGTCAATGCATAGGCAACATTCCTGAGATTCTTTTCTGATTATGATATTCAAGATTTAATTATAGATAAGTTTGTAGAGTCTGTGAATGCAAGAGGTTTAAGTATGATGCTTTTTGTCATTAATTTACGAAAGGCTCATAGTTGGTGGTACCTCCATGGCCAAGGCTTCCAATTGTAGTCCCTCACAACGAAATTTATTTGTAAATTTATAATTTTTATAGGTTTTGTTTTCATAACATCACTAATAATTTTATAGATTTAATAGTTTAGTTTTAAATATTTACTTTGACTTGTCTTCATAGGTTGCTAGTTCATCTACATCAGAAAGAAATTGAAGAACGTATTCTTTCAGCCACTAAGTAAAGTGCAATAGATTGCAATCAAAAAGAGTGAAAACAGAGTATGTGTGCATTCCAACATGCATCTCCTTCCACAATCAGAATAAATACAAAGAAAGGGAATCAAAAATTTGGCATCTAAATGCAAAGCATACGCACTCGGATATTTCCACTCTCATCTAGCAATTGCTGCATTTGAAGACTTGAACAGCAAGAACATTATTGGTGGAGCTGATCCCATTGCTCTTGGCACTATTTGTGAATCAAGTAGTGTCATTGATGATGATGACTATTATTATGATTATGATTATGATGGTGATCCATTAGATGATTAAAACATAGTTTGCAAACTCTTTGAGCACTCTCTATTTCTTTTGTTGAGCAAGTACTCAAAAGTTTAACTCTTGTGTTTTTATAGACAGAAAAAACCATGGTAAAAATGCCTATGCAAGTAAAATGCTGGTTAAAATGTGTTTTTTGCATGCTGTTTTTCTATAAACGATGCATTTTTATTTAATTCATTTAGTAATTATATTTTAGAACAAAAAAGTATTTCTTTAAAGGATTTTTAATTTTAATTCTTTTTAAGTTACCAAGTTTTTGACAAGTTTTCTCTGAATTTTGGGCTTGTCGAGTACTCTCTGAGTCTGAGCCTACAAACTATGGATTGAAACATAGTCTAAAGTTCCAATAGTTAAAAGTTGAAACAATGTTACTTGAACTTGATATTATCATTTTAATATTTTGTTGTTAACAATTACATCCCAATTTTTGACCTAATTTAAAATATAGCCATTGAGGTTCACATGAAGTCAGTTGACATTTAATTTGGTTATAATCCTATGAAATGATAAGATGGTTAGTCGTTATAATTTCAAAATGAAGATAACAAGCTAGTTGATCATTTGTCACAAATTCATGGAATTGAGAAGATGGTTAACCTAAAATAATTGGAAGATTATCTTATTAAAATAATCAAAAGATTATCTTGTGTATTGAATAAATTAAAGAATTACAACGAGCTCACAAGCTCATATGTACAAAACGTATATACAGAAAATAGAAACTATCTACATACAATAGATAGAGCATTATCAGAAATATTCTAATAGCCTCCTTGAATTTTACAAATTTATCAAAACCGAGAGACTTGGTGAAGATATCAGCAAACAGCTCTAAGGTGCGAACATATAACAATTGAATAGAGTTGTCTTTAACTAGCTAACGAATGTAATGCCAATGTGTTTCGAAATGCTTGGTTTGGTCATGGAAGATCGGATTCTTTGCCAATTTGAGTACTCCCTGACTATCACAGAATATAGGAGTTAGTCTTGATTGAGGAACATGCATATCTGCAAGCATCCGCTGAAGCCAAACTGCCTCACAAGCTGCCTTAACTGCTTCCCGATACTCCACTTCAGTTGAAGACAGGGCCACCACCTATTGCTTCTGACTAGTCCATGTCACAACTACAAATCCTAAATTAAACACATATCCGGCAGTAGACTTACGATCATCAACAAACTCGGCCCAATCTGAATCTGTGTAGCCACATAGTGTAGAGTTAGACTTCTGAGTGTATAGAAGACCATAATCAAGAGTACCACTTGTAATCACCTAAAAATTGGTCATCTAGACTATTACCCCCCTTCTCAACATTTTGGCTAAATTAATTTAATCATTTACCTAGACCAAATTGCTAATAATCAATTTATTTGATTATAACCTATAGTTTGACTATGCTATCCTAAATTCATTATTTGATTAAAAGAACATGTCCCCTTTTAATTAAATAAAAGACCCCATTCTTCTAACCCACTTAAAGTGCACACATAAAGTCCTCTTTCTATTTTGCAATTAAAAGAAAAGGCTTTGTGACTTTTGTCTTATATGACAAGTCAACTTATATTCTATTGGTTGACTTGTGTGTGCACATGGATCGCTCCTCTTTTCAAATTCCACCGTTGATCATCCACCATCTTCATCGTGATCTCTACCGTCCGTATGACTTTAAAAGGGAGAGAGCTTTCCCCCTCAAAGGATCCATCTTTTGAGTATTGTTATGCTGCAGGTTTTCTAACAGGTTTCTTTGGAGCTTTGTGGAGAACTTCTATTTTTTGTCTACATTCTCCCATACCATAGCATTTTAACTTAGATTCATGTTGCATGTTAGTTTAGCTTCTATTTTGCAATAATCTATCTCACATAACTTAATATTTGGATTGTAACACTCTCATACATGTTTTAGCGTAGCTGCATTTTGCATTCTCATCTTAGCTTAGTTTCCATACTTGCATTGCATTCTTGAAGAACTCCTTGAGACATTTGCATTCTTGCATCTTGTCTTTGGAACCTCCCATTGCATGGTTTCCTAGCAAGAAGTGTATCTCTAAGGCTCGGCTGAGAGCCTTCAAACTTGAAACATACCTTCTTGCACTTCGTGGATAGGGAACTCTAAGCCGGCATTTGAACATTCCGAACTCATGGAATCGTTTGGATAGAAGGGTTTAGAATGGGACACTTTCGAGTGTACATTTTTGGCGCCCACCGTGGGGCAGAACATTTAAGTTTTGCTCTTCTTTTCACTGCATTTTCGCATTTTTACATTTTGTCCACAAGTTTTTTTTTTTTCTTACAGTCGCAGTTTCCAAGCGACATTTTTCCAATTTCATACGACAATTCACATAACTGTTGTGCGATACTTTTTTGAAAGCAGTGTCGCACGGCTATACTGTACTCTGTCGCCCCAGTATAGTAAGCTCTATCGCCCGGCTTAAGAAGAATTATCACGTAAGAGAAAATTGTCGCACGTGTATTCTGAGAAGTATCGTGCGACAATCTTCCAGCATAAACTATCACCTGGCTAGAATTTGTTGTTTGTTTGGGTGATTTTGTTAGTTTTTCAGTTGTTGTTTGCTGGTTTTTGGGTTTTTTATAGGTCTGTGACTATCTGACAGAGGTTCATTTAATAGATTTCCCTTTTGTTTTTTGTGATGCTAACAGGTTGTGGTTGCAGGTTGCCATTTTGAAAATTGAAACGTTGCTTAAAAGAACACATGTCAAAGCTTCAAATGCAAAAGGGCTACTAATGGTTGTTTGCAGGGCTGCCCAACGCATAAAAACCCCAAATTGTTTGTTTACTTTTATTCAATGTGTGGCTTATACTAGTTGTTTATCTTTCATAGGCACATTAAAACTTGCAATTGGGGTCCTTTGGCAATAGGAGAGTATGCTCTTCACCCTTGTAGTGAATCAAAAATCCGGACTTGTCTTTGGATTTTCGAAAACAAGGGGTAATTGAGACTTCTTGGCATGCTTGGTGGAAACAATCGAGATAGGAGAGTATGCTCTTCACCCTTGAGGTGAATCAGAAATCCGGACTCTTGAGAGTAGATCCATTTTGTGATAGTTAGGATCCTTTAGCGGGCCTGCTCTCGGACAACCTGAGAGGAACGACCCAAGTGGGGACAAGCAAATTACCCGACTCTTCCAACCCACCATAAACTCAAGGCTATCAAGGACACAAAACCTTGGTAGACATAGTGTTTGTCTTTGCCTTGTGTGATCGCTTATGGGATTTCAACCATAGGGAGATCACTAGGCAAGAATGCTTAAGGTGCTCTTGTGGTCGCGAGATCGGTTACTCATCACAAGGTGAGGTGTCCCGTAATTGGGAGCAAGCGGAACACTATGAACGTAAGCCCTATCTAAACACCCTACGTTAGTAACTACCCTTTTTAGCCGCTCAACTTCTTGGTGCAAGGATCGATCCTAGTGGACTACCCGGATCACCCCAAGATTTTACACTCACCATATGTGTTCCCTTAGTTGTGCTTATGGCACTTCTATGACAAAGCCAATATCTCTTGTAGGTAACCACTTGGTGTGAGGCGAAGGAGCATCAAGCGTGGGCCAAGTTGTTGAGTAATGAACCATGACATTAAGGTAGATTGCTTGGCTACTGTTTTCAGATGTGTTGACCCGTATTAACGTTCTCGCAACATAAACATTTCGGTAATATTGGTAGGAAGGCTGTTCTAATATCACAAGTGCGTGTTGACAAGGTTGTTGTTACCCTTGATCAACTGTTTGAAGACATGTCAAAACACTTACTGTTTGCAAACCTTGCTGATAACTGAAACGTACACTGTCTAATTTGAAAAACCACCTGACTGTCGAGACTAAAACACAAAATTTGGAGTCAAAATTGGTCTTTTGTACACACAAACTAGCATTTTATCACCTGGTCTCTGAAGAAATATCGCGCGATAGAATTTTTTCCAAAATTGTATCGCCCTAATGTTGTGAGTTATATCGCCTTTGTATACTATGTTCTATCGCACTAACTTGTGCGAACTGTCGCCTTCAAGAAAAGTGTCGCCCTCATGTTTCAAACTGTATCGTACGACATTTTATGCTGTCCTACTATCACCTAGTCTCTGAGAAAGTGTCGCCTGGAACTATTTGATGCCAAAACAGGGTCTGTGTTTTGATTTTCTAATCTAGGGTCTCGTCACTTCCATCTCCTAAGTCCTGGTCATACATCTGTATGTTAGGAAGCTATCCTAAGTCGAAAAGATGAGTTTAGTCCGTCAAATGTAAGTCTTAAAACATCCCTAATGAATCACTTGTCAAATCCGGTTACCTCTCTTCTAGCTATTCGCTATTGAGCTTCTTGCTCGCCTGCTCCGCTTGAGTCACCAGTGCTGTAAATTCTTGAGTGTTGTTTGACAAGCCATCTAATATACTTTGACAAGTGACTAATCTTGGTTGTGATAGCTTCAAATCCGACATGCTTCTCTTATCCTATTAAGCAAAGACAAATCCTTACATGCCGATCACAAGCAGACATCAAGGTGGTGACGGTAATCATAACCCTTTCGTTTTTAGGCAATTGGAGACACCACCTAAGCCTCCTCACAAACAACTTTTTGTGGAAGATCCCGAGTCTACCCAAACACAAACAGCTAACGTTAGGCATAATCCGCTTTATAGTTTTGAAAATCCATTTGGTACACCTAAGGATACAAGTGGTATAGTCACTATGGTGCACCTTGATGAAATTAAATGTCGCTTAGAAGAACAAGCACATGAAACTCAAAAGACATTGGAGGCTATATACACTATGGAAAGAGAAAACCAACAAGTCGACACTGACAATCAGGCACACTATGAAGGACATAAAAGAACTTGTCCTCAAAATCCTTTTGAGAACAATGATGGCAATCACACGCCACCAAGGACTCCTAGAGTTGCCGCTGGCGCATGTCCTTCACCACCTAAACCATCCCATCATGATAGTGATGAAGAAGTAACTAGCAAAGATGTGATCAAATTTCAACAAGATGGCTTCGCCCAAAAACTAATGCTTAGAGCTTTAGAGGAAAATGGAGACCAATACTTCCGATACATGGCAGCTAGGGGATGGAAACTCCCTCAAGGTTTTGATGTTGAGCATATAATTCCAAAACGAGAGCCCACTGAGGCTGAAATCTTAAGGGAAGAAATACATGAACTAAGGAAACAATTTGCACAACTGCAAACTTCAAAAGAGCCACCTAAGACATCATGTGTTGAATCAATTTGCGCTCTTCCATTTGATAAGAGTCTTTACATGCTACCATTTCCTAAAGATATAGAGGTCCCTAAATATGACAAATACGATGGAAATGGTGATCCTCACGATCATGTGAGACATTTCTATGCTCTTAGCATGGATTTTATGCATGAAGACACCTTTCTTATGAGGTTATTTCCTAGGAGTCTAAGAGGACAAGCTATGGAATGGTTTACAAAATTGAGTCCTCTTAAAACATTTGACGAACTTGCACAACGCTTTATCCAGCAATATTCATACAACATTCAACACCCTGTGACTGTGCTAGACTTATGCAACATCAAACAAAAACCGGGAGAACCTTTTGCAATGTACCTTCAACGATGGAGATCTTTATACTCTCGGTATCCTCGGCAAGTGCCTGAGGCTGAAAAAATTGACATTTTTGTCAATACGCTTGTACCCGAGTTATACTTTGATCTAAGAAAACAGTTATTCACATCCTTCAACGCCATGGTGGAGAGTGCATATCGCATTGAGGATGTTGCTATCAAAAGAGGTGACATTATTATAAACAAAGACAAAAGTAACAATGGGAATGGTAAAGACAAACAAAAACCTTGGAATAAGAACAAGTATGTTGTCAACGATGGAGTAGTGGACACTCCTAAGACCAAGGAACCTGCGTTTAACCTTTCTAGCGCCATCTATGCTGCGAAACAACAAGAAAGTTCGAAACCACAAACATTTGACAAGAGCTCTAAGTTTACCAAGAAACGATGTGTTTACACGCCTATGGTTGAGCCTTATGAGGTGGTTCTGAAAACTTTGATTGCAAACAAACTCGTTACTTTACCGGACAACTCTCGTCCTTATGATCCACCTGTCAGACCTCCATGGTGGAGAGAAGACCACACTTGCAGTTATCATCGAAGCAAGGGTCATAACACTGAAAATTGTTTTAAGCTCAAAGACGTAATTCAAGATCTCATTGAGGAAGGAAAAGTTGTCACAGATGGCCTCATTAAAAATGCTGACCACAAAGCTTTTAAACAACCCTTGCCAGAATACGAGAAGGGTGAAACCTCAAAAGCTGTCAAAAAGAATCATGACGCCAAAATCAGTTATGCTTACGCTAACATTGATAATGTTATAGGCATGCTTGAGCCCATTGAATTCATATGTATGGCAAGCTCCAACAATGACAATTGGCCAAATTATGACGCTGAAGATGAACGACCAAAAGTGGTCTTAAGGACACGATCCACTCCTTAAGACCATACTGATACTAAACCCAAGGTGGTACTCCGAGTGGCTGAATCTTCATCTTCTCAGAGTGAACCACTTAACGCTGTTACTAGGGGGCAATTTAAGGTTGTCCTAAAAGTTGCTCATGACCCTAAAAATGCTTCATCATCTAAGCAACCAATTACTTCCAAGATCTCCAACTATGATCTTGTTAGCCAACTACAACGCACACAAGCACAAATCTCCATTTTCGAATTGCTAGAGTTATCTCCTTTGCACAAGGATATCCTTGAGAAAGCTTTACGTTCTGCCAACGTTCCCACAGATATTGATGTGGAACAATTCCAAGCTATGGTGAACCACATCTCCTCGCCTCACTATCTCACCTTTTTCTGAAGAAGATGACCGAGCTCTCAGTCATCCCCATAACCTTGCTCTCCACGTCTAAGTTCAAATCTTCCGTACTCACATCCGCCGAGTCCTGATAGACAATGGTGCAGGGTTAAATATTATCTCATTCAATGTGATACAACAGTTGGGCATGTCAGAATTTGCCATTGACCCTAGGCGAAAGATCACCATAAAAGCCTATGATGAGGTTGAACGCCCTTCTAAGGGTTTAATTGTGCTACCAATTCGAGTTGGTCCAATGGAAAAAGATGTTGTCTTCCAGGTCCTAGATATACCTCTCGCATATAACTTGTTGTTGGCACGACCGTGGATTCACGACATGCAAGCGGTGCCCTCTACGTACCATCAATACATCAAGTTCCCATTCAATGGTACTGAGATAGTTGTCCCCGGTGACAACTCGATGTCCATTAACACATTGTCCGCTGCTGAAATGCTGGTCCCACACAACCGCTCTTCTCATGAGCTAGCACCATCTTTCACAGAGTGTGAACAAAAACTAAAAATGATGAGCCTTGGTATGGGCGAGTACACTTTGGACTATATTGCTGCCTTACCAGTTTCCTCTCGGTCCTATGGAAAACCAACTACTGCAAAGAAGCCTTCCGCTTCCACTATGACACTTTTTGGCACTTTTGTGCAATCATCAATACCTCTAGAAGCAGAAAAGGAAGAACAGGCCATTAAGGACTGGATCTACAGAGAAGAGGAAGACGAGGAAGTTACAGTGACTACTCCTATTTCTCCTAAAAGATATGGAAAAGGCTATAAATTTCTAACAAAAATGGGCTATCAAGGCCATGGGTTCTTAACTGGTCATAAAAATGCTCTAGTTGAACCTTTAAGTCACACTCAAGGTCGTGATACTCGAGACACTACTGGTCTAGGCTTTGGGCTAGACAATGATATACCAACATGTGATCGAAGATTGCTCACGTCTAGCGAATCAAAGAGTGATGACGCTCCCATAATTGCGACCACTTCACAAGACGAAGACTTTGTCACTCTCACTTCCCTCCTTTGGGGAGAAGAAATATTGACTACTAATAATAATGAGGAAGCTTCTACCTCCCAACAACAAGAACAAGAAGAATCTACTCCTAAGGACACGAATAGAGGACGAATTAGACAGAATATTGCTCGTCTCAAAGCTAGAGATCAGAGTACAGATTCTCATGAGTATGAGTGGGAAAGTCTCTCGGATGCATCTTGCGAGCTAGGGGTGGATGTAATTCATGCCTATACAACCCAACCAAATGTGGTCGAATGGTCTAGTATAGGGTCGGATGAGTTTGACTCACAACATGTCTCAATGGATCACGCTAGTTCCTCTAGGTCTATTCCTGAGCTGGACTCCTTTACGACATTCTCTATAGGCTCGACTTCACAAGTCACCAAAGATAACTCCTTCCATATCAATCACATTGAAACTTCCGCCTCACTCTTGCTAATTCACCCGGATCTCATAGATTGGTCTCTCCAAAATCAAAGACCTGAAATACAATCTTTCCAAAATGACTATGAGATCGCTTGTTACCTAAATGCCATTGAACCCATCACTTCTTCCACCAGCGAACCCGTAGTTAACATGACGGAATCAGATATCAAGTACCTCAGTCAAAAAATTAAAAGAAAAAATAAGCAGTCAGATGGCGAAAACCATAGTGGCAGTGTCTGATCCTTAAAAAAGTAAAAATAAAGGTGTATCTAATGGTGAAAACCTCCCTGAGGCACTTGCGGATGAGGTACTTGGTAGTCTGCCAAGCTATTTCCAGGATAGATCTTCAGTTCTCATTGAACCTACGCAGCCTATCAACTTGGGTACAGAAGAATGTCCTAAGATTATTCATGTAGCTCAGTCCTTGTGAAACGAAGAAAAGACACAGTTTGCTCAATTCTTTCAAGACAAGAAGGTCAACTTCACATGGACATACTCTGATATGCCAGGGCTTGATACAGATCTCATCATGCATCACTTATCAATCTCACCAGATGTCAAGCCTATCAAACAGAAGTTGAGAAAAATGCATCCACATGTGGCCCTTCTGGTCAAGACAAAGTTGGAAAAACTCTTAAGTGCAAACTTCATTAGGGCCATTGATTATGCGGAGTGGATTTCCAACATTGTACCTATCTCTAAGCATGACAAATCCATACGAGTTTGTACTGATTTCAGAGATCTCAACAAAGCATGCCCCAAGGATGACTTTCCACTACCAAACATCGATATGATAGTGGACATGACTGCGGGTTATGAGATGTACTCGCTCATGGATGGATTTTCTGGGTATAACCAAATCAAGATAGCTCTAGCAGACCAAGAAAAGACAGCTTTTACATGTGCATGGGGTACCTTTTGCTGGAATGTCATGCCTTTTGGACTTAAAAATGTTGGCACTACATATCAAAGAGCAATGACAACCATCTTTCACGATATGATGCATAAAAACATGGAAGACTATGTTGATGACACACTGGCTAAATCTAAAAAATGAGACACACATCTCGAAGACCTTAGTCTGATATTGGACCATATGGAACAATTTCAACTTAGGCTAAATCCAAAAAAATGTGCCTTTGGTGTCACTTCTGGGAAATTGCTAGGGTATATCATTTCAACAAAAGGCATTGAGGTTGATCATGAAAAAGTCCAAGCTATTATGGATATGCCTCCACCAAAGAATATCAGTCAACTTAGAAGTCTGCAAGGACGTCTACAATCCATAAGAAGATTTATCTCTCAATTGGCTGATAAGGCTCAAGCTTTCAATAAAAATCTGCATAAAGGATCTACCCATATTTGGAACAGTGACTGTCAACAGAGTTTAGATCAAATCAAAGGCTACTTGGCAAAACCTCTAGTTTTGATGCCACCCATTTTGGGAAAACCTTTGATTCTGTATATTTCAGCTACGAATTCTTCTCTAGGAGCACTCTTAGCCCAAAGTGATGAGACGGGTAAAGAAAGAGCCATATACTATATCAGTCGAACTTTGATAGCTTATGAAATAAACTATACAAGTATAGAGAAGGCATGCCTTGCTGTAGTATTTGCCTCTCAAAAGCTCCGACATTATATGTTGGCGCATACAGTTCACTTGATTGCTAAGATAGATCCTTTGAAATATTTGTTAAGTAAAGCCGCACTTACTGGTCGTCTTGCTAAATGGATGATGATTCTTTCTGAATTTGACATTCAGTATGTCAAACGTAAGGCAATCAAAGGACAGGCCATAGCTGACCAGTTGGCTGACTTTCCACTTGAAGATACAACACCTATGCAAATTGAGTTTCCAGATGCCTCAATCATGTATATTACTGAGAGGACATGGAAGATGTTTTTTGATGGGTCTCATACTCAGAATGGAGCTGGAGCGGGTGTTTTGTTTGTTTCCCCTCACGGTTATACGATCCCAAAGTCCTACAAACTCCTATTCCCATGTACAAACAACATTGCAGAATATGAAGCATTAACAAATGGGATCAAAATGGCTCTTGAATGGAGAATAACTGAATTGCATATCTATGGGGACTCTCAACTTGTTATAAACCAAGTGAACAATAACTATCAAACAAAAGATGACAAGTTGATCCCTTATAAGAAGTTGATAGATGCTCTAAGGAACTATTTCACTTTTGTGACATTCCAGCAAATTCCTAGAGCAAAAAACAAGGCTATCGATGCTATGGCTACTCTAGCATCTATCCTTCAACTACAAGAAGATGAATCGCGATTTGAGTTCCTGGTGGAGGAACTACGTCATCCAGCCTATGATTTCTTCAGACAACCAAGTGATCTACACTGTTGTAGGTCACGATTCCTCCCGCTACGCGACTATCTTCTCCTACCTGCGTGATCAGGTTATTCCCGAAACCCTCACGCGCAACGAAAAACGCCAACTCCTCCACAATGCTTCACATTACACCTTGGTCTCTAGTGACTTGTATAGGAGGGGTCTAGACGGAACATTGCTTAGGTGTTTAGAGCTAGAAGAGTCTGAGAAGGCACTTGCCAAAGTCCACGATGGCATTTGCGGGGCACATTCTAATGGCCTTGCACTTGCCCGAAAACTACTTAGGACAGGTTATTACTGGCCCACCATGCAAGTTGATGCTGTGCGCTATGCGAAGTCCTGTCGGAAATGTCAACTCCATGGCAACTCGATACATGCTCTCGGGCGAGAGTTAATCCCTTCTGTGACATATTGGCCATTTCAGCAATGGGCCTTTGACTTGGTAGGAAAGATTCATCCAAGCTCATCCAGCGGTCATAAATTCATCATCACAACAACGCAAAATTTCACTAAATGGGTTGAAGTCGTACCATTATCTGCTGATACAGGCAAACATGTTGCCCTATTTATACTGAATCACATCATTTGCCAATATGGTATCCCATCCTCTATTGTTACGGATAATGGAGGGCAGTTCAAGAATAAGGAATTAAAGCAGCTGTGCAAAAAGTTTTGAATTAAGCAACACTAGTCCTCTATTTACTATCCTCAAGGGAATGGTCAAGCAAAGGCTTCCAATAAAACATTGCTGACAATCTTACATCGCATAGTTCATAAGTCTGGGAGAGATTGGCACCTACAAATAAATCCAGCACTTTGGGCCTACAGAACTACCATTCGTACTCCTACAGGGGCCACGCCCTTTTCTCTAGTCTATGGCTCTGAGGCTGTCCTCCCATTAGAAGTCGAGATCCCCTCCTTGCGAGTCTCCTTACATGGGTTGATAACTGATGAGGACCATAGAGCTATGCTAGTACAGGAATTAGAGACTCTTGATGAACGTCGTAAGGCTGCTTTTGATCACATGAGAGCTTATCAGAAGCGCATGTCTACTCAGTATAACAAGAAAGTTCACCCTTGTGAGTTTCAAGTAGGTGAACTCGTGCTTAGAGAGAATCCAAAAAATCAGCAACATCGAGAGCAAAAAGGGAAATTTGAACCTGAATAGTTGGGTCCTTACATTATCACAGCAGCATTCGGGTTTGGTGCTTATCAATTGTCTACTCCTAAAGGGGAAGAGCTTGCAGAGCCTATCAACATCCTACATCTGAAGAAGTTCTATGCTTAGAGGCTTGCTGCTCAATTATCTTGAATATATCTATGATCCTGAAAAAATCCTAAAAATTAGAAAATCTCCTAAAAAAATGATCATCTTAGTGAAAACTTAGCAATAGGCACTTTGATGTATCACCAAAAAAAAATAAAAAATAAAAAATACAAAAAAAATTGAAAACTAGTCCTGAAAAAATCTGTCAAGTGGTGAAAACCTTGAAACAGGCGCTACTCGAAACCCTTGCAGCTATGTCTATCAGTCTCAATCATCCATTTCACTACACATTTCCTGGCTTGGAATTGTTTCTTGTCCTCGTCTCAAGGGCATAGCTACTTAGCCTATTGAGGTATTCTTGTGCATTAGGGTTTCTTTAACAACTCACAAAACAGTGTTTCTCAACACTTCCCCCACCTTGACATCAAGTGTTTTTCAACACTTTTCAGATAGTTTACCTACGGTCTCCAATGTCGCGATATTTCTCACTATCAGAATCAAGTCTTGAAGAAATGGCCAAGTGACTTACACACACGCACTTTAACACTTAAACGACTGAGCTATGCTGATCTTTATCTACTTTGTGTGCTGTCTATGACGATTTCTTTATGTTCCATCCCTAATTATCTTTCAAGGATGTCATTGACTAAAAGACTGGGGGCATGGGGCACGTTTTCTTGATTTCTGCTTGTGGGTATACTTTATTTGTCCATAGTGTTTTAAGCATTCATGCTTGTCCTATTTGACACTTTGACTTATAAACGTATCATCCTTGACTGTCTTTGCAAGACCGCACTCGGGGGCTATCCTGGCACTTATGCCTTGATACAAGTGTAATCTTGCTAAATTAAACTTAGGGAATCTAATCGCATAGTTATCTTGACTTACATGTCTCTGATGCTTAGATTGGATTTCCACATACCTATCTGATATCGATCATATTTGTATCCTCATAGTTATACTAGTGATGGTTGTATGATCTCATGATGTCCCTAACAAACGCTCAATGATGAAATTAAGAGTCTAAATGTTATGTGCTTCTTGCTGGTAAAACACTTTGCATATTAACTTGCATTTTAGGTCCATTTTTTTTGTCTAGTCTTGCATTCCTGCGTGTGGAGAGAGCTCTCTCTTCATCCTTTTGCAAACATTTCGGCTAACTGTTTTCACTTTCTTGTTTGCTTTCTTTATCTTTCATCTTCTTGAGCTTTCATTTCATCTCTATCTTGCTATCCTATCATCATAAGGGGTTAATCTAAACATCACATTCAATTTATCCAAGTGTCACATGTTTTCAGAAACATAAAGTCTACATCATACACATAAGAGCTAAAAACATCGCACATAAGAGAGATACATGAGCATAACTATCCAAGCAAACGCATACATGGGCAAGAAACTGAAAGTGAAACATCACATGAAAACCAAAATGCTAAAACATCCATTTGAGATAAGTACAACAAAAATGCCAAATCAAAATCCAGCATCTCATATATATATATATATATATATATATATATATATATATATATATATATATATATATATATATATATATATATATATATATATATATATATATCAATGTGTCACAGTACATATACAAAATGAGATCCAAAATCTAGATATCCGTCTCCAAAAATACACGCTATACACTCAAAATGTCAAAACTATCAGTCTATGACTGACTGGCACCATCTGCAGTAGGAGGAGGTGGTGGCCCTGGTGGTGGAGCCTGTCTCCTATCTGGCGGCTATATCGTACCCTCTGATCTGCCTGCTCGCTTTGAGTAATCGAGAAGTCCTTGCTCTGGTGGCACCACACTCTTATAGGCGGCATAATAATAAGCAGCGTGTGTACCATGATGTGTTGCCTCTCGCCTGGCAGGGTCTCACTCCCTCTGGAGCTCATCCACCCGTGCTCGCTCATCTATCAACTGCTGGTCTCGCACTACGATGGCTACCCAAGCTGTTTGCAACTCTGCCTCCAGAGCACGGATCCTCGCATCCTGGTCATCACCTCCCCGTGCTGGCTGCTCTACCCGCACCCGCTCCGCCCCCGCTGGCTGCTCTGCCCACACCTGCTCCGCCCCCGCTGGCTGCTCTGCCTACACCTCCTCCTCCTCCTCCTCCTCCATCTCCCTCGCGGCCTGTGCCCGCATCCTCCTCATCCCTACTCGGGATCCCTCTCCCACCTCCATCCATCTCCCGCCTCCGCCCCCTCCGTGTCCACCTCCCACAGGTAGTGCATCAAGCTCTGTAAATCGTGGGAATGGGTGCCTCTGCCTCTCATAAAGGTATACCGGATCTGCCCCCGCATCTGCCACATCTGGGTGGTAATCCCAGGGAGTCGCCACTAGAGTTGATGTATCTCGTACCGCCGTCTGATAGTCCAGCATCGGTAACCATCCTAGGGCCTCATCAACGCGCATTTGAGCGTAGGTGGTCGTCTCCACCAATATCCCTTGTTGCTTCACAAACTGCTACCATACTCGACTAATCACGAACCACTCTACTATATATGTGCTCCAACCCATCAATGGCCTGCTATATCGCATATAGTCTAGCTCCCATGAATCTAACCACCGCTGACACTGTTGGTACGGCCGCCACGTGAACGTCGTCAACTCATCAAATACCCGTCGATAATAGGTCACATCCCCACTATGTCTCTATGGGATAAAACCTCTATAACAAAAAATGTAAGGCTGGCTCCACTCTCATGGCTGCACCCATGGTCGAATCACCGCAATATGCTCCCAAGCCCAAATCTGTGCCAGCACTATTCCACAGGCCCAAGGACCACCATAATGGTATACTATCTCATGGAGCTCATGATACATATCAGCTAGGATCGCCGGCCCCCATGCCATCCTGCGCGGTCGAGCAATCAAATCCGCCACCAGTCTGCCCCATCCCAGTGGGAAGCCCTTCTAGCTCCTGTCGGTCACCAAGGCCTGAGCAATCAATGAACATAGCAAACTCGGTAGAGGGTAGCCAGCACCATAATCATCAATCAGTCGCTCCCAGCTCAGATGACGGTCTAGGATGGTCACGTCCTGGAACATCTACTGCATAGATGCTCGCCCCTCTGTCGTGGTCTAATCATAGTACACCTGTGACATATCACCAAACTTGACATTAGTATCGTTGGCATCAACATCAACTTGCTAAAAACATGATCAATCAATCAGACAAACTTACCAGCTCGCCATGGCATGGCACTCGCAAGATGCGATACACGTCCTCCAGTGTAATAGACGCCTCTCCAGTCAGTAAATGAAAGGTGTTATGCTCACTGTGCTACCGCTCGGCCAGCACAGTCAACAATCCATGGTTTGCCCGTATATGGGGCATCCGTATGACCCATCGCAAACCCATAGCAGATATGGCGACCTGCTCAGCATCACTCAAAAGGTCTACCACACGCAGCCCCACCACCTTGGGGGCTCTGATATGTAATGCCGGGAATACCTCCTGTCAACACAAAAAAATGCAAACATCAATAACATATCGAAAACATGATCCTAATGCACAAAACTCATAAAAACATGCCAAAATGCATCTGTGCGATCATTTTTTCCATTGAGGGTGATACAATTTGCTGAAACAGTATCGTACAATACTTCTATTAAAGTTATGCGACACAATTCTATCGTGCGACATTTCGCACTGGCTCGTGCGTCCCATACGATAGAACCTAAAACAGTCGTGCAACACTTTATTTGAAAAATTCGATCATGCAACATTTTACAAAGCAGTCGTGCGATACTTTTTAAGTATCGCACGATATTTTGCGAAAAACCCTTCGTTCGTGTGAAAAAACACCAAAAAAGCTCAAAAACATGACAAAAAAGTGGTTACTTACCAACGCCCCATACTGCTCTAGCCGGTTGTGCAACTGGCTGCGCTCGAAACGGTGTCGGTGAAGCGGAATTTTCGCCAAAGCCATCGTCGCCTCTCAACCACTCAAAAGCTCTCCACAAGGCACAAAAGACAAATGATTTTTGAAAATGACAATTGGGCCCCTTTTATAGCTTCCGACCTCATTTTGACCTAATTTTCAAACATCTCGGAATTGCACAAAAATTGCACCCCTGGCTAATTTCGACGTCCGGGATCCATTTTTGGGATTGAAATCGAAATCCGAGTTCATCTTGATGGTCAAAATTGCATTTTAAAATTCCACCTTCTAAGCAATTAGCTAACCCTTTGAGGTCTAATCTTCGAATCATCGCTGGGGCATCTTCATTTCTTCATGTCTTCATCATTTCTATGCTTCATATCTACTTCTATTCACCTTTTCACGTCTAAATCCTCTTTCTACTCGATTTGACCTAATTTTTATAATTTATCTTTCGCGGTCAACTTTGGTCAAACTGGGGCATTCTATCAGTTTCTTATAGTCACTCTTTGGTTCTAATCATTCATCTATCATCCCGGACATTGCTATATCTTGATTTATTCATATCTAGCTCATTTCTGCATTCCCGTTACTCATTTCGATTTCGATCCCGAGGGGGCAGAAATAGTCTATCAATACTTGCTACAGCTATCTACTTCTTAGGAGCATTTGTTTGATCTTTTCACTTGCTCTTGATCTATCTGCTTTGCTAGGTGTTAGTATTCTTCTTGAATTTTGACATCATCTCTATCCTAGTGTTTAGTACTACCGCTATCAGACTATACATTCAGGATTTGCTATCTCTTTCTGCATTTGGTTTTTCGGAATCAGATATCTATTTCTATTGTTGCCTACTTGGCTTCTGTTTTCTTTGACGTAATGTGTTCCCATATCAATCACACATTAGTCAAAGAAGGGCAAATGTAATCACCTAAAAATTGTCATCTAGACTATTAGCCCCCTTCTCAACATTTTGGCTAAATTAATTTAATCATTTACCTAGACCAAATTGCTAATAATCAATTTATTTGATTATAACCTATAGTTTGACTATGCTATCCTAAGTTCATTATTTGATTAAAAGAACATGTCCCCTTTTAATTAAATAAAAGACCCCATTCTTCTAACCCACTTAAAGTGCACACATAAAGTCCTTTTTCTATTTTGCAATTAAAAGAAAAGGCTTTGTGACTTTTGTCTTATATGACAAGTCAACTTATATTCTATTGGTTGACTTGTGCATGCACATGGATCACTCCTCTTTTCAAATTCCACCGTTGATCATCCACCATCTTCATCTTGATCTCTACCGTCTGTACGACTTTAAAAGAGAGAGAGCTTTCCCCCTCAAAGGATCCATCTTTTGAGTATTGTTATGCTGCAGGTTTTCTAACAGGTTTCTTTGGAGCTTTGTGGAGAACTTCTATTTTTTGTCTACATTCTCCCATACCATAGCATTTTAACTTAGATTCATGTTGCATGTTAGTTTAGCTTCTATTTTGCAATAATCTATCTCACATAACTTAATATTTGGATTGTGACACTCTCATACATGTTTTAGCGTAGCTGCATTTTGCATTCTCATCTTAGCTTAGTTTCCATACTTGCATTGCATTCTTGAGGAACTCCTTGAGACATTTGCATTCTTGCATCTTGTCTTTGGAACCTCCCATTGCATGGTTTACTAGCAAGAAGTGTATCTCTAAGGCTCGGCTGAGCGCCTTCAAACTTGAAATATACCTTCTTGCATTCCGTGGATAGGGAGCTCTAAGCCGGCATTCGAACATTCCGAACTCATGGAATCGTTTGGATAGAAGGGTTTAGAGTGGGACACTTTCGAGTGTACACCACTCACATAGTGCAGGACATGCTTTGCAGCTGTCCAATGATTAGTCTTGGGTGCTATCATAAAGCGAGAGACATAGCTTACAGCAAAACTGATGTCAGGTCTAGTGGCACTAAGAAAAATGAGACTACCCACTAGTTGTCTAAACAAGGATTCATCTACAACAGCGGATAATTTGGGCCCAGGTTCCATAGGAGTGAGAGCATGTATGCAATCCTGCATTCTGAACCTATCCAGAAGACTTCTAGCATACTTGGACTGAGGAAGAAAAATATTGTGTTCAATCTACCAAACCTCAATTCCGAGACAATAGTGCAAGAGTCCCAAATCTGTCATATCAAAAGTGTTGCACAAATCTTCAGAATACTTCTAACATACTTGGACTGAGAAAGAGAGATATTGTGTTCAGTCTGCCAAACCTCAACTTTGAGACAATAGTGCAAGAGTCCCAAATCTGTCATATCAAAAGTGTTGCACAAATCCTATTTGATTTCCGCAATCAAATGTGATGAACTTCCAGTGATGATAATTGTTGCCATTAAACTGTTGACTATTTTCCAGCATCAGGTTGGTCAAGGATGCCATTTGCACAAAGTTCGAGGCAATGTTTAGGCTAACCCAAAAAAATGACAAGTACCTAGAAGAATCAAAGAGTGACCCAAAAGAGAGATCGGAAAACCCAAAAGGAATATGTTGTCGATTTTTGGATCCACTGGCTCAAAAATCGAGGCACCAAGAAAAATGGACGACAACCCAGTTGAGCTCTCAAAAAACCCACCAAGAATTTACAATAAAAAATATTTCAACACCAAAAAATTAGGGTTTCAAGCAATACCCTAGTCAGTGGCTTGGAAGGTCGATTTTGCAGAAAAAATGGAGGTTGCCAGCAAAAAATTGTCTGATGGTGTTCGGAATAGAAGCGTTTCTTATTGGAACTCTGTTTGCTCCCTCAAAACGCTGGTTGTGACCTCTGCAGAACGCAAAAAACGTCGAAGTGCGGCTCTGGTTTTGGTGTATTTTTTTTTATTTTCAACTCGCCCGCGATTTGCAGAGGAGACGAGTCCAAGATGCGGTTGTCTGCAGATGGAGGGGAGCAATCACAGGATTTGTAGGTCACAAGTCTGAAAGAAAACGCCACACAAGGAATCCGCAAATTTTTTTTTTAAAAAGCCCAAAAAAATAAAATCCACGATTTTGAAAAACACCCAAATAAAATCCACGATTTTGCCAAGAACCTTAGACAAATTGACCACGATTTGTAGAATACGAGCCGAGGTAAAACACGAGATTTTATGTCCGAATAGAAACCCTAGCTTGGTTGTTTATGAAAGATTAGAAATAATTTTGAAAAAAATTTAACAAATAATTTCAATAGAAATTACAAATTTTTCGAAAAAATTTGAAGTATTAGCTCTGATACCATAAAATAATTAAAAGATTATCTTATTAAAATAATCGAAAGATTATCTTGTCTATTGAATAAATTAATGAATTACAACAAGCTCACAAGCTCATATATAGAAAACGGATATACAGAAAATAGAAACTATCTACATACAATAGATAGAGCATTATTAAAAATATTCTAATATAACCGTTATGATTAATTATGATTAAATAATTTATTATGATAATATAATTTAACTATGGGGAATTTCCTTACAAGAAACATGTCGAAGGGGTGGAAGCATTGTCAGAAAAGAATTAGGCACAGGAGCATCACCATCGCTGGGCAGATGGGTTGAGGGCCTAGCGACTTGAAACAGGATACATCTGTGGGACCCGCATGAGCTATTTAAATAAATAAATTGAGAAAAATAAATAATTGAGATAAAATATAAAACGTACCTCTAAGGATTTAATATGATCTTTCACCTTATTATTATAATAGATATATCTATATATGTACATATAGAAATGAGATGGCACAATTATATTACAATAATTTAATAAAGTTATGTCACCCCATTAATATTTATATGTACATATATAAATATAAGATTATAATAATAACATTCAAATTATAATCTTCCAACTTTATTCTTTTCTTTTTAATATTATTTGCTTTTAACTGATCAAAACACTCGGCATGATAAATTGGCAATAATCAAACTTTAATCTTTCCAACTTCTCTTCCAACCTTTGTATTTTCTTTCCTTCTCTTTTTCCAATTGATTTAATGCTTGGAATTCGAATGGAAAAATGATCTTTTTGAAACTGATAGTAGCTGAGGAGTCATGGCTAGCTTTTAAAGGAAGTTGTAAACCAACCCATTCGGCATCTCTCCTTTTTATTATCTGTTGCGTCTCCATTTGCAAGCCGAGTTTGAATCTTTCTCAGCCAAAAATGTTCTTCCAAATTACCTTGTTCTTCCTTACTCTGCCAACGATTGAAAACTGCATCAAGTTTCAACCAGTGGGTGAGCAATCAGCCAACAGGAGTTTCGGCCTAGGGACGAGAGGAGCCACATCTAAGCCCAATCGCAGGTCACCAATAATATATACTTTCGCATTTCATAATTCCTTCATTCTTTAAGAATATATCCGATTGCAATCGGCAATACCTGTTAGGGCTGAAAGAAATATAATATATGCATTCGTATTTCTTAGTTTCTTCCTTCTTTGTTTGTTGTCGGCTACATATTGTTAGAGCTAAGAATAATGCAAAATATGTTTTCATATTCATAACTTCTTCCTTTCCTTAATTGAATGTCTGACTGTAGTCAGCTATGCATATAGACTGAGATTAATTCACAACCATGCTGCTGGTCTCTTACATTTACATAGAGGTCTTTGAAGATCTATATGATTAAACACCATTTATGAATTCAAATGATAACTGTTGATACTTAAATGATTGTATGAATTGACAACAATAGCCATGCTATCATAATTTTCCGACAAGATTAGAATACTTATAGATCTCTAACACCTAGGATTCACCGACAAAGATGCCATGAAATGGTGAAGAGGTGTAAATGATAACAGAATGCTCATAATCTTACAAACACTAAGGAATTCACCGACAAAGAAGCCATGAAATGGTGAAGAGGTGGAATGAATTTGCAAGAACATAGAAGAGAAATCAAATATGATTAAGTTAATTAATTAAACAATAAATTCTGCAATCCTTAAGAATATCCTTTTCAAATCATAAATTGTGATAAGCTAGAACATTTATGTTATTTATGAATTGTTGGAAATCAATAGACAGAGCCGATTGCTCTGAGATCCAAACACCTAGGATTCACCGGCTATATAGCCATGGAAAGGGTGAAGAGGTGAGATGGAGTCTACAATGACTTAGAAAATAAAAGTCAAACATGATACATTAAATCTAGATTAATATCATTTAATAGCTCATGCATGATCCTGTTAATGTAACTCCTGTTGTCGAGTCTAGTGGTGTGGTTAGATACCAGGATGCTCAATAGATGACAAATGATCCAAGTCCAATCCCAAGTAGGGAGGGCCTTTCTCGTTGGAGATTGTGTGGGGAATAAGTTTTGGTCCGAAGTTGGGTGGTAAAGCCCCTGACAATGTTTCACCTCTCCCCAAGTTGTCGGACGTACAACAAACAAAGATAAGCTATACATTCAATTGTTGTCGGAAACAGGTATTGTTATTTTTATGATGCATATGCAAGAAGGTAAGATTAATTGAGTTATTTCATCATTACAGTTATTTTACACCTAGATGCGAGAGATAGATTTATGGATTGTTTTTCATTCATATGAATATCGAATATGAGCATGGTTTATAATCTTGAGTTATTGCCATAGATAAGCAATTGAAAGAAAAGGAATGATACAGTGGTATCTGAAACCCTAAATGATATAATAGTATCTGAAAACCTAAATGATACAGTGGTATCTGAAGCCCTAATTGATTCAGTGGTATCAGGAGCCCTAATTGATTCAATAGTATTTGAAGCCCTAATTGATATAGTGGTATCTGAAGTCCTAAATGATCCAATGGTAATCGATGCCCTAATTGATACAGTGGTATGTGATGCCCTAATTTTATATAGTGGTGTTTAATGGTAGTTGTTATATGATTTTGTTATAGTGGTATTTGTGAACTAATCTGCGTGATTGTAAAAGCCTTCTTACAATGATTAATCGGTTCAAATTTCACAGTATATGGATTTTAATTTCTACAGTAAATTTATTAATGGTATTTTAAGTTCTTAATTAAGAAATTTTGTCTAACTGATTTTAACGGTAAATCTCATTCAAATGAACATGACTGATATAACTGTCTTCCTATGAAAATGAAGTAATAATTGTATTCCTTTAAGTATGTTAGTTGTTAATTAAGACCCAGGAAAACTAGTTGTTACATTAACCTTGAAGTATATGATGCTATGTCATCATGCTACAATTACATGTTTATAGTGTTTTTGGTTTTTATATGATATTATGTGACATGAATTTTATCAAGTTTCCACAATACATTTTAACAGCATGATTTGTTTCTGGATTCAATTGTGTATATTATGTGACATTCTAATTTTAACACATGCTTCTCAGCTAGACATATATATACAGTGTACACACACATGTTTTTGTAATAACAAACCCAAACCAACCCAAACCCAATTTCAAAATTTTGTCGTACTAACAAATTGGTTCTTCAAACCTATATCTGAACCAGCAACTTAGAAAGTATAAAGTTCTAATAGTTGAAAGGTGAAACAATGGTGCTTGAACTTGATATTATCATTTTAATATTTTGTTGTTGAACTTGAAAGTATACAATGCTATGATCATGATGCTATAATTACAAGTTTATAGTATTTTTGGTTTTTATATGATACTATGTGACATCCTAATCTTCATTCATGTTTCTAGGTTGCACAAATTTCTATATATATACATGTTTTTGTTCTAACGAACCCAAGCAAACTCAAACCCCATTTCAAGATTATGGTGTACTGACGAATAGGTTTGTCAAACCTATAGATAAACCCAAATCTGATCTGGCAACTTAGAAATTATGTGATGTCATTAACATGGGAACTAATGGGTTTTCCCATAATAGCAAGATCCCATGATTGAATTTTTGGTGTTTTTGGTGGTCCATCAATGGCAATGGACTCCAAAATTATCTTTTTAGCCAGGAATGATGCTTGGTGAAAATAAAAAGTTGATGATTGTTGTAAGTTTGTACAATGTGGAGTATCACTTTTATTTGTGGAATTTTCATTGACATTCATTGAGATCCAAACTCTAGTATAGAGATTGATTGAGTGTGTTTGTGCATGATTGAACATTTGTCTTTTTAAGGTTGATTCTTTTGTGCTAATATGTTTATATGAGTTATTATGTTGCTATTATGTTGTAGAAAGTTATTTGAGATCACTTTGGGATTTGTGTTCTTGGCTATGATGCCAAGTGAATGAGCCACAATCATGGCTCGAATGTGATATTATGGCTATAGTGTAAACCAATGTTGTCAAAACTCTTGTCTGCATTGAGGTATTCCAACATTGTTGACATGAGCTTAGTGCTAGGTCTTAAGGTGAGTGTGAGGAGTGGCTCCAAACGTGTCCCAACCCATAAGAGGGCACGCAAGAAATCATGTTCGAGGAGTTTCCTAAATAAGTGAAAACATGACAATAAACATAGGATTAATTGCTTAATGTGATAATTGAGCCTTGATCATGCCTTGAGCAATATCATGAAGCTAAGGACGAATAGGGAAGACATGCCTACGCATGTAATGCACAAATTAACCTTGAGAGAATATGCTCACACATGAATTGCCAAATCTTGTAGATCGTCATTCCAATCTGTAGGAGAGAATCATAGTTTTGTACGCTGCATCTCTAAGAGAACATAAGCTGACACTCATTCATTTGCAATCTAGCACCAAATACCTTGTAGATGTTAGTAAGGGTCTTGTTCATATTTCCAGTCAGTACAACATGTGAGATCCAAAAAATCTTCTTTGAGCATTTTGTACTAATAAAGTTGTATCTTCTTTGATAATAAAGCTCTTCATACTGATAATCTCAAGACCATTGGACTTCATGCACCTTCATTCATCATGGAGTTTTGCAGCATTTCCAACAATTTGTCATTTGGTGTAGCTTGTAGATTCCTCAATTAGGTAAAGGCAATAGATAGCCATAGGTTCCTAATTTCAATCAAACTTACAAGGGAATGGATCAGGTAACCTTTGTGGATGGATCCAATTCCCTAGGCCATACCTCTTTAGGCGAGAACCTGATTGAAGAGAAGAAAAGGAACAAAGGTCACTATATCGACCTACCCTGTCAAATCACCTGTAAGGCTGGAAACGATACACCAACACAAGTGGGAGGAAAAGTATTTTGAGATAGAGAAAGGCAAGGGTAAGAAGAGAAAGGTAGCCCCTAGGACAAGAAAAAAAGTGACCGAGGCCCAAGCACAACCAACTGCCCAAGAAGTAGAAGCCCAACAAATGTTGCAGTAATCTCAGCAAGAGTAACAACAGGAACCACCAAAACATGAATCAATTCCACCACCCCGAGCCTTAGAAGAAGAAGCCTCCCTGTCGATGACCAAAAGAGCCTAAACATAGACGATGGTGGTACGTGTGAAGAGAAGGAGACTAAAGAGGAAGAGCACTCCCTCTCCACAGGTGCTAGAAACTATCCCAAAGGTGGAAAATGAGGAAGAAGGGGAACAAATTAACTTTATCCCTTTGAATAAAAGAATTCACTTGGCTATTGGGCCAAAGAAGAGAGAAGAAGGAGATCAACTCAAACACCTCCATCTATAACTAGGGAGCTTATCCAGGTTGAAACCTTAGAAGATGAACAACAAAAATTGATAGTGGAAATGGAAGGTGAGAACCTCTCAGATTTTGATTTTATGCTCGTAGGCACCAAGATGGTAGGGGAGAAAATAAGGGACACTCCCAGGAATGAGTCATTAGGAGAAAATAAGGGACACTACTCAATCGGGTAAAGGCAATAGATAGCCATCTGTAGCCAATGGTTGTTGTTCGTCTAGAGGGGAGTATGATAGTGATCCTATAACTTGCATATGTGCTTGAACCGTCCATTCAACAAAACACTTCCAATCAAACCAAAATCGCCATTCACATTAGCCTGGGTATTTGCAATAGCAATCAAGTATCAAGTTGCTTTTAACATTCCTTACAATTGCTATATAAGGGGTATTAATACATTGTTGTCAAGCTTAAAAAATAGGCACTACATCATAAGACCACGTCATTCATCAGTACATGACATTCAAACTATGGAATCAATGCTTTCCCAAGAGTCGCAACCTTCATCTACACAATGCACATTTCACTTTAGGGGAGGAGTTAGGGAAATGGATAGGCCCAGTAGTAAGCTTTTAATTCTTTCAACTGCCTCTAATGTTCTTCATTATGATGTTGTTATTCAATCATTTCATTATCTTCCCCTTTTAGAGTTCTTCTAATATTGGCACTTACTAAGAGTAGAGCATGTGCTCACATCATCAATGTCATTTGTCGAACAATTCACCTAACCATAACACACAACATCAAACAATTTTCTCCAATATGTTGAGCGAATGTTCATAACCTTTTGAGAAGTTTTTACCCAACTATCAAGGCATGAAAACAAACCGCCCATGATCGCCATTTGAGATATTTGGCAGCTCTAACATTGGCATGCTTACTGGTTAGTTTGGATTCAAAGGATTGATCTCGTCTCCTCTACTTGTAGTTGTGCCTCTTCAACCGGCTTGGTTATGCATGTAACTCATTGGATCTAGTTCGAGCTCTTGTAGCAAATAGAGGAATGTGGGATTTCATTCTAGTTGAGTAGTTGAATGTCTCGAAACACTTGGAAGTGTGCTAAGTCTTCCACTTGTGCACAATCGTGAAGCGATTGTTATGTTTATCTTATTATTGTATGAAATGTTACCGTAGGCCCATGTTTATGCAAATGTTTCAGAAAAAAATGTTTTCATACATGTTTTCACCTTAGTTCTGAGGGTTACTATGCAGGGCATTACAAATCTTGTTTGTTTTCTAAACCTGTAATGCTAGCTTTAGGCAAATGCCTCAGGCCCTAGGGCGCACCATTCCTCTGCAGTTGCAGATTTTATTATTGACTTCAAAAATCTTGTTTGTTATCCATTATAGCTGAGCACACATTCAGCTTGTAACTCTAAAATTTCATTTAAAATAAAGATTATCACCTCCTTCAAATGGCAACCACTGCTCTTAGTGAGCTTTGGCATTAATTGGCCTTGGTTATATTCTATTCCAGATGCATTCAAAAGTCTTTTTAATAAATTTGCAAAGACGTAAAGAAGAAATAACAAAACAACAGGAACCTCAATGACAAGTGAGACCAAACTGGAAAATTCCATATGGGTAATACCACACACACATTTCTTCAAAAAGAAAAAACTATGAACCATACACACTGAAAGGTTACCAGCAAAGAAATATTCAAGAATTTGATACAACTTCATAAGTTTTTAATAACTTAATACAATCACCTGTTAACAAATGCGAGAATCCTTGCACCACTAAGCAATGCCAGGGATTTTGAAGAAAAGCATATGAAATAGAACCTTTATATTCTTTGCAGATTTGAATTCAAACATGAAGCAAAAATTATATTAAAAATTTATAAGCCAGTTTGTGTAGGATTTGAATAGAAGAACTTCATTGGAAAGTCACAAGAAGTAATTTAATTATTATAATTCATAAATTGTAATTCCATCCAAATTCAATGACGTGATCATATTGTACCACAATCAACTACTATGAAAATGGCCAGATCTCCCATGTAAACCCAGGCACTTCCTCTCTCATTCAAAACTTCAAGTTCCAAATGCCAAGTAAGCTGAATTGCTTGCAAGAGACCGAAAAAGCACAAACCTGACTTTGCACAAACTCGAATAGCAGAGTGAAAAGGAGTGGAACCCTATAAAAACTCAACTATGGAGATAAAATAGGATGATGATGACAATCCTCATGAAAACTGAACTCTTCATCCAATTTTTTAAAATACGAATACGTAAATATCTGTCAGGCTGTAGTGGGAAGGTAAAATGAGACACTAATCACAATGACGGCCTAGGTTCCAAACTGAGCAGGTATTACCCTCGCACCATATGATGTCAAAGTTAATACCACAAGGCAGAGTCGGCTTCTGACAAATGCTTGTTCAGAAAGCCATGGTGGATTACTTTATTACAGCTCCATATGTAAAAGAAGAACATCTTTAAAATCTTTCTACAAAAAGTTAAAACGAACTGTACCGTATTCAGGAATAGACTCTGAAGTATAATATAACCTCATCTTTCTTCCACAAAATCAACGCAATGGGAGGGCATCTTTCTCCGCATAATTTAGACCAATTTACCCCACAAGAAATGCAAATCTCGAATCATATCACGGTCTGCATCTACACACATTTAATGCAAGGGGCTATCGAACAAAAAAAACAACCAATCGCTTATCATCCCCCAAGTTAGGAGATTAAAAAACATCAAAATATAAAGGTCCTAGGGATCATTTGAAAGAGTTGATTGATCAGACTTCGAGAAAGAATGAAAACAGGAAAAAATACGTGAGAACACTGTATCAAACCCAATTGTAGAAAATTTTATAAACAAGTAATTAACCCGCCCTCTTGTCAACGCAATCAAATAGCATTCTAGATAAACTAAAACTTGGACCATTAGCTTGAGGGAATGAATTTGATGGACTAACACAGCCCCAAGTACGTAAACCAAGTCCAGTAAAATATGTAATCCAATCATTGGGGGGTTATACCTGAATTCATATAGGCAAAAACAAATTAATGTGATGCTGGAATCACTTGATTAAAATTTCAATCATCGGGCTTTACATGTCTCCTGCCTATGATAATTAAGGAGAAGTTCCGAAATTGTGTACCTGTGCATCCATGCTTGCAGCTTATGTGCGTCTTGCTACTCCAATTCAATTCGGGTGCAATTGAGGAAGAAAGTTTGTTTGTGTTTGCTTCAACTGCAATTTTATTACAAGTATGATTCAGATGTTTGTACAGCCGGAGTGAAGAGGACCGAAGGGTTCACAGTCGACAGGGATAACAGTAAGCAGTTCAACTTGTCCAACGAATTTTTCAAAATACTGCGCTTTTGCAGTTCGAAATTACATAAAGAAGGCCGTAACGAATAATGCAGTCTGAATAAGCAAGCAAGTATAGATTGCTTAAATACATACTTCAGTTTTTGCTTCACAACTATTTTATTGTATTTATTATCTATAAACTTAAGTTAAAAATATGTAATTTCTCAAAAAAAAAATCTTATTTGTTTTATCATTTTCTTAATCTTAAGTAAATCTGTATAAGAAAATTCAAACTGTGTGTATTACCAAATTATTTTGTATTTGAAGTAGGCTATTGTATTTGAGGAACACTAATAATACTATTGTATTATTATAATCACTTTTACTTAAATTATGATTAATTATTTATTTGAACCAATTACATTTGAATATTTTTATTTTCAAGATCTATTTTTTATTTTTCTAATATAAACATATATTGAGATTTTTTCTAAAATCTATAAAATTATTTTACCTTTTAATTTGATTGGCCATACCTTTGGGATCTTATAGGGATGGATTTCCATGAAGTAATATTTTAGTAAGGATATATGAAAATATGAAATAGATAAAACATATTTTAATATTTTTTCAATTTAAATAAAAATCAATAAAAAACTCTAAATGCTAACATTACAATAAATTAGAAATTATTTTAATAATAAATATTATATATTAAAAACTATTTTATTTCTAAAATATTTAAATATAAAATAATTTTCATAGATAGAATGATTAATTTTTAAAATTATAGAATGAATATTAGAAATTTTGATATCTAAAAAATTTCAAAATTTTAATTAAACTATATTAAACATTATCATTACAACCAATAAATTGGTTGTCTTGTAATTATCAATTATTAGGTTTAATGTAATACTATATCTAATTAAACTATAATCTAATTCAAGGAAATTAGAAATCATGAAGATAATATAAACTATTCTAACTATATTTATATGTTATTTATAGATTTGATCTATTAATAAAAATATAATAACAATATGTATTAATATATCAAAAAAATGCAAAAATACATTTTATTATATTATTTAATAATATAAAGAAATAATAATGTACATAAATAAAAGGGGTGTACCCCAATTTTAGATTTGCAAAGGGCAACCCTTATTTATTTCTTTATTATATCTTTATATCTTTTTTCTTCATTCCATGTTGCATACTCACTTTCTCATCTGGCCTTATATAAGTATGCCCTCAATAATTAAGGTCTTAGGAAGGCATTCCTTCCTTTACATCTTGGGTGATATAGTTAGATATGAAGATGCTTTTGATTTTTCGAATTGAAAACACATGTAACTTATCTTGCCCCATCGATTCTCAATTTAGCTTTTCTATTAAAAAGTTTCATCCTTCTTTCTGCATTCTTGAAAGACACTTCATTCTTTCTGCATTCTTGAAAGACACTTCATTCTCATAGTTAAACGTTAGTCCTCAATCCAATGTATTCTATTATCTATTAAACTTATCCATTTTTTGAGATATTTGTGTTATTATATCGTTGGTTTACTAGAAAATGTGTTCATATACTTTGATCAAGCATTTTTTAAAGTAATGATCTAACATATGAGTTAGTTTTTGATGCTAATGTTAGATTGGGTATTAGGTTTCTAATTGATTATGAATGAAAAGGGGCGTTGGTGTAGTGTTTTATATAATTGACTGTATGGTTGAACTTATCAGATCAAAGAGTTTAACCCATTTTCAGTACATGTGATTAGACATCTTGAAAAGACTATACCAACATTTCTCTCAGGAAAGTGTGTTCTTATGGGAAGCTGAGAGTATTGTTGGAAATATAAGAGGAGTAACTGAGAGGGGAGGGGAGAATAAGTTACTACAAAAGAAAATCCCAAATCCCTTAGATGTCAATATAAAATAAACTCTAAAAATTGGACTTTGTTGAAGCTCGGTACACCCACAGAAAATGTTGTAACTTGGTAAACATTGAAAATACTCGGCAAATACTTGACATGGAAATCTTAAGATGTTATCTATGATTATTTATTACTTTAACTTAGTTGTAAACACATAAGAGAAATAGCATGAACACATTTGACACCAAGATTTAACATTGAAACCCAATTTGGGAAAAACCACCAATTACAACTAGTTATTGATTTTCACTCTTTTGAAGTGAGCCCTGTTAGGAGACAACCTTGTTAAAGATTACAAAGCACACTGTTAGGTGTGACCCTATTAGAGGATTTAATCACCCTGTTTGGAGTGGCCTTGTTAAAGGTCTTCGAAAAATTCAATAGAAATGCACCTTGTTAGAGGATTTACAAATAGTTATTAAGCCAACTCTATTAAGAGATTCTGATCACTACTATAATGGTTAGAGAGTAACAATGAGATGACCTGATTTATGATGCAACTGAATTGTTGATTACATATCTCAATTATGGCTTGTATTCTTGATCCTTCTTGATCGAATATATCTTTTTAGCTTCATAAGGATATTTTTCTTTATCCTTCTAATTCACTTCCTCTTAGCATCATTAAATATTCAATTATCATCAATGCATTCACACTTTCTAAATCTCAACTTGACCTTATATTTATATCTTTCATATTGTCAAGTCGGTTAGAATATAACTTAGAATAATTAATATTCATTTCCTCAGTTGGTTAGAACCAACAGATAATTCAATTGAATTTAATATGCCAAAACAAAAAAATCTTTTGTTAGTTGACCTTGCTCGATAGATACTAACTCAGAAACAATTTTCCTATGTTAATCAAGTGAACTCAGTCAACTCTGCATATGCAGTGCCTCTCCCATTTGACTTATGTAAGTCATCATGATAGATGCAACCTTGTTGATCTCTCCTTGAGAAGGGATTGTATTTGGAACCATGAGTGGTCTACACCCTTGAGGTGATTGGATTTATGTTACTATATCAATTGCTTTGAATATGTTTATGGTTGATTTATGAGATTATGATGTGATTTATGATTCACCGAGGTTTGTGCCAATGGTTACCAAGATTGATGTGGTATCATGATGTTGTTATGTGATTACCCTGAGATGTGTGTAGAGATTGCACTATGTACTATTACCCTACTACATTTGACTAGGTTCTTGTAGCGGTGGTTAGTCATGTTTATGACTATGTTCACTTATGTGTTTTAAATGCTTTTTCATGTTGTTTAATCAACCATTATTAAATGCTTAAATAATTACAAATGGATTGTTCATGTTGGATTCTTTGGTTATGTGTTGTGGATATTTACCTTGTTATATTTTGATCTGAGAGATATTTGTTACTCATGTTATGTTTTACATTTGAGATGACCTGAGTGTTGGATGTTATGCTTTGATTTTAGTATCATAGATGTTAGACTACTATGTTGTTCAGTTGATCATATTGCATGATGATGCCATTTTGAGATAACAGTGTGTGTTATGATGATATATGGTTATTTGGTATATGGATGTATCTCTAATTATGTTATGTGATGGATTTAATGCTATGGTTATTTACTTCATTCATGCATTGTTATGCTTTATGCAAACATGAGTGATGCAAATAGATTATTTAGGTATAATTAAAAAAATGGTTAAATTAGGTAATTTTTTGCAATTATTGCTACGACTATGTTGTTATATGCAATTGCACTTGATCGCATTGTTTAGTGTGCAAAATTTATATCCCTGGCAGTAGTGCATGGAGTTAGTGATTCAGCCATTTATAGTTTACCAATGTCATCCCTGTATGGTCAACATATCCTTATTTAAATGTTTAAATTAATCATTTCAATGATTATTAAATCCAAACTCATTTGCATTATGTGATTAGATCAGTGAGTGTGTCTATGCATTTAGAGGTTTGCATTGTCACGAAAGTTGTTAAGAAAATTTTTGGGTTTTTGGGTTTTGGGCTTTATTTAATTGATTTTTAATTTCTAGCAGCTTTGCCATGGATGAATTTCTATTTCTGGGAATACTATATTTTCGTTTGGGTCGATTCAAGGTTTAACTAGTTGGCTGGTTATTTGTCCTAATCATTTATTCACTTGAAAAGTGAATAAATATCCAAAAAGGAATTTAATTCCTCACTTATCACTTTTGAATTAGAAAGTTTGAAAGTAAAATCCAAAATCCTCTTCATGAGGATTTATTATTTTTTTCGTTGTGGGAGCTCTAGGCGTAGGATCGTTGCGAGGTTGGTCTCGTTGGATCCAGCTCAAGAAGACCTTTAATTATCGTAATTTTCAACTACTTCTATGGGGATTTTATTTTATGGTTCAGATTCCCATTTTTCCCTTTTGGCTGTGAGGTAGGGCTTTCCTGTTTTATATTTTCTACTCTATTTCAGCTTCTATTTTTGGTAGTCATTTATTAGGAGGATGAGAACTAGTGTTCCCCTCCATTTCTGTTTGTTGGTTCTACCTAGTTGGTCAGGTATGCACATTTTTCCAATTTTCGGGATGGGGGTTTGGGGTTTTGCACCGTTATGCTGATCATTTTTGTATACGGTGTCCAAACCCTAATTTTATTGGATTTTTGGGGTTTTTGTGCCCAAAGGCCAAATGGTTTTTAATTTTGAAGTTGTCCAATTTTTGGGGTTTTTACCTCATTTTGCATGCTGCCCTATTTTCTAAGGTTTTCTTGGCATGATGTTCGTCGTGGACTTGGATTATCTTTAGGATGTTAGTCGACCATTGTTGCACTTTTATGTTTGCATTAGGATGTGTGCCACATTTGTACTTTTGACTGTGTTCGGTTGAGTGATTTTATACCTAGTGTTATGGTTTCTTTTGGACCTTTCTTATTGTATCATGGATACTAGGATTTGCGTAGAATCCATACTCCCAGATCGAGGCCGATTGAGTGAGTTCATGATGTTTGGTCTTGTTATGACCATTGGGATTTGTGTAGAATCCGTCCTCCCAAGTTGTTCTAGATTGAGTGATATTTTGATTGTGTTCTTATCCATTCCTTGTGTTACGATCTTTGTGATGGTGGTGCGCCACACATGAGTACGTGTGTGTATATTTGTCAGGTGACTTGCGAGGCCCAATCTTCCATGGTACTTCTAGAAGTTATGAACATTGGGGTTGGGTTGGGAATATGTGCATGCCTACAGGCACTCATCATTGGATGAGCATGGGTAGGGTAGGGTAGCATATGGAGGGGGCTTCTACCTTGCAACCTGGTGATCATTGTGCCCAGAGGGTTGGCGAAGGAAATTTTAATTAAGTGATAACTAAATGAAAATATTGGGAGGTAATAAATATTTAAGATAATTAAAACTAGACTCTGTGCCTTTTATTAGGGAGAGTAGATGCCAATACTAGCTTGGGCTTTTTGATGTCAAGTGATTCTCCATGATGTCATCCCCTACTTAGTAGCTCATTGAGTGTTTGACCAGGACCTGTAGTTTATACATTGTCTATGTCTTGGTTTTAGTCATCATGTTGTCTAGTGTATGTGTTAGCCATGGACGTTTGCTTGTGTGTGTTTGTGGTTGGATCATGATCTCCATTAGCATGGCAGGAGTGGACTTACAGATGCCACATGGTTGGGAGGTGTACCTACCTATACCACTACTAGGGACCAGTGTACAAATATGGTCTTTTGTCCTAGTGCGACAGTTGTTGGATGTTTTCACTTGATACTTTAGGTTTCAGAGTATGCTTTCATGTTTGGATGATGCTAGTTTATTTGGCACATTCCTATATTATGATGTTTAACATATGATTAGATTATGTGTATTGTTTTGTTGGTTTATCTATTGCATATTGGTTTAGCATGTTAGATTTCCTATTCGTATGATGTTTAGCATATGATAGATGATGAGTTTGATTTGTAGGATTATCTTATGCTTTACTTCTAGCATGTTAGATTTCTTTATTCTTATGTTGTGGCACATTTTAGTAATGACGTCCTCATAAGATAACACTGACGATTTGGTTGGTAGTTTGGGATGTTACGTGTGAGGGATGGCTAGAATCCACGATGGTCTTATGATGTTATTAACGGTTGGGAGGAATCGCGTACTAAGTTTGGTTGTATTGTTCTTTGTGATGTTATTTTTGTTCATTGTGATGTTATTTCTATTAAGTGTGATGTTATTTTTGAACACTATGATGTTTCCTTCTGTACTTTCCCTTCACTAATTGTTAGATGGTTAGAATGTGTTTCCATCTTTCAGTATTGTGCTCCAGTGTTCGTTCTTAAATCTATGTGGATCTGGTACTCCCCAGTGTGGATGTTCTGAACTATGTTTGCCTCTTTTGTTTGTCCTTAAGAGTTTTTCTTGTTTTCTTGGGCAACCATGTGTCAGCATGGGGTGATACAATAATGTGTCACACATTCATTAGATTTTTGTCATGCGATACTAGAAAGTATTGCACCCTCATTGAAGAAGTATCATATGATACTAGTAAAGTATCACACGTCCTTGAGAGAAGTATCACCTAAACTCTAAAAGTGTCGCACCCCTTCTTGAGAAAGGTCACTCGATATTGGAAAGTATTGCCTAGTGCTGATTTAAAGTATCGCCTGGTAATTGCAAAAACTTGTCTGGGCGGATAGTGGGCACTTTCCTGTTTGACCCAAAAAAATTGGGAAGTGTTTGAGCTACCCTCTTAGGTGATCTTCAATCCTTTGGCATTACATTTTGAATTCTAGATGTTTTGATTCAAATTTGATTGTGTGTCTTTCGTAGTTTGTCGTTCTATTTGGTTGTGGTGTTTGGAGATTTTTTGGTTGCTCGGATTGTTGGTGAAGTCTTCCATTGTGATCTTTGTGATCCTTGTATGATGTTGTCATGTGCATTCATACTTGTAAAAAAGAAATATCTTGGCTTGTATTGAATCCTTGTTCTAAGGATCTTCGGGCGGGGCATTACATCTAGTATCAAAGCTAGGTTCAAACATTGGGATCTCTGGGTATATGTTGCCTATATGGTTGATGTTGTGTTGTGTGAGTGTGAGTGTGAGTGTCTTGGTGAGAGCTCATGACCTTTGTTGCTTCGATATCTATTTGGGATGGACTTGCTTGTTTAGTAGATGTGACTAGAGCACTATTGGGAGAAGGAAGTGAGTCTTGCCTTGTCTTGTAGATGGAATCTATGTGTCTTGTTTGGTTGGTTGCATCTGTGACCCTTTTTGAATGGAGCCACTTTTTGATGTCCATGTGTTGGCTTTGAGTTCCTTCTTTTGTTTCTCCTTATGGAGAAAGGTGCATTGTTTCCCTATTTTCTCATATTTGTAAGTAAATAAATGAATCGTATTTGTGATTCTATGTTATGTCAATATAGTAATGAAATGGTTCCTTTCATTGAGAAATGAGTGTTTATTGTGAATCATTGCAAACAAGTAGGTTTTACATTATATCCTCCGGTTGATTACTTAAGTCCCCAATCTGATTGATTCATAACCTTATGGAAATTTGTATAAAATTGATGGATATCTAAATGTTGCATTGCATGGAAATTATTGTAGTCTGCATATGCATGGGGTTATTGATGCTGTATTGATTGATTTGTGTGAGTGTGTTCTCTAACACTGCTAGGATGATGCATTCCTTAGCATTCTGTGGTGGTTATCCCTCTTATGTGATTGTTCTCAATCATCACATGTAATGTGATTTTATTGATGCCTTAATTTATTTGGTTGGAGGTATTTTCCTCATGTGGTTGGGCTAGCATTGGTTTTCAGTATTTTCATCTCTTAGAATAGTCATCAAATTTTATCTTTCGCTCTCTTTGTGATAGTTGTCACATTTGACTTATTGTTGAAACATACACTTTTTGATATTTGACAATTCCCCATTTGGGCTTTTTGTTTTGGTTCATGATGACTATTCTGAATGTGTTTTAACTGTTCCCCAGTTGTGTGTTGTGACTCTACCATGTTCATCTTGAACCTTTGGTAGTACGTAGAAGGGATAATATCATAAAGAACATACTAGTGTGGTTTTCATAAATGTAAAGTTGTTAATGTAATTGGATGGTTTAAATTATGGTTAAACATAATGTTTTCTAGAAAGAAATTTGAAAAGATATGTACTTGTTTTATGGTAAGTGACTCTTGAACCCTTGCTTTAAAAACCTTTCAATTTCATTGTGCTTTAGTGCTTGTGTTATGTTTAATTAATGAAATTATGAAAGAGAAGTAATGATGGTTTCAATGTGTGAATAACCTTTCTTTTCATGTCTTTCGTCGATTTGGGTATGTGTAATCTTTGTTTGTTTAGGAAGTTTCATCCATTACTTGTCTTGGTAACTAAGACGATCTAAGTTGCCTATGATGTTTTATCTTGAGTGGTGATTAAAACTCTTAGGTATTAGGGCTCTCTAATATCCATCATGTTTTAGGCCTTATTGATATCTTTCCAACACTTTTTCAATGGAATCAATCGGAGTTCGAACATGAAAGTTATGGCCTCCAAAGTGAAGGCAATTTTTGTGCTGATTTGAAATTTCGCGCGAGAAGCTGCTGATCATGCTTATCACCTAGCTCATTGCACTTTCTCGCTTGGTTTGATGAGAAAATTTGTGTGAGACTATGCTAATGCAAAATTTTGGCTAGGGAACAACAAGCAACTCGTTTGCACTTCTAAAGGTGTAGATCGATGTTTTGAGTACCCTATATTGAGTATAGGTCAATTCAATCATGACATATCACATTTATGGTCATTGAAGAAGTTTAACCCTTCATGTTATTCTTAGGGAGGTGTTAACAAATCTTCATAATCTACTAGGTGATTTTTGGGATTTGTGCTTGGGTTTGTGTGTTTCCTATAGCACGAACCCACCCTTGTTTGGTGAAGTGTGGTTTGTGAGCATTCCTTGTTTGAGGTGGGTGTTGCCTTGTCGTTTGAGAGTGACTCAGTCTTTTGATCAGTCTTGATCTTGAGAGAGACTCCCTCTCAGTCTTAATACTCTATAGTTCTTTCTCCTAAAGTTTATATCTTCACGAGGATTGTCTCAGTCAGGATTCTCTTTGACTGTTGACTTGAGGTTGGAGATTGAGTTTAGTGGTAGGTTGGGTGTGGTTTTCCCAACATGTTGCTGGAGGGACACGATATCATTTGACACATGTTACCATCTTATGATTTGGTATGCAGATATTACATGATTTGTCCTCTATTGAAATTCTTTGCAACTTGGTGGAAAGGTGATGATATCTTGTCTAGTTGGGTTGTGTAACCTGAGTTTCCTAGTGTTAGTTAAGCTTTTGTACCATAGAGGCTATGTGTTACTATGCTTAGTGGTTAGTTTTTGTGAGTATCCTTTTGAAGTGTGTAATTTTGTTAGTAAACCATCATCCTCTTTGTTCAAAGGGTAAGTTTACGTGGATTCAAGGATGCTCATGTGTGACATGATAGTATTCTTGGGAATTTTGGGATGGTTATTCCCCATGATTCCAACTCTTGTGGGAAGTGCGTAGTGTTTTGAACTAGTTTTGTGGTCAAGTAGTAGGTGCATGTCATAGTTGGGCACCTGTTGACAAGGTAGAGTGGGTTTTTCGTTACCTTGTATTGTTGACTTTATGGCTAGGTAGGTTTTCCTAAAGCATATGATGCTCCTTGTTGGAGGACCTTGTGTTCGTGTGACACCTCTTCTCTTGTGGTTAAAATATTTGGAGGTTGATGTGCTGGTTTGAGAATGTTGGAGTGATTTACTTGTGAAGATGTTGTTGAGTCATTCCTATTGCTCAATTTTCATTTCATTCTTGGTGTGTTTGGTTTTTATTCTTGGATTGCAGGCTTTCAGGTGTAAGCCTAGTCTTTGGGGGGGATGATGTAATACCTCTCCCATTTGACTTATGTAAGTCATCCCGATGGATGCAACCTTGTTGATCTCTACTTGAGAAGGGATCATGATTGGGACCATAAGTGATCTACATCCTTGAAGTGATTCATTTTATGTTACTGTATCAGTTGCTTTGATTATGTTTATCGCTGATTTATGAGATTATGATGTGATTTATGGTTCACTAAGGTTTGTGCCAGTGGCTACCAGGATTGATGTGGTATCATGATTTTGTTCTGTGATTACCCTAAGGTGTGTGTGGAGATTGCACTATGTACTATTACCCTACTACATTGGACTAGGTTCCTATAGCATTAGTTAGTCATGTTTATGACTATATTTGCTTATGTGTTTTAAGTGCCTTTTCATGTTGTTTAATCAACCATTGTTAAATGCTTAAATAATTACAAATGGATTGTCCATGTTGGATTCCTTGGTTATGTGCTTTAGATATTTATCTTGTTATATTTTGATCTAAGAGATATTTGTTTTTTATTAATTAAAACAAGTTTTATAGGGATCCTAAAACCCAAATGTTTTACATAATACCAGAAATATAAATAAAAAGTAAAGCCCAGCTAGTATGCATCTGCTTATAAGAAGCCAGCACCAAAAGACAGGCCCATGACCAAGATGTAAAAACCAGTAACTCTACATAAAGGCATAACAAAAAATGAAAACTAATACTATTAGTTCTCCCTATCTAGAACCTACAGAGTCCCTACAGCTTCATTGGCCTTTCAGTTGTCTGCGTCTGCTTGATCCTAGTTCTGATCATCCCCTGGTCCCTTGGTCTCTTTCTTTTCTTCCTCAATTTTCCCACAGTCCATATTGTCTTTATCTTCTTTTTCCCTGCCAAAGCCAACTTCCTTCAGAGATTCACCCAAACTATTGATTTTTTTATTCAGGGTGTTCAAGGTTGCAAGAGAATCCAAGAGATATTTGTTACTCATGTTATGTTTTACATTTGAGATGACCTGAGGGTCGGATGTTATTCTTTGATTTTAGTATCATAGATGTTAGACTACTACGTTCTTTAGTTGATCATATTGCATGATGATACCATTTTGAGATGATAGTGTTTGTTATGATGATATATGGTTATCCAGTATTTGGACATATCTTTGATTATGTTATGTGATGGATTTAATGCTATGGTTATTTACTTCATTCCTATGTTGTTATGCTTTATGGAAATGTGAGTGATGTAAATAGATTATTTAGGTATAATTGAATAAATGGTTAAATGAGGTTATTTATTGCAATTATTGTTTCGGCTATGTTGTTATATGAAATTGCACTTGATCGCATTGTTTAGTGTGTAGGATTTATATCCCTCACAGTGGCACATGGAGTTAGTGCTTTAGCCATTCATATTTTACAATGTCATCCTTGTATGGTTGACATATTCCTTATTTAAATGTTTAAATTAATCATTTTGGTGATTATTAAATCCGAAATTATTTGCATTATGTGATTAGACTAGTGAACATGTATGTGCATTTAGAGTTTCACATTGTTGTGAAAGTTGTTAAGGAAATTTCAGTGTTTTTGGGTTTTTAGGCTTTATTTAATTGATTTTTAATTTTTGGTAGCTTTGCTATAGATGAATTCTTATTACTAGGAATAGCCTATTTTTGTTTAGGTCGATTCAAGGTTTAACTAGGTTGGCTGGTTATTTGCCCTAATCGATTATTCACTTGAAAAGTGAATAAATATCCAAAAAGGAATTTAATTCCTCACTTCTCACTTTTGAATTAGAAAGTTTGAGAGTAAGACCCAAAATCCTCTTCATGAGGATTTACTATTTTGTTCATTGTGGGAACTATGGGTGTGAGATCATCACAAGGTTGGTCTCATTGGATCCAGCTCAGGGAGACCTTGAATTGTTGTAATTTTTAGCTACTTCTGTGGGGTTTTTATTTTATGGTTCAGATTCCTATTTGGCCCCTTTGGCTTTAAGGTAGGGCTTTCCTATTTTATTGTTTCTACTCCGTTTCAACTTCTATTTTTGGTAGTCATTTGTTAGGAGGTTGAGAAATAGTGTTCCCCTTTATTTCTATTCATTGGTTTTGCGTGGTTGGTCAGGTACAAACATTTTTCCAATTTTCAAGATGGGGGTTTGGAGTTTCGTACCGTTATGCTGGTTGTTTTTGCATATAGTGTCCAAACCCAAAATTTATTAGATTTTTGGGGTTTTTGTGCCCAAAGTCCAAATGGGTTTAAATTTTGAAGTTGTCAAATTTTTGAGATTTTTACCTTGTTTTGCATACTGCCCTCTTTTCTCGAGTTTTCTTGGCATGATGTTGGTCGTGGACTTGGACTATCTATAAGATGTCAATTAGACCATTGTTGCACTTTTTTTTTGCATTAGGATGCATGTCGCATATGTACTTTTGACTCTGTGTTTGGTTTAGTGATTTTATACCTAGTGTTATGGTTTCTTTTGGACCTTTGTTATTGTATCGTGGACACTAGGATTCATGTAGAATCCATGCTCTCGAATTGAGGCCGATTGAGTGAGTTCATGATGTTTGGTCTTGTTATGATCATTGGGATTCATGTAGAATCCATCCTCTCGAGTTGTTTTTAGTTGAGTGATATTTTGCTTGTGTTCTCATCTAGTCCTTATGTTATGATCTTCGTGATGGTGGTGCGCCACACACGAGTATGTGCATGCACATTTGTTGGGTGAATTGTGAGGCCTGATCGTCTGTGGTACTTCCAAAAGTTATGATCATTGGGTTTGGGTTGGGAATATGCATGCCTATAGACATTCATTATTGGATGATTATGGGTAGGGTAGGGTAGCATATGGAGGGGCTTCTACCTTGTAGTCTAGTGATCATTGTGCCGAGAGGGTTGGTGAAGGAAGTTATAATTAAGTGATAACTAAATGAGAATGTTGGGAGGTAATAAATATTTAAGATAAAAAAAACTAAATTATGCACCTTCCATTGGGGAGAGCAACTACTAATACTAGCTTGGGCTTGTTGATGCCAAGCGACTCTCCATGATGTCAGCCCCTACTTAGTAGCCCATTAAGTGTCTGAACAGGAACTGTAGTTTATGTATTGTCTATGTCTTGGCTTCAGTCATCATACTGTCTGGTGTGTGTGTTAGCCATGGACATTTGCTTGTGTGTGTTTATGGTTGGATTATTATCTCCATCAGCACAACAGGAGTGGACCTATGAGTGCCATGTTGTTGGGAGGTGTAGGTACCTATACCATTACTAGGGATTGGTATACAAAGATAGTCTTTTGTCCTAATGCGACCACTACTAGATGTTTTCAGTTGATACTTTGAGTTCTAGAGTATGCTTTCTTGTGATTTATGCTTGCATTGGAATGCTTGGATATCATGTTTAAATGATGCTAATTTATTTGGCACATTTCTATATTACGATGTTTAGCATATGATTAGATGATGTGTATTGTTTTGTTGGTTTATCTACTGCATATTGGTTTAGCAGGTTAGATTTCCTATTCGTATGATGTTTAGCATATGATAGATGATGAGTTTGATTTGTAGGATTATCTTATGCTTTACTTCTAGCATGTTAGATTTCTTTATTCTTATGTTGTGGCACATTTTAGTAGCGACATCCTCATAAGATAACACTAATGATTTGGTTGGTAGTTTGGGATGTTCCATGCAGGGGATGGCTAGGATCCACAATGGTCTTATGATGTTATTAATTGTTGGGAGGAACCACATACTTAGTTTAGTTGTATTGTTCTTTGTGATGTTATTTCTATTAAGTGCGATGTTGTTTTCATACAATATGATGTTTCCTTTTGTACTTTCCCTTTACTGATTGTTAGATGGTTAGAGTGTATTTTCGTCTTTCACTATTGTGCTCGAGTATTCGTTTCTCGATCTATGTGGATCTAGTACTCCCTGGTGTGGAGGTTTTGAACTTTGTTTGCTTCTTTAATTTTTCCTTAGGAGTTTCTCTTATTTTCTTGGGTGACCATGTGTCAACATGGGGCGATACAATAATGTGTCACATGTCCATTAGAGTTCTATAGTGCAATATTGGAAAGTATTGCACCCCTTAGGATGAAATGTTGTGTGATACTAGAAAGTATCATACCCTCATTGGAGAAGTGTTGTACGATACTAGTAAATTATCACATGCCCTTAAGAGAAGTGTCACGTAAACCCTGAAAGTGTCGCACCTTTTCTTAAGAAAGGTTGCACAATACTTGAAAGTATCACCCAATGCTGATTTAAAGTTTCGCCTGGTAATTGCAAAAATCTATCTGGGCGGACAAATTTCACTTTTTGGTTTGACCCAAAAATTTGGGAAGTGTTTCAGCTACCCTCTTAGGTGATCTTCAATCCTTTGGCATTACATTTTGAATTATGGATGTTTTGATTTGAATTCAATTGTGTGTCTTTTGTAGTTTTTCATTCTGTTTGGTGGTAGCGTTTGGAGATTCATTTGTTGTTTGGATTGTTGGTGAAGTCTTTTGTTGTGATATTTGTGATCCCTATATGATGTTGTCATGTGCATTCATACTTGTAAAAAAATTTATCTTGGCTTGTATCAAATCCTTGTTTCAAGGATCTCTGGGCGGGGCATTACAACATATTGACAAAGTTCTTTTTGTAATTGAATGAGCTTGGTTAACATTGGTTCCATCTGACATTCCCTTCATTAACCAAGTGATCTTAGTTAGCACTCAACTTTTGCAAGCCTTTCCTTTGGCACCTAAGTGAACTCGATAGATACTATCTTCTGAACTAGGCAAACTTTGGAATGCTTGGCAAACACAAAAAATTGTCTTTAATGCCTGAGTGAGCTCGACATACACTAACTGCTAATGACATGAGATTTTGTGTAACATCAAAGACAATACATAATTAATCAAATGTATTCAAGAATCTCCCTCTTTGGCATTGATGGCAACACAACATGTCATACCACACTAAAAAAATTAGAGCAAGAATAAAGTAAGGAATTATCCTTAGTTTCATTTTGATTCTCATCCATGAGAACTCCCTCTATGAATGTGAACTTTTTCTGTCTACAATTTCTCCCTCTGTCAGAAAACTTCTATTCACTACAACTAAAACTCTGCCTTTGATAGTAGACCAAGTTCATTCTCCCTCTTTGACATCTCTTTCTCTTTACAAAATTTCTATGAGATATGACAACAAACTTCTCCCTCTTTGACATCTGATGCCAAAGATAATAATCAGTGACTATTAATGTACCTCAAGTACTAATTCATTTGCAATATGGCATTGTCAATATTGTACCAACTGAATGATCTTCAACATGTGCTAGTTGATGCATTACTAAACTTTATTTAGTGAGCTTTAGATAGGGGAATGACCCCTAGCTTACCTCTTAGATACAAAAATGCATCCTTAGGTAATGGCTTCATGAATATGTCTACACTTTGTTCTTTAGTATTTGCAAATTTCAATATGACTTCTTTGTCTTGTACCAATTCTCTCAAGAAATGATATTTTATAGCAATGTGTTTTGTTTTGGTATGCATCACTGGATTCATTGATATATTGATTGCATTGATGTTATCACAGTATATGACTACTGGATCCTTGATCTCTATCTTCATACTTGTCAATAGTTATTTGAATCAAACAATATTAGAACAATTGACTGCTACTACAACATATTATGCCTCTGTTGTGGACTAAGAGATACAATTCTATTTCTTGCTTGTCCAAGACACTAGTCTTTTACCAAGAAAGAATGCTCCACCACTGGTGCTTTTTCTGTCATCAGTACTTCCTACCCAATCAACATCTGTGATACTTTTAAGTCCAAATTGCCTCCTATTTTGTACCATAAACCATATTCTTCAATACCTTTAAGATATTTCATGATTCTTTTGATTTCCATGTTGTGATTTTCTTTGGGATTTGCTGAGCATCTTGTTGCCATATTGACTAGTAATGCAATATTAGGTCTTCTGTGCACTACATACTCCAATTTTCTAATTATTAATCTGTATGTGGTCTGATCTACCTCTTTGGAATCATCATTTTTGGAAAGTTTATGTCCAGTAGACATAGGGGTTCCAACTGACCTTGAGTCTTCAATTCCAAATTTCTTTAGCATCTCCTTGATGTATTTAGATTGAGTAATGTAGCTACCATCTTTCTTCTACTAGATTTGTAATCCAAAAAATAATTTTATCTCTCCAAACATAGACATCTCAAATTCTTTACTCATTTCTTCTGAAAATGCCTTGCACAAGTCATCATTTCTTGTGAATAAAGTATCATCAACAAATATTTCTACCAACACAATCTTCTTATCCGGTCCTTCTTTGATATACAGACTATTGTTATCATTTGTTCTTTGAAAACCAATATGTACCAAGTAGTTATGGAGTCTTTTATACCAAGCTTTGGGAGCTTGCTTGAGACCATATAATGCTTTGTGTAATTTGCAGATCATGTCTCTTTTGATAGGATCTACAAAACCTTTAGGTTGCTCGATGTTGACTTCCTCGTCAAGAATACAAATTTTACATCCATTTTATAAACTTTAAATCCTCTATGAGTTGTACATACTAGTAAAGTTCTAACACCTTCTATTCTTGTAATAGGAGCAAAAGTTTCACCATAATCAATATGTTCTTCTCGAGAATAGCCTTTATGTACCAATCTTGCTTTGCTTCTAGAAGCTTTTCCATCTTCATGTAGCTTATTTTTGAATACCTATTTTGTGCCAATTACATTTGTATCCTTGGGTCTAGGAACAAGAGTCCAAGTTTTGTTCTTCTTTATTTGTTCTATTTCTTCATTCATTGCTTCAATCCAACTTTCATTATCCAAAACATCTTTAACATTTATAGGTTCAAATTCAGCAAGTAAACATGTACCTTTCAATTTGTTTCTTATCATTGTTCCATCTGATTTGTCTCCAATGATCTAATCAAGTGCATGATTCCTTCTAACATATCTTGCTAACACAAGTTCTTTGGATTTGGAGTGTGTTTTAGTGATTTCATCATGAACTTCAGTATTAAGCTTGGGTCCCACTGATTGTGACTTGGGTCCATCAAACTTTTTTTGCTCTTGTGGGATCTTGGTAGCTTCTGACTGCAACTCCGATCCTTCAGACTGTGACTCAGGTTGCACTGTCTGCAACTCGGTAGCTATTGGAGATTTTGGGGACTTGGGAGATGAAGCCTCCTTTATTCTAGATGGATTTGGTAGGTTATTAGTTTTGTAGTAAACAAATATTTTTTAATCCTCTGGCTCTTTGTTGCTCTCTTCTTCACTCTTTTCTGCAAACTCATCAATTCTCACAAGTGCACTTTCTATGATTTTATGAGTAGACAAATTTAAACATTTGTATGTTTTACTTCTGCGTGAGTATCCTAGGAATATGCCTTCATTACCTTTGAAATAAAATTTACATTTCCTAGATTCCTTCAAGATACAACATTTGATAACAAATATTTTCAAGTAAATTGGGTAAAAGCACAAACCTGTGTCACCTTTTATAAAGGAGAAGTGATATCAGAATTTAAAGTCTTCAACTTTAACGAAATAAAAGTGGCATTTGTGCTTAGAATTTGAAGATGATGTAAACTAATGAAATGTGTAAAATTGGATGAATTTTATGTCTATAATTTTTTTTTATAAAATTGAGTGAAAATTTTATGTATTTTTGAATTTTTAAAGTGTATTTTAAATTTTTTTTAAAATACTAAAAATATAGAGTTTTTTTCCCGTCAAACAAATATATGCAAATGTTCATATTTTGGTTTGATTTTGGAATATGTTAGAGTTAACATGTATACCTGGTGCACCGAAAAAGAAAAATTAAAATTCGGCTAATATTTTTGAAGTTATAACTGGTCAAAGTCAAAGTTATAAAAAATAGATAGTTTTTTTCTCTCGTCAAACTTTTTCCATCAAATCTACATATTTTTTTTTAAAAATTAATTTTGTAACATGATTTACTATTTTTTTCTTATTTTTGAATAGACATCTTCCTGAATCTTAAGATACCTACTTGTAATATTTTCAAATTATAACATATTATTCATAATCAAAACTTTAAAAAAATTATACAATCATAATCATGACTCCGAGAACTACAAAAGTATATTTTTAGTTTTAAAAAATACTTCAATTTAGTAGGTCAAATTGGCCTTCAAAGTGAGATGTTTACAGAAGTTCTGATTTTTGCTTGTTTGGCTGCCACATAGGCTACCACACAGACTGTTTCAGCCGTAACCGTTTCGGCCGAAACTCCTGGCGGCTTGAGAAACCACTAGCAATTAGTGTGACTTTTTGATATAAAAAAATATTGTTTTCTCTTTTTAAAAAAATTAAATATACAGGGATAGCGAAAATTGGAAGAAGATTTGCAAAAAATAATTAATTTTAAAGCAATTTTCAACAATTGTTTTGCGGATTTAATCAATATTGCAAAGGATCAAATATTTTGAAGGTGCTTTTTTTCTCTTCTAATTATTTTTATTTTTATGTATTATATATTGAACCATTAGCTGATATTTAGTGAAATCTAAATTTTATTTTATTTTATTTTTCTATAGATTGAAATATTCAATGGGTAGTAAAAGGAAAAGATCAAGGAAATATGATTGAAAAATAGATGACAAAATGAAAGGTCATACAAAACATGCTCAAAACCAACCTACTGAAATTCCTGAACATGATGAGATTCATGAAGAAAATGAAAGTAATGAAGAGGAATAAATTGGCAGTTCTATTGATAGAGACAAATTAGAAAGCATACAAAATTTGATGGATTTGGATGAAGAACTACTTTTTAACCAAATTCCATCTAAAGATATGATAAATGATAACACTATCAAAAAGCATTGTCAAAACATGTGGGATGAATATTTCAAGGATAAAAGTATATTTGGATAGGCACAATTATTTGTCAAGTTATTTAGGAGAAGAGATATGAGACTTGTTTTAGAGTTGTTGGGTGTTGATAACAGGAAAAACCATGCTCATAATATTAATAAAACAATAGTTGAAAATTTGCAAAATGCTTATAACAAAATTGACAACACAACTCGAGGAGGTGATTTGAGTAATGCACGTAGAGCATTGATGACTACTATATCTAGTAGAAAATTGACACATAGAAAAAAGGTACGTGCAATTTTTGATGTACTACATATATCTAGAAGAACTGTCTAGAGATACATCAAGAGGAGAAATATGCTAGATGATAACATTGAGAATAACTGGGTGAATATTTGTAGAGTTCCTCGAAAAGACAGGATTTCTGAAGAAGTAAAAAGATAAGTTATTGAATTTTGGACCACACATTCTCGTGTTTCTTCCAACAGGCGTGATACTATACAAATTAAAGATCAAGAAACAGGGGCCAAAATTGAACATCCAAAACATTTCATAGATATAACTCAAAGTGAACTTTTTGAAGCATTCAAACAAGAATTTTCAAATGTCAAAATATGTCAAAGAATGTTTGAGAGTTTATGTCCTTCCTTTGTATGCATAAATAAGATGCGAGAAACTTGTTGTTGTAGAAATCATGTTGAATTTGGTCTACACTTGTAATCATTTAAAAAAGTTATGGCAATACTTGATCCTAATTTGGTCATCCCTAGCAGTACAACACAATTTGTGAGGTCCATATTATGTGATAAATTAGAAGATTCAGATGAATTCAAAGTACAATGTATCAAAAATCAGTGTGAAGTTTGTGCAAATTTACACAAATTTTTTGAAATTATGCAAGTTGAGAATATTAATGAATCCACACCAGTTTCATGGATGAGATATGAATATGAGACATACCAAAATAATAGAGGGGATGAATCCATAAAAATTGTATTGAAGGAGAGTGAATTGCATTATGATGAGTTCATGGCCAAGTTTCGTCCATTGATATATCCACATATCCAACATTGTCATGGTGCACGATGGCAAGCTAAACACTTTCGTGATTCCAAAAATTGTTTTCCACCTGGTTGTATACTTTCAATTGTAGATTTTTCTGAGAATTATACATTTGCACCTCATACAGAGCTTCAAAGCCAATATTATCATTTTAAACAAGTTGCAATATTTGTGCAAGTGACCTATAGACATGCACAATTTGAGGTGGATCAGATAGAAAGATTGGATGAAAATGAATGCATCATCATCAAAGAGGTTCATTTCTATATTAGTGATGATAAAGTTCATGACAAGAGTTATGTGGCTCATTGTTTTGCAATATTCTCTGAAGATCTCAGAAATCGTGGAATAAATGTTTCAGAGCACTGGATTTGGTCTGATGGATGTGCAGGTTAGTATACACAAAATAGTTACACATTTATTTAACTTTATTTTAACTTGTATTTATTTGGACATGTCTATTTCTATTTAATATATGTACTTGGATAATTGTAGATACTTATCATGTTTCACGTTCACAAGACAATTCAAATCTGCAAAAGCATTTAATTGGTTAGCAATGCAACATGCTAGAACCAATGTTAAGTTTTTATGGAATTTCTTTGAAAGTGGACACGGAAAAGGGGAGCATGATGGAGCAGGAGCATGTATAAAACATGCACTTCGACAACATGAACTTGCAGGTAAATATATGCATTTTTTAAATGTACATGTTTAATACTCTAATAGCATATATTTTAAATTTTATATATACATGCATATTTTATGTACATACAGGGAATAGGATAGAGAGCGCAAATCAAATTGTTGAATGGTGCAAAGTTCATTTTGCTACTCGAGATACCGAATACAATAAGTGTTACTTTTGGGAGGTGAAAGGTGAACTAAGTTATATTTATTTTTAATGTCTTTTTCAAATCAAGTTGAGTTTTTAATTAAATATTTATTTTGAAATATGACAATTAGTTTTTGTATTTGTAACAGATATAGATCGATCTAATCCATACAATTGTCAAACGATTTCTGAAATTAGAAGTTTACATCAAGTGATGACTACAGGAAACCATAAACCTCCAGTACTTAAAGTAAGAAAGAAAACATGTTTTTGTGATGACTGCATTAAGGACAATGTAGTGAGTGCATGTGAAAATATTGAGAATGGATATGTTTCACATTGGGATTTGAAGGAGATAGTTAGAAAGCCTCCTTTTGAAGATGTTGACATTGACATTGACATTCATGATCATGTATTTTCAGCTGATTATGAGCGCATTTCTGATTTAGTTGTGGCAAGTTTGTGTGCATATATACATATATATAAATTAATATACATGTATATTTTTTTTAAAATTAATTTATATTTATCTTTTTATATACATGCAGGAGATATTTTTGCAGTTCAAGCCTTACTAGATAATGCAGAAAATGTGGACTATTATCTTTTAAAATGCACAAAAGCAAAACACAAGTTGCTAGAAGGAACTATAGATACTGATGAACAGTCATATCCAATTGGATCAGTTGTTATTGAAGGAACATATTATCAAAAAACAAGGGTAATTGGTAGTGGTATTGAATTTATTGAATACAAGCCTGGAGAAAAGGTTTTACACTACAGTAATCATGTTATAGCAACCAAATTACAATTTGAAGCAGTATAAAGAAAAGGATGTCGTGGAAATCAAAAGTGGAAATTGCCTATTGAAGAATATGAAAAACTTCTAGAGATAATAAAAAGTAGAGAGGATCTTAACAATACATTGTTTGTGGAGCTCTAGTTTACCTATGTACTTATTGTGGAGCTCTAGTTGAGTTATGCCTGTATAGCTCTTATACTTTCATATTTAATATTGAGAGGATATTTGTTTTATAAATTTTTGTACATTGGATCATTTATCTTGCATATGCAAAATTAGACATGTATTGTTATTTTTATTTAAATTCGACATGGATATGTCATTTAAGACCAGGTCTCTTAGGACCTCCCCTTAAGACAACCTTTTTAGTATTTGTATGTATTTGTATGTACATATAATCTTTATATGTTCTTATATGATACATTCTTTATGTTTGTATATAATCGTTATGTTCTTACATGTATATGTTATATGAACTATGTTACATATTACATGTACATTATATTTTATTAATTAAATGTTGTTAATTATAGTTAATTAAGAATGTATGTCATTAAATACAATTAATTAAGTCATTAAATAGAGTTAATTATTAAGACATTAAATATAATTAGATTAAATATAATTAATTTAAAGGTTAAATATAGTTAATTAAGGCATGTCATTAAATAGAGTTAATTAAGTCATTAAATAGAGTTAATTATTAAGACATTAAATATAATTAGATTAAATATAGTTAGTTATAGTTAATTAGGTTAAATATAGTTAATTATAGTTAATTAAGGCATGTCATTAAATAGAGTTAATTAAGTCATTAAATAGAGTTAATTAGTAAGACATTAAATATAATTAGATTAAATATAGTTAATAGGATTAAATATAGTTAGTTATAGTTAAATAGGTTAAATATAGTTAATTATAGTTAATTAAGGCATGTCATTAAATATAGTTAATACATGATCTACATTAAATATAATTAGACTAAATATAGTTAATTATATAGTTAATTAAGACATGTCATTAAATATAAGTTATATTGTTATGTACATCGACCATTAAAATTATATAGTTAATTACACTTAGATTAAGGCGTTAAGATGAATAACTATACATATACATGTAAACTTGAATATTGAAAATATGAATAACATATAGAAACATGTGCATAACACATACATAAGTCACATAAAAGATGAAGACATCAAAAGATCAATAAAATAGACGTCTACAATATAAGATCAATAACATACATGTGCATATATCTGGAGAATATAATGTACCCATATCAAATGTATAAAAATAGATCATGTAGATCAAATGTCTGGAAATAACATATATAAAACATCAAAATCTCCATATAAACATGTATCTGGACATAACATATAAAACATCATTTAGTGTCCATGATATAAACACGTATCTAGAAATAACATATAAAACATCAAAGTGTCCATTTAAACTATGTATCTGAAAATAACATATAAGACATCAAAGTGTCTGGATATAAAATGTATGCATATGGAAATAACATATAAAACATCAAACTGTCCATATAAATATGTATCTAGACATAACATGTGTGTAATAAAATAAAAGGCCACATATGATCTAATCAGCTACATCCCCCCTCCTGATCCTAGGCCTTGTCCCCAAAAGGGTCTATCAGCTGCATCTGAACCCTGTGTCAAATGATAACAAGTGAACCATTTAATTATGTGTATAGACAAATTATATGAAGATCTACATGAATATAAATCAAATATATATATATATATATATATATTGTAACATACCTAGGACTCACGACGTGTAGGATCTGTCAGTGTTTGCAGATCAACAAAACGTAACATACTATCACTCAAACCCTATAACACATACAGAAACACACACATATACATTAATTTAAACATATAGACATATTATTTACTATAATAAAAATAAATCTAAACATATAGAGATATTTACCGTAGCATTATGTAATGCTCTGTCGATTTGACTGATATCTGAATCATGTAATGAAAAAATAGTATCAGCATCCAAGTCAATAGTGTAGCCCTGATTTGAAAGCATGGAAGTAAATAGACCAGGTTGTATGGTGCCACTGAGATCCTGAGTAGGGGGGGGGGGGGGGGGGGGGGGGGGGGGGTGCTGTAGGGTCCTGAGTAGCTGGGGCTGGTGCTGTAGTTGGGCCTGTGTAGCAGTAAGAGTAGTAGAAGGTGCAGGAATGTCCTCTTGCCTCTATGAATCCTCTGGGATTGCTGTACGTGACAAAATATGTCTAATCTGAGAGCTCATGTCACGAAGTGGAATCCCTGAGAGTGTAGATAATGCTCGATATGCATCTAAAAGATTAGATGCTAAATATGATGCCAAACGATGCAATGCATCCACCTCTAAGACTGCAAAAATGTCTACAAGAGAAGGTATGTCTGCAACTCCATAATCATCATCAACAGGTGTGCTAGATGATGCAGCTGTGGGAGTGGTACCTCAAGATCATAGCATATATCGACTACATTGATCAGAAGAAATCTCGTGTAACTGTGTGGCAACAGTGGCGATGCTCAAAAAAATTTGTGTCCTAATTGTGTCATCAGGAACACTCTCACCTGCAGTAGCCATCTATGGACCTCTCGGCATAACCAAAAGGTTTGGACCCACCATTGTCTGTTTGTTAATGGGCGCAAGAGTGTCCACGGGTCTAAATCTGTCAGAAAGTCTCCCCTGATCCTGCCCAACATGCCCTGGATAATTTGTATAGTCAACATCATAGTGTAAATGAAATTCTGCAAACAATTGTTTGCAAAAATATAGGGGGAACTCATCCTTTTGTGGCCATCTATGATGAGTAGCCAACCAATGACGATACATCAATGGTGCAACGAGTGGATCAGTACACTTCATCACAGAGTAGCCTCTGACTCTATGACGATCTGCATAAGATGGAAACATGGTTTTCACCATGCCGGTGGAAACCTCAGTGTCAATCTGTGTGTACTTCACAGTGCCAGTGACACTGTGAGATAAAGAAGAATAAAATGTCTCAATGCTCATATCATCAAAAGGGTTGTATGATTCAACTGTCTGAATCATACAAAATAACTCCTCTCGCATCGCTATGACCTTCTCCCTATTAGGGAGGGTGGTAGAAGAGGAAAGCGAGGTATCCAAAACCTGCATAGCACGAGATAATCTCGCCACTGTATCTCTAAATAACTGTTGTCTATCATGGGTGGAGGTCGATCTACGTGCTGTACCAGACTCAACACTCTGACCCCCACCACGAACACTAGCATCACCTGAGGATGCAGGAGCACGATCCCCAGAACCAAATGCCATAATGTATATGTGAAAATAAACATGAGAATATGAATGTGAAGCTACAATCTGAGTGATAAATATCTAGAGATCTGCACATGCATATATATACAAATATAAAAATACAAGTATATTTAAATTAAAATAATTAAAAGTTAAATTTAATTTGAAACACATGTACATATAAATACACAACATTAAATGTATGGTGCTAAATGAACAATCATGTAACATACACATGTATTTTAAAACAAATTATCTTAGAGACCATATCTAATGTACATTGTAATGTGCTCATGCAAATGTGAAAAATAAATATTCGTACATGTACATGTATATGCAATAAAAATAAAATAAAATTTCTTGATTAAATGATAACTAAGTGTACACATGTACATACATGCAATAAAAAAACATAATTCTTGACTAAAATCTAAATTTTGATGTAAATGCTTTGATGATTATGGGGAGTGTAGATGAGAGTTAGGACATAGGGATAGAAAAATTTGTTACTAGATAAGTAAATGAGTTTAGTTAGCAAATGTTAGTTTACAATTTAGAACTCATGACTTAATTTAGTAGTTTGAATTGGAGTTAAGAATGTTAATAAAGTAAATGGGATATAGTTTTATTAAGGTTGATAGTAAGGTCAGTCTATTATGTGCTAGTAAACATATGAATACCTATTACAACCTATAACAGACGTAATGACCTAGTAGGAGTCCGTAGGTCCCCTTAACATATATATGGATAAAAATACCTAGAAATGTATCATGAGGTTGTTATGTGTCATTTGATAATGTAAGAATCATCATTACCTAATAAGACCTATTATATCCTAATAATACATATTAAGAGTTATTAGAACCTAAAAAAAATAGTATGACCTATTACGACTCCTATGTCCCCTTAAGACACACATGTATGGATAACGTATTGAAAAATGTAGTTCACATAAGTGATCTTAATGTGTTGTTTGGTAATGTAAGACTCATTATTATCTGACAATACCTATTATGTGCTAGTAAACATATGAATACCTATTACAACCTATAACAGACGTAATGACCTAGTAGGAGTCCCTAGGTCCCCTTAACATATATATGGATAAAAATACCTAAAAATGTATCATGAGGTCGTTATGTGTCATTTGGTAATGTAAGAATCATCATTACCTAATAAGACCTATTATATCCTAATAATACATATTAAGATTTATTAGAACCTATAAAAAATAGTATGACCTATTATGACTCCTATGTCCCCTTAAGACAGACATGTATGGATAACGTATTGAAAAACGCAGTTGACATAAGTGATCAAGTAATTTTTTGTTTGGTAATGTAAGACTCATTATTACTTGACAATACCTATTATGTGCTAGTAAACATATGAATACCTATTACAACCTATAACAGACATAATGACCTAGTAGGAGTCCCTACGTCCCCTTAACATATATATGGATAAAAATACCTAAAAATGTATCATGAGGTCGTTATGTGTCATTTGGTAATGTAAGAATCATCATTACCTAATAAGACCTATTATATCCTAATAATAAATATTAAGATTTTTTAGAACCTATAAAAATAGTATGACCTATTACGACTCCTATGTCCCCTTAAGGCACACATGTATGGATAACGTATTGAAAAATGTAGTTGACATAAGTGATCAAGTAATGTGTTGTTTGGTAATGTAAGACTCATTATTACCTGACAATACCTATTATGTGCTAGTAAACATATGAATACCTATTACAACCTATAACAGACGTAATGACCTAGTAGGAGTCCCTAGGTCCCCTTAACATATATATGGATAAAAATACCTAGAAATGTATCATGAGGTTGTTATGTGTCATTTGGTAATGTAAGAATCATTATTACCTAACAATAACTAGTTGTTAAAATGAACATTATCAATATCTAAGTGTGGTTCATTCGGTTACTAGAGGGCCTATGTTATGGTTAGCATGTGGTATGGGTTATGATTGTAGTTAATATAAGGTTATGTTAGAAGGTGTATTTAATGTCAAAATTAATTTCACCATAAGATATTATTGTTTCACCTCTAGATCCATCAGGTTATGTTAGAAACTGAATAATGTCCCCTAAAGGTTTGCTACATTTTTTACTAATATTTTTCTACATGTTTACCTCATAACCTAATATTTTTCTATATTTTAACCTAATGTTTTTCTAAATTTTAACCTAATGTTTATCTATATTTTAACCTAATGTTTTTCCTAATGTTTTTCTATATTTTAACCTAATGTTTTTCTACACTTTTAACTAATGTTTTTCTATATTTTAACCTAATTTTTTTCCTAATATTTTTCTATATTTTAACTTAATGTTTTTCTACACTTTTAATTAATATTTTTCTAGATTTTTATATCATGTTTAACTACATTTTTGCTAACAAATTAATTTAAATACTATTCTAAAATAATCTAAAATAATTAAAATAATTTAAACATATTAAAAAATAAACAATTTAAAGCATTTCACTCACAAAATACGTCAAAAACAACTATTTTAAGTACGATTAACATCTATTAATCAAAAAATACGTTTAAAAACTATTAAAAAATGGAAAGGAAAAAACCACCAACTAGTTATGGTCGAAACCCTTAACCCGCTCTCCAAACATCCAGAAACCGCAACAGTAACAATGATAGCCGCTAGAGGTTTGCGCCAGTTTTCATTTCGGCTCAGGGTTTCGGCCGGAACCCTTTCGGCCGAACGTGTTTCGGCCGAAACAGTACGCGTCATGTAGGCACGTAAAACTGCCACGTGTGTACGACCAGAGCCGTTACGGTCGGTCGAAAGGGTTTCAGCCGAAATGGTACAAGATATCACAAACTGTGACAGAGCTTTGTGCTTTTACCCATATATCATCTTTTCATCTTAATATATGTAGATATAAGCTTTTGCAGTTTCTTCAATTTCTCCTTCTGTCACCTTGCTTGTGTCTAATTTGAAGTTTTACCTCTATGATTACTTTATGCAGCTCCAAAAGTAAGATCCTCTACATCAATGTGTAATATATGAATATCAACTCGTTTGATGTAGGGCACTCCTCTTGTTACTTAGATAGCCTTTGATAGGAGTATCACCCTTGATTTACCTCTTAGATACCCATGAGCATCCTTAGGTAATGGTTTTTTGAAGATATCAGATATTTTCTCCTTTGTGTTGGCATATTCCATCTTCACCTCTTTATCTTGAACTAACTCTCTCAAGCAATGATACTTGGTTGCAATGTGCTTTGTCTTTGTGTACATTACCAGATTCTTTGATATATTGATAACACTTGTATTGTCATAATAAAGTATCACTGGTTCTATGATCTCTTCCTTCTTTCCTTTGAGTAGATGTTTGATCCATACAATGTTTGTGCAATTTATAGCAATAGCAACATATTTAGCTTCAATAGTAGATTGTGAAGTACAACTTTGTTTCTTTCTAGTCCATGTAACTAGTCTCTTGCCTAAGAAAATTTCTCCTCCACCGATGCTCTTTCTTTCATCAATGTTTCCAGCCCAATCTTCATCAGTGTAGGCTCTCAATTCAAACTTTTCATTCTTCTTGTAGTATAAACCAAGCTCTTCTATTCCTTTCAAATATCTCATTATTCTCTTCAAAGCCATTAAATGATTCTCCCTGGGATTAGCAAAGAATCTTGCAACTATCCCTATAGGTAATGCAATATCAAGTCTGTCATGTACTACATATTGCAATTTGTCAATCATAAACTTGTATAATGTTTGATTCACCTCAGCAGAATCATCATTCTTTGACAACTTGTGTCTTGTTACCATAGTTGTACTTACTAGTTTGAAATCCTCTAATCCAAAAGTCTTCAATATTTCTTTGACATAGTTTGACTAAGTGATGTATATACCATACTTCATCTGATATACTCGCAAACCCAAAAAAAATTGATTTCTCCAAACATAAACATTTCAAATTCTTGCTTCATATGATTTGCAAAATCCTTACATAAAGCATCTTGACTTCCAAATATGATATCATCAAAAAATATTTTAGATAATAGAATACCTTTACCTTTCTCTATCTTTATGTAGAAATTTTTGTTATCATTAGTCCTTTCAAATCCAAACTTCACAAGATAATTATGAAGTTTCTCATACCATGCTCTTGGTGCTTGTTTCAAACCATATAGAGCTTTGTGTTGTCTACATACCATGTTCTTATTATTATCATCAACAAAACCTTATGGTTGTTCTATGTAAACTTCTTCCTCTAATATGCCATTCAAAAATGTAGATTTAACATCCATCCAATAAACTTTGAAACCTTTGTATGTAGCATAAGCAAGTAGGGTTCTTACTCCTTCCATTCTAGCAACAAGTTCTTCTTGTACATAACCTTTGTAGACTAATTTTGCTTTATTTCTTGTGACTTCACCATTCTCATCTAGCTTGTTTCTGAATACCCACTAGGTGTCAATCACATTCTTTTCTTCTGGTCTAGGAGCTAGACTCCATGTTTTGTTCTTCTCTATTTGTTTAATCTCTTCTTCCATGGCTTTGTACCAGTCCACATCTTCTAGTGCATCTTTTATTGCCTTGGGTTCCTTCATGCTCAGCAAACATGATTCACTTCTCAGTCTATTTCTTATAATTAGCATAGAATCTTTATCTCCAATGATTTGAGTAACAAGATGATGTTTTTTGACATACTTGGACAATCTTGGCTTAGCTCTTGTTTCTTCATTTTGTCTTTCACCTTCAGAATCACTATGTATATCTATGTCAGATATCTCAACATCTCTTTCATGTATACTAATCTTAGAATCAAAATGTCCATCCACTTCATTCTATAAATCGGCATTTGATAGCTCAGTTCCTAAATGCAACTCAGCATTCACAGGATGTGACTCAGCAGTCACTGAAACTTTCTATTGATTTGCAACTTGATTTGTAGCATCCTCTTCAACAAGCATTCCTTCATAAAAGTCTACAAATGATTTATATTCTTTTGACTTTTTCATGGGTTTATCCTCATGTACTTCTATATATTCATCAAAATTCACATTTGCACTTTCCAATATTTTTTTGGTGTTAGTATTCAAATGCTTATAAGCTTTACTTCTTGTGGAGTATCCTAGGAATATACCTTCTTCACTTATTGCATCAATCTTGTCATTCGTAACATCTTTAAGAATGTAACATTTACTTCCAAATACCTTAAAATATTTTACATTGGGTGGATATCCATACCATTGTTCAAAAGGTACTGAATGAGTACCTTTCTTGATTTTTACATAGTTCAAGGTATATACAATAGTACTTACAACTTCTCTCTAGTATTTCAGAGCAACATTCATCTCCATCATGAGTGTTCTAGCATAGTCCATTATAGACATGTTTCTCCTTTTACATATTCCATTTTGTGGAGGGGTCCTAGGAGCAGATGTCTATCTTTTGATTCGTCTATCATTACAAAACATCTCAAATTCATTTGATGTAAATTCTGCTCCTCTCTCTGACCTTAAACATTTTAGACTTTTACCTATTTCTTTCTCAACTCTTGCTAAGTATCACTTAAACATTTGAAAAGCATCAGATTTCTATTACAAAAACATCATAGAATAATCATCAACAAATAGCATTATATACTTATCTCCCTTGTAGCTTTGCACTTCAATTGGTCCACACAAGTCAGTATTGTACACTAAGAAAAGTGCACATCCCTAAACCCTTCTATCCAAGGTTTTCCATAGGTTGGAAAGCTTGAAATGATAGCTTAGGGCTCCCTATTCATGGAGTGCAAAAAGCATACAAATGAACATAAAATGGCTCTCAGTTGAGCCTTTGGAATGCAACTCTTGCTAGTAAACCATGAAATGGAAGATTCTTTAAGCAAGAGCAAGAATGCTAGTGTCAAAGAACTCCTGAATATGCAATGCAAGGATGAGAGTAAACTAAGATGAAATGCACAATACAACTAAGCTAAGAAAATAAAAATATAACATCCATACTAATTAGACTATGTGATCTAAACTACTTGCAAAAGAACTACACTATATGCAACTAAACTAGGATGTCATGTGACAAAATGTTATGGATGCAAGAAATGTAGACAAGAAATGGTATTCTCTACAAAAGCTCTCAAGCATTCAAATATAAAACCTATAGCATAACAATACTCAAGAGTGTGGATCCTTTGAGGGGGAAAGTTCTCTTCCTTATAAAACCATACAGATGGTAGAGATCAAAATTGAGATGGTAGATGATCAACAGTTGAATTCAAAAATGAGAGGAATTTGTGTGCACACACAAGTCAACCAATAGAAAATAAGTTGACTTGTCATATAAGACAAAAGTCTCACAAGCCTTTTCTTTTAATTGCAAAATAGAAAAAGAACTTTATGTGTGCACTTTAAGTGGGTTAGAAGAATGGGGTCTTTTATTTAATTAAGAGGGGACATGTTCTTATAATCAAATAATGAAATTAGGATAGCATAGTCAAACTATAGGTTATAATCAAATTAATTGATTACGAGCAATTTGGTCTAGGTAAATGATTAATTAAAAATAGTCAAAACACTGAGAAGGGGGCTAATAGTCTAGATGACCATTTTTACGTGATTATATTTGCTCCTCTTTGACTAATTTGTGATCAATCTAGGAACACATTACATCAAAGAAAATAGAAGCCAAGTAGGTAGCAATAGATATAGATATCTGATTTTGAAGAACGAAATGTAGAAAGAGATAGCAAATCCTAAATGTATAGCCTAATAGCAATAGTATTGAACACTAGGAAAAGAAAGATGATGTCAGAATCCAAGAAGGATGCTAACACCTAGCAAAGTAGATAAATAAAGAGCAAGTGAAAAGATCAATCATATGCTCCTAAGAAATAGACAGCAGTAGCAAGCGATGATAAAGTATTTTTGCCCCCTCGAGATCGAAATCAAAATGAGGTAAGGGGGATGCAAAAATGAGCTAGATATGAATAAATTGAGATATAGAAATTTCCAAGATGATAGATAAATGATTAGAACGAAAGAGTGACTATAAGAAACTGATAGAATGCCCTAGTTTGACCAAAGTTGACCATGAAGGATAAAGCATAAAAATTAGGTCAAATCGAGTAGAAAAGTGATTTTAAACATGAAAAGGTGAATAGAAGGAGATATGAGCATAGAAATGGTGAAGACATGAAGAAATGAAGATGCCCTAGTGATGATTCGAAGATTAGACCTCAGAAGGTCAGCTAACTGCTCAGAAGAAGGTAGAAATTTAAAATGTGATTTTGACTATCAAGATGAACTCAAATTTCAAATTCAATCCTGAAAATGGATCTAGGATGTCTAAATTAGCCAAAGGTACAATTTTTACAGAATTCTAAGGAGTTTGAAAATTAGGTCAAAATGAGGTCAGAAGCTATAAAAGGGGCCCAAGTGTCATTTTCAAATTCATTTGTCTTTTTTGATTTGGTGAGATCTTTTGAGTGGTCCAAAGAGCATCATGGCATTAGTAAGTATTCCAACTCACAAACATCATTTTGAGCATAGTCGATTGTACAACCGGCCAGACGACTACTAGGTGCCAATAAGTAACAACTTTTTTGTCATTTTTTGAGCATTTATGAGCTTTTTCGCACGTTTGAAGGGTTTGGACACAAAATATCAAGCGATATTTTAAAAGTATCACACGGGTACTATACAAAATATTGCATGATATTTCTCATCATAAAAAGTGTCGCACACATCGGTTTAGGTTTTTCATATAGGCCATACCCATTTATTGCCCAGACCAGTGCAAAATATCGCATGACAAAATTGTTTTACATTGTTTTAGAAAAAGTATTGCATGATACTATGTCAGAAAATTATGTCGTCTACATGTAGAAAAAGTATCACACAGCATAATTTTGAGTTTTTTTTGTTGAATTTTTTCATTATGATCACATTTGCGATATGTTACTAATGTAAACATGTTTCATGTTTACAGGAGGTATTTTTGGCACTACTTATCACAGCCCCCAAAGTGGTGGGTTTGCGAGTTGTGCAGTATTTGACTGATGCTGAGCATGTTGCCATATCGACCATGGGATTGAGATTTTTTTTTAGATGCCCCATATACGGGTGAACCATGGGTTGCTGACCACATTGGCTGAGCGGTGGCATAGCAAGCATAAAACCTTCCATCTACCAACTTGAGAGGCCTTAATTACATTAGAGGATGTGTATCAAATTTTGGGAGTGCCTTGTTATGGTGATACGGTAAGTTGTATGCTTGATTTCTCGGTCATGTGTTAGCAAGTTTGATTTTTGATGTCGAGTATATTGATGCCAAGTTTGGTGATATGTTACAAGTGTACTATGATTGGACCCTGACAAAGGGGCGGGTGATGATGTAGCAGATGTTTCAGGATGTTACCATCCTAGATTGTCATTTGAGTTGGGAGAGACAAATCGATGATTATGGTTATGACTACCCTCTGTAGAGCTTGTTATGTTCTTTGGTAGCCCAAGCCTTGGTGATAGATAGGGGCCAAAAGGGCTTCCCAATGGGATGGGGTCGACTAGTGGCCAATTTGATTGCATGGCCACACAAGATGGCATGGGGGCCAATGATACTAGTAGATATATACCATGAGCTTCATGAGATAGTGTATCATAGTGGTGGTTCTTGGGCACATGGAGTAGTTTTGGCACAAATATGGGCTTGGGAGCACATAGTTGTAATTTGACCATGACTGCATCCTCGAGAGTGGAGCCAGCCATATATTTTTGGATAAACAAGATTTATCCCCTAGACTCATAGTGGGGACATCACCTACTACTGTCATATTTTTAATGAGCTTACAACATTTACATGGCACCCTTATCGAGAGTGCGGCAAATGGTCTGATGCCTGGGAGTTAGAGTACATGAGGTATAGCAAACTATTGGTAGGTAGGCATAGCGAGATTGTGGAGTGGTTTGCTATTAGCCAAGTATGGTGGTAGTTCACAGAGCAACAAGTGGCATCATTAGAGACCACTACATATGCTTGGTTTCATTTAGATGAGGCACGTGGATGAATCTCGATGCCGGATTACCATAAAGTGGTATGAGAGACAACTGCTTTAGTGTGGACTCCCTAGGATTATTGCCCAGATGTGGAAGATGTAGGAGTAGACCTAGTGTATTTGTATGAGATGTAGAGACATCTGTTTCCTCGATTTACAATGCCTGATGTGCTACCTATAGTGGGGGACATGGAGGTGGTGGAGGTGGAGGTAGAGGCAAAGCTGGAGGTAGGGGTGTGAGACAAATGGAGGTTGGAGAGGGATCTTGATCAAGGAGGAGGAGGATGCAAGCATAAACCATGAGGGAGATGGAGGAGGAGGCAGAGGAGGAGGAGGAGGTGCTACTAAGGTGACAGTGAGTGGGGAGAACAAAGGCAGAGTCAGCGCAGCTAGCTAGGGGGGTGATGATTAGGATGCATAGATCCATACTTTAGAGGTGGAGCTATAGGCAGTTCAAGTAGCGATTATAGTAGAGATCAACAACTCATAAATGAGGAGGTGCAAGGAGATGAGCTCTGCAGGGAGTGGGATGATGCAAGGTGAGAGGTAGCTCATCATGGTGCACATGTTGCATACTATTACGCCACCTACAGGGATGTAGTGCCACCAGAGCAGGAACTTCCTGATTACTCAGAGCAAGTGGGTAGATCAGAGGGTGCAGTATAGTGGTCGGATAGGAGACAAGCTCCACCACCAAGGCTACCACCTCCTCCTATTACAGAGGATGGGAGTCAGTCATAGGTCGATACTGATATTTTTGATATTTTGATTGTACATCATGTATTCTTGAGATAGATATCCAGATTTTAGATCTCATTTTTGTATATGTACTGTGACACACACACACACACACACACACACACACACACATATATATGAGATATTGGATTCAATTGGCAGTCTTGTGTACTTGTCTCAAATGGATGTTTCAACATTTTGATTTTCATGTGATGTTTTTGTTTCTGTTTCTTGCTCATGTATGCATTTGGTTGGATACTTATGCTCATGTATCTCTCTTATGTATGATTTTTTTTAGCTCTCATGTGTATGATATAAACTATGTTTCTAAAAATATGTGACACTTGGATAGATTGAATGTGATGTTCAGACTGGGGCGGGGGCCCTAGCTCGGTTGGCTAAATCTTCCCTGTTGTAGGGGGTTGGTCACGGGTTCTAGTCTCCCCCGTCCTCGTGGTACCGGTGGGCGTGTCGCGCCAGCACTACCGGTCATGTTAAAAAGTTTACCAGGCACACTGCAGTTTATAGGGGGGCCGTGTTGCACCGATTCCTGCAGTCTAAAAAAGAAAAGAAAAAAAGAATGTGATGTTCAGACTAACCCCTTATGATGATAGGATAGAAAGATAGATATGAAATGAAAGATCAAGAAGGTGAAAGGCATGATAAAGAAAGCAAAGAAGGATGTGAAAGTAGTTAGTTGATATGTCTACAAAAAGGATAAAGAGAGAGTTCTCCCCATATGCAAGAATGCAAGACTAGATTAGAAAAATGATCCTGAAATGCAAGCTAGTATGCAAAGTGGTTTACCAGCAAGGGACACATAACATTTAGATTCGTATTTCATCATTGAGCATTTATTAGGGAAATCATGAGATCATACAACCATGACTAGTATAACTATGAGGATATGAATATGATAGATATTAGATAGGTATGTGGAAATCCAATCTAAGCATCAAAGTCATAGAAGTCAAGATGACTACACGATTAGATTCCCTAAATTTAGTATAGCAAGATTACACCTGCATCAAGGCATAAGTGCCAAGGTAACCCTGGATGTGGTCTTGCAAAAAATAGTCAAGGATGATACGTTTATAAGTCAAAGTGTCAAATAGGAAAATCATGAATGCTGAAAACACTATAGACAAATAAAGTATACCCACAAGTAGAAATCAAGGAAACGTGCCCCATGCCCCTAGTCTTCTAGTCAACAACATCCTCGAGACACTATTAGGGAGGGAACACATAGTAAAGAAATCATCACAGACAACACACAAGGTAAATAAAGATCAGCATAGCTCAATCATTTAAGTGTTTAAGTGCATGTGTGTAAGTTACTTGGCCATTTCTTCAAGACTTGATTTTGATAGTGAGAAATATCATGACATCAAAGACCATAGGTAAACTATATGAGAAGTGTTGAGAAACACTTAATGTCAAGTTGGGGGTGGTGTTGAGAAGCATTGGTCTGTGAGTTGTCAAAGAAAACCCTAATGCACAAGAATACCTCAATAGGCTAAACCATGATGTCCCCAAGATAGAGACAAGAAATAATCCCAAGCTAGGAAATGTGTAGCAAAATGGGTGATTGAGACTAATAGATATAGGTGCAAGGGTCTCAAGAAACGCCTATTTCTAGGTTTTCACCACTAGGCAAATTTCTTTTTTTTAGGACTTTTAAAAAAAAATTTGTATTTTTGAATTTTTTTTATTTTTTTGGTGATACATCAAAGTGCCTATTTCTAGGTTTTCACTAAGATGATCATTTTTTTAGGATATTTTCTTCTTTTTTTTGGGATTTTTTTAGTATCATAAATATGTATAAGGTAGCTAAGTAGTAAGCCTTTAAGCATAAAAAAATTTAAGTGTAGGACATTAATAGGCTCTGCAAGTTCTTCACCTTCAGGAGTAGACAATTGATAAGTGCCAGACCCAAATGCTACTATGATAATGCATGGGCCTAACCAATTGGGTTCAAACTTTCCCTTCTGCTCTCTATGTTGTTGATTTTTTGGATTTTCTCTAAGCATGAGGTCACCAACTTGAAACTCATGTGGATGAACCTTTTTGTTATACTGAGTAGACATGCACTTTTGATAAGCCCTCATGTGATCAAAAGTTGCCTTACGACACTCATCAAGAGTCTCTAATTCCTGTATTCGCATAGCTTTATGGTCTTCATCAGTTATCAACTTATGTAAAGAGACTCGCAAGGAGGGGATCTCTACTTCTAATGGGAAAACAACCTTAGAACTATAGACTAAAGAAAAGGGTGTGGCCCCTATAGGAGTACGAATGGTAGTTTTGTAGGCCCAAAGTGATGTATTTATTTGTAGGTGCCAATCTCTCCCAAACTTATGGACTATGCGATGCAATATTTTTAGCAATATTTTGTTGGAGGCCTCTGCTTGGCCATTCCCTTAAGGGTAATAAATAGAAGACCAGTGTTGTTTGATCTAAAACTTCTTGCATAGCTACCTTAGGTCCTTATTTTTGAATTTTCTTCCATTATCAGTGACAATAGAGGAAGGAATACCATATCGACAAATGATGTGATTTAGTATAAATAGGGCAACATGTTTGCCTGTAGCAACAGATAATGGCACAGCTTCAACCTATTTAGTGAAATGCTCAATTGTTGTAATGATGAACTTGTGGCCACTAGATGAATTTGAGTGAATTTTTTTGACCAAGTCAAAGGCCCATTGTTGAAATGGCCAATATGTCATGGAAGGAATCAACTCACATCTAGGAGCATGAATTAAGTTACCCTGGAGTTGACATTTTTTATAAGACTTGGCATAACCAATAGCATCAGCTTGCATAGTCGACCAGTAATAACCTGCTCTAAGCAGCTTCTAAGCAAGTGCAAGGCCATTAAAATGTGCCCCACAAATGTTTTCATGGACTTCAGCAAGTGCCTTTTTAGAATTTACTAGCTCTAAACACCTAAGCAATGTCTCGTCTAGACCCTTTCTATACAAGTCACCAGAGACCAAAATGTAATGTGAGGCATTGCAAAGGAATTGGCATTTTTGGTTGCGTGTGAGGTTCTCAAGAATAATTTGATCACATAGGTAAGAGAAGATGACAACATAGCGGGATGAATCATGACTTAGAGAAGATGGCAGCATAGCGGGAGGAATCATGACCTACCACAGTACAAATCACTTGATTATCAGAGGGATCATAAGCAGGATGACATAGTTCTTCCACCAGGAACTCAAATTGAGATTCATGTTCTTATAGTTGGAGAATAGATGCCAGAGTGGCCATAGCATCAGTAGTTTTTTTTCTACTCTAGGAATTTGTCTAAATGTCATGAAAGTGAAGTAGTGCCTTAGAGCATCTATCAACTTTTTGTAAGGTATCAACTTGTCATCTTTCGTTTGATAGTCATTATTTGCTTGGTTAATAACAAGTTGGGAATCTCCATAGATATGCAATTTAGTTATTCTCCATTCAAGAGCCATCTTGATCCCATTTGTTAAAGCCTTGTATTCTGCCATGTTGTTTGTACAAGGGAACAAGAGTTTGTAAGATTTGGGAATCATATACCCATGAGGGGAAACAAATAATATACCTCCTATAGCTCCATTTTGTGTATGAGAACCATCAAAGAACATTTTCCAAGTTCTCTAAATGATGTACATAATTGAGGCATCTAGAAATTCAACTTGTATGGGTGTTGTATCCTCTAGAGGAAAATTAGCTAGTTGGTCAACTATGGCTTGTCTTTTGATGGCTTTACGTTCGATATATTGAATGTCAAATTCTGAAAGAATCATCATCCATTTACCTAGACAACCAATAAGAACAGCTTTGCTCAACAGATATTTCAAAGGATCAATTTTAGCAACTAGGTGGATTGTATGTGCCAACATGTAATGTTGAATATGTTGAGAAGCGAAGACCATTGTAAGACAAGCTTTCTCAATGTTGGTATAGTTCAACTCATAAGAAACCAAAGTTCAACTGATATAATATATATCCCATTCTTTACCAGTCTCATCACTTTGGGCTAATAGTGCTCCTAGAGAAGAAGTTGTAGCTGAGATATACAAGATCAAAGGTTTTCCTGGAATAGGTGGCATCAAAACTGAAGGTTTTTCCAAGTGCCCTTTGATTTGATCTAGACTTTGTTGACACTCGTCATTCCACATATGGGTAGAACCTTTGTGTAAATTCTTGTTAAAATGTTAAACTTTATCATCCAATAGAGAAATAAACCTTCTTATGGATTGTAGATTTCCTTGTAGACTTCTAAGTTGACTAGTATTTTTTGGAGGAGGCATGTCCATGATAGTCTATACTTTTTCAGGATCAACTTCAATGCCTTTTACTGAGATAATGTAGCCTAGTAATTTTCCAGAAGTGACACCAAAGGCACACTTTTTTGGATTTAGCCTAAGTTGGAATTGTTCCATATGGTCCAATATCAAACTAAGGTATTCAAGATGTGTGTCTCTTGTTCTAGATTTTGCCAATGTGTCATCAACATAATCTTCCATATTTTTATGCATCATATCATGGAATATGGTGGTTATTGCTCTTTGAAAGGTAGCACCAGCATTCTTGAGCCCAGAAGGCATGACGTTCCAATAGAAAGTACCCCATGCACATGTAAAGGCTATCTTCTCTTGATCAGCTAGAGCTATCTGAATTTGATTATACCCAGAAAACCCATCCATAAGGGAGTACATTTCATACCCTACAGTCATGTCCACTATCATATTAATGTTTGGTAGTAGGAAATCATCCTTGGGGCATGCTTTGTTAAGATCTCTAAAATTTGTACAAACTTAGATGGTTTTATCATGATTGGATACAGGTACAATGTTGGAGATCCATTCTGCATAATCAATTCCTCTAATAAAATTTGCACTCAAAAGTTTTTCCAATTCTTCTTTCACCAACAAAGTTACATGTGGATGCATCTTCCTCATTTTTTGTTTAACAGGCTTGATATGAGGAGAAATAGACAAATGATGCATGATAATTTATGTGTCAAGCCCAGGCATGTCTGAGTATGTCCATACAAAGTTGATCTTTTTATTTTGAAAAAATTGGACAAATTGCTCCTTTTCTACAGCTAACAATGATTGAGCTACATGAATAATTTTAGGAGATTCCTATGTCCCCAATTTGATTGGTTGTTTAGGCTCAATGAGAACCAATGATCTATCTTGAGAATAGCTTGGCAGACTACTAAGTTCCTCATCCGTAGGTGCCTCAAAGAGGTTTTCACCATTAGATACGTCTTTATTTTTACTATTTTTAGGTATAGAGACTACCACAATGTGTTTTTCACCATCTAATGGTTTATTTTTTCTTTTGATTTTATGACTAAGGTACTTGATATCTAATTATGTCATGTGAATCGCGAGTTCACTGGTGGAAGAAGTGACAGGTTCAATGGCATTTAGGTAACAACCAATTTCATAATCATTTCAAAAAGACTGTATTTTTGGTGTCTGATGTTGAATGGACCAATCTATGAGATCGAGATGAATCAATGAGAGTGAGGTAGAAGCTTCAAGGTTATTGATGTGAAAAGAGTCATCTCTGGTGACATGCGAAGTTGAGCCTATAGTGAATGTTGCAAAGGTATCCAGATTAGGAATAGTCCTAAAGGGACTAGTGTGACCCACTAAAGCATTTAGCGAGCCAAACTTATCAGACCTTACACTAGACTCATCTACCACATTTGATTGAATTGCATAAGTGTGAATGACATCAACCTCGAGTTCACAAGAGGTGTCTGATAAACTTTCCCATTCATACTCTTGAGAGTCTGTACTCTAATCTCTAGCAATTAGACAAGCAATATTTTTTCTAGTTTGTCCTCTATTTAAATATTCAAGGTCAAATTCATCCTATTCTAGTTGTCTAGAGGTGGAATCCTCATCATTATTATTAGTAGTGAATGTTTCTTCTCCCCAAAGAAGAGAGGTTATAGGTATAAAGTCTTCATCTTGCAAAATGGTAGCAACAAAGGGAGAATCATCATCCTTTGATTCACTAGATATGGGTGCATTTTGAGTAGATACTAGCATATTATTCTGTAGCCCAAATCCCAGGCCAACAATATCTCAAGCATCACGACCTTGAGTATGACTTAAAGGTTTAGCTAGGGCTTTTTTGTTACCAGTTAAGGACCCATGACTTTCATAGCCCATGTTTGCAAGCATCTTATATCATTTTCCATATCGTTTGGGAGAAATGGAAGTGGTAATTATAATATCCTCTTCATCTTCCTCTCCCCTATATATCCAGTCTTTAATAGCTTCTTCTTCTTTTTCTACTTCTAGGGGAATTGAGGACTAGAAAAAAGTGCCAAAAAGAGTCATGGCAGATGCAGAAGGTTTCTTTTTGGTAGATGGCTTCCCATAAGATTGAGGGGAAATAGGTAGAGCAAAAATAGAGTCTAAAGTGTATTTGCCCATACCAAGACTCGTCATTTTCATTTCTTGTTCACACTTTGTAAGAGACGATATTGGCTCATGAGAAGAGTGATTATGTGGAACCAATGTTTCAACAGTAGACAATGTGTTTGTGGCCACTGAGTTGTCACCGGGGACAACTACTTCAGTACCATTAAAAGGAAACTTGATGCACTGATGGTATGTAGAAGGCACCACTTGCATGTCATAAATCCATGGTCATCCCAACAACAAATTACATGCAAGGGGTATATCTAGGACTTGGAAAAAAACATCCTTTTCCACTGGACCAATTCTAATTGGTAGCACAATTAGACCCTTGGAAGGTCTTTCAACCTTATCATAAGCTTTTATGGTGATCTTGCACCTAGGATCAATAGAAAATTCTAACATGCCCAACTATTGGATCACATTAAAGGAAATAATGTTTAACCCTACACCATTGTCTATCAAGACTTGGTGAATGCAAGTACGAAAGATTTGGACTTTGACATGGAGAGCAAGGTTGTGGGGATGACTAAGAGCTTGGTAATCTTCTTCAAAATAGGTGAGGTGATCAGGTGAAGAGATATGATTCACCATAGCTTGGAACCATTCCACATCGATATCTGTGGGAACATTGGCAAAGCGTAAAGATTTTTAAAGGATATCCTTATGCAAAGGAGATAACTCTAATAACTTGAAAATGGAAATTTGAGCCAGGGTACACTATAATTGATTGACAAGGTCATAGTTAGAGATCCTAGAAGTGGTTGGTTGTTTAGAAGATGAAGTATTCTTGGAATCCTAGGCAACTTTTAGAACAACCTTAGATTGCCCCCTAGTAACGGCATTAAGTGGTTCACTTTGTGATGAAAAAGCATTGGTCACCCGAAGCACCACCTTAGGTCTAGAGTCATTATGGTATTGAGGAACATCACACATTTTTAAGACAACTTAGGTCATTTATCTACATATCAGTTGTCAGAATTATAACTAGCCATGCATAAATACTCAACAAGCTCAAGCATACTTATAACATTGTCTGTGTTAGCATAAGCATAGCTAATATTGGCATCATGATTCTTTTTAGCATATTTAGAGGTTTTACCCTTCTCATACTCTGGTAAGGGTTGCTTAAAAGCTTTGTGATCAATATTTTTGGCGAGACCATCTGTGACGACTTTGCCTTCCTCAATAAGATCTTGAATTGCATCTTTGAGCTTAAAACAATTTTTACTGTTGTGACCCTTGCTTCGATGATAATTGTAGATATGATCCTCTCTCCACCATGGGTTTTTGATGGGTGGGTCATAGGGTCAGGAATTATCTAGCAAAGTAATCAACTTTTTTGCAATTATATTTTTTAAGATCATTTCATAGGGCTCAACCATTGGTGTGTAAACACATCGTTTCTTGGTAAACTTAGAGTTTTTGTCAAGTGTTTGTGGTTTTTCATTTTCTTGTTGCTTTGTGGCATAGATGGTAGTGGAAAGATTGAATGTGGGTTCCTTGGTCTTAGGAGTGTCCACTACTCCATCATTGACAACATACTTGTTTTTATTCCAAGGTTTACCTTTGTCTTTACCATTTCCATTGTTGTTCTCATTTTTGTTTATGACAATATCACCCCTTTTGATAGCAACATCTTCAATACGATACGCACTCTCAACCATGGCATTGAAAGATGTGAATAGTTGTTTCCTTAGATCAAAGTATAATTCTAGTATGAGCATATTGACAAAAATATCAATTTTTTCAGCCTCAGGAACTTGTCGGGGATATCGAGAGTATAATGACCTCCATCGTTGAAGATATGTTGTGAAAGGTTCTCTCAATTTTTGTTTGGTGTTGCATAAGTCTAGCACTATTACAGGATGTTGAATATTATAGGAGTATTTTTGGATAAAATGTTGTGCAAGCTCATCAAATATTTTAAGAGGAGGACTCAATTTGGTGAACCATTCCATAGCTTGCCCTCATAGACTCCTAGGGAATAACCTCATAACAAAGGTGTCTTCATGCATAAAATCCATGCTAAGAGCATAAAAATTCCTCACATGATCGTGAGGATCACAATTTCCATCGTATTTTTCATACTTAGGAACCTCTATATCCTTAGGAAATGGTAGCATGTAGAGACTCCTATCAAATGGAAGTGCACATATTGATTCAAGAAATGAAGTTTCAGGTGGTTCTTTTGAAGCTTGCAGTTGTGTAAATTGTTTCCTCATATCTTGTATTTCTTCCCTTAATATTTCAATTTCAGTGGGTTGTCATTTTGGAATTATATGCTTTATATCAAAATCTTGGGGGAGTTTCCATCCTCTTGCTGCCATGTATCAGAATTTTTGGTCTTTGTTTTCCTCTAAAGCTCTAAGCATCATTTTTTGAGCAAAGCCATCTTGTTGGAATTTTATAACATCTTTGCTAGTTACTTCTTCATCACTTTCATGATGAGAAGGGCATGCACCCATGGTGACTCTAGGAGTTCTTGGCGGTGTGTTGTTGCTATCATTGCCATCAAAAGAATTTTGAGAGCAAGTCCTCTTGTTCCATTCATGGTAGGTATGGTTATTATTTTCAGCTTGTTGATGTCCTTTCTCCCTAGCATACATGGCTTCAAAGATCCTTTGATTTTCATGTGCTTGTTCCTCTAAATGACATTAGACTTCACTGGGGTGTACCATGGTGACCAAAATTTTCTCACCCTTAGGTGTCTCACAAGGTGTTGTGAATGGGTTTTCAAAACTGTAAAGCAAATTATGAATAACGTTAGTTGTTTAAGTTTTAATAGGCTCAGGGTCTTCCACACAAGGTTGTCTGTGAGGATGTCTAGGTGGGGTTTCTAATTGTTTGAAAACAAAAGGGATATGGCTACCACTCCCAACTTGAAATCTAGTTGTAACCAGCATGTAAGGACCTATCTTTGTTTAATAGGACAAGAAAAGTAAGTCAGATTTGAAGCTTTTACAATCAAGATTAGTCACTTGTCAAAGTGTGATATATGGCTTGTCAAACAAAGCTCAAGAATTTACAGCATTGGTGACTCGAGCCAAGTAAGTGAGCAAGAAGCTCAATAGCAAGTAGCTAAAAAGAATGGTAATTGGGTTTTGACAAGTGATTTATCAGTGGTGTTTCAAGACTTAAATCTAACAGAATATACCCATATTTTCAACCTAGGATAGCTTCCTACCATATGGATGTGCAACCAGGACCCAAGAAATGGAAGTGACGCACCCTAGACCAGAAAGACCAGAATGCAAATGTTATTTTGGAAAGGAATAGTTTTAGGTGATACATTCTTAGTTATTAGGTGATAGTAGGACAGCATAAAATTTTGTGTGATATACTTTAGAACAATAGGGCGATACTTTTCTTACAAACAAAAATTCACACAAACTGATGCGATAGATCTCAGTATAAAAGTGCGATATAACTCATAACAGGTGGGCGATACAATTTTGGAAAATTATAGTCGCACGATATTTCTTCAGATACCAGGCAACAAAGTGCTAATTTGTGTGTACAAAAAACCAATTTTGACTCCAAATTTTGTGTTTTACTATTGACAATCAACTAATTTTTCAAATTAGACAGTGTATGTTTCTAGTTCATGTCAGTTATCAGCAAGGTTTGCAAACAGTAAGTGTTTTAACATGTCTTAAACAGTTGAACAAGGGTAAAAACAACCTTGCCAACACACACTTATGATATCATAACAGCCTTTCTACTAATATTACCATAATTGTTTGATATGCAAGAACGTTAACACTAGTCAACACATTCAAAAATAGTAGCCAAGCAATCTATCTTAAGGTCATGATTCATCACTCAACAACTTGGCCCACGCTTGATGCTCCTTCGCCTCACACCAAGTGGTTACCCACAAGAGATATTGGCTTTTTCATAGAAGTTCCATAGGCACAACTAAGGGAACACATATGGTGAGTGTAAATCTTGGGGTGATCTGGGTAGTCCACTAGGATCGATCCTTGCACTAAGAAGTTGAGCGACAAAATAAGGTGGATACTAACCTACGGTGTCTAGATAGGGCTTTCATTCATAGTGTTCCTCTTGCACCCAATTAAGGCATACCCCACCTTGTGGTGGGTAATAGACCTCGTGGTCACAAGAGCACCTTAAGCATTCTTGCCTAGTGATCTCCCTACGGTCAAAATCCCATAATCGATCACACTAAGCGAAGACAAACACTACATCTACCCAGGTTTTGTGTCCTTGATAGCCTTGAGTTTATAGTGGGTTGGAAGAGCCAGGTAATTTTCTTGTCCCCACTTGGGTCGTTCCTCTTAGTTTGTTCAAGAGCAGGCCCTCTAAAGGATCCTAACTACCACAAAATGGATCCACTCTCAACGATCAAGATTTTTGATTCATCTCAAGGGTGAAGAGCATACTCTCCTACCTTGATTGCTTGCCCCAAACATGCCAAGAAGATTAAATTACCCTCTTGCTTTTGAAATCCAAAGGTGGGTCAAAATTTATGATTCACCGCAAGAGTGAAGAGCATACTCTCCTATCACCAAAGAACCTCAATCACAAGTTTAATGTGCCTAGAAAAGAACAACTAGTAGATGTCACACATGAAATAGGATAATAAGAAAATGTTTGGTTTTTATGTGTCAGGCAGCCCTACAAAAAATTGTTACTAACCCTTTTGCATTTGAAGCTTTGACATGCGTTCTTTTAGGCAATGTTTCAAGTTTTCAAAATGGCAACTTGCAACCAAAACCATTAGAACCACAGGTTAACTCTAAAAAAGAAAGAAACCTGTAAATGGACCTTTTTAAAATATTTTAAAGACCTATAAAAACCAACAACCAGCCAACAACAATTGAAAACTAACCAAAACACCCCAAACAATGAGCAATCTCTATCATGTGATAGTTTTTACTGGAAGACTGTCATACGATACTTCTCAGTATAGCCATGTGATAGAACTCCCTGTGTGATTTTTATTTTTAAGCCAGATGATAAAGTCTTCTATAGTAGGGTGATATACTTTAGTATGGTAGTGTGACCATTTTCAAATAAAGTATCGCACAATAGTTATGTGAACTATCGCATGAAATTGGAAAATTGTCACCCATAAGTTGCGACTTGAAAAAGAAAAAAAAGAACAAACAGCAAGTGAAAATGCAATAGAAATGGTAAAGCAGAGGACAAAACATGATGTTCTGCCCCACGGTGGATGCCAAAAATGTACACTAAGAAAAGTGCACTTCCCCAAACCCTTCTATCCAAGGTTTTCCATAGGTTGGAAAGCTTGAAATGGCAGCTTAGGGTTCCCTAGTCATGCAATGCAAAAATCATACAAATGAACATAAAATGGCTCTCAACTAAGCCTTAGGAATGTAGCCCTTGCTAGTAAACCATGAAATGGGAGATTCTTTGAGCAAGAGTAAGAATGCTAGTGTCAAAGAACTCCTGAATATGTAATGCAAGGATGAGAGTAAACCAAGATGAAATACATAATGCAATTAAGCTAAACAAATGAAAATATTACATCCATACTAATTAGACTATGTGATCTAAACTACTTGAAAAAGAACTACACTATATGCAACTAAACTAGGATGTCATGTGACAAAATGTTATGGATGCAAGAAATGTAGATAAGAAATGGTATTCTCCACAAAATCTCTCAAGCATTCGAATAGAAAACCTATAGCATAACACTACTCAATAGTGTGGATCCTTTGAGGGGGAAAGCTCTCTTCCTTTTAAAGCCATATGGACAGTAGAGATCAAGATTGAGATGGTGGATAATCAATGATTTAATTCAAAAATGAGAGGAATCCATGTGTACACACAAGTCAACCGATAGAAACTAAGTTGATTTGTCATATAAGACAAAAGTCTCACAAGCCTTTTCTTTTAATTGCAAAATAGAAAAAAGAACTTTATGTGTACACTTTAAGTGGGTTAGAAGAATTGTGTTTTTTATTTAATTAAAAGGGGACATGTCCTTATAATCAAATAATGAACTTAGGATAGCATAGTCAAACTATAGGTTATAATCAAATTAATTGATTATTAGCAATTTGGTCGAGGTAAATGATTAATTAAATTAGCCAAAATGCTGAGAAGGGGGCTAATAGTCTAGATGACCATTTTTAGGTGATTACATTTGTGCCTCTTTGACTAATGTGTGATCAATCTGGGAACACATTACGTCAAAGAAAATAGAAGCCAAGTAGGTAGCAATAGATATAGATATATGATTTTGAAGAATGAAATGCAGAAAGAGATAGCAAATCCTGAATGTACAGCCTAATAGTGATAATACTAAACACTAGGAAAAGAAAGATGATGTCAGAATCCAAGAAGGATGCTAACACCTAGCAAAGTAGATAGATCAAGAGCAAGTGAAAAGATCAATCATATGCTCCTAAGAAATAGATAGCTATAGCAAGTGATGATAGAGTATTTCAAAAATGTACACTAAGAAAAGTGCACTTCCCTAAACCCTTCTATCCAAGGTTTTCCATAGGTTGGAAAGTTTGAAATGGCAGCTTAGGGCTCCCTAGTCATGGAGTGCAAAAAGCATACAAATGAACATAAAATAGCTCTCAGTTGAGCCTTGGGAATGCATCCCTTGTTGGTAAACCATGAAATGGGAGATTCTTTGAGAAATAGCAACAATCTCTAGTATTTCTTTATAGGTATAAGTTTTACTATTAAAGCTTGACTTTGTCATCTTGCCTAGTTGATATTGTTTGCACACTACATTATCAGGCTTCTTCAACTTAGGCAAACCTCTAACTTTCTTCATGTTACTGATACTAACCAAGTTATCAAAATTAACATGACATAACCTTTTGTGCCAAAACCATACATCATCAAATTTTGTAACAAGACAATTAGCATCTTCTATATCAAGATATAATAGATTACTTCTAGTTTGATCAACTTTTCCAATCAATTCTCCATTTGTGTCATATATCTTAGCAATCTTGTTTTCAAATTCAACCTTGCATCCCAAATTGTTCAATTGTGACACACTCAACAAGTTATAGTTCAGTCCTTCAACATAGTAAGCATTGTCACATGAAATCTTATCTGTGAGTTTGATAGAACCTTTTCCTTTTATCAAACATGGTGCATCATTACCAAATCTTACACTATTTCCATCATAACAATTCAAGGTAATGAACTTACTTTTGTCTCCAGTCATGTGATGTGAGCATCCACTGTCAATGATCCATCTATCTTTTTTGCATGCAAGTCACAAGTGTAGTTGTCTCATCTTTATAAGATTTTTCCTTTATTGCAACATACACCACTTCAACATCATGTTCATCAGAATCATCCCTAGTTTCCTCTTCAACAATGTAGCATGACTTCTTGCCTTTGTCTTTGTGATCTCAAATGTCATCTTCTCTTTTGATCTTGTACTTGTCACCACCTCTATAGTTTTTCTTCTGTGTATATCTTGTAGCAATATGACCAACCTCATTGCAATTGAAACAAATGATGGGTAACTTACCTCTGAACTTGCCTTTGCCTATGTGGAATCTTTTTGCTAGTAGTACTTCCAGTTGTTCAACATCTTCCTCATTTGTATCACTATCACTAAACACATATTTTATCTTTCTCTTCTTCTTTTTTTGCTTCACCTTATCAAAGTCCTTCAATAATAGCTTAGCTTTGAAAGAAAATTCAAGACTCTCAAGTTTGTAATTATCAAAGTTAGAGAGCTCAAAAGTAGTGATTTTACCTACTAGACCTTCAAGGGTTATATCATTTCCTAGAATACATATCAATTCTTGAATTGCAAAAATTCTAATAGTATAAATAGGAAGTAGTGTTCTCAAGACGTTTCTTAACATAGAATCATCATCTATATGACCAGTAGCTTCTTTTATTGCACTAATAGCTTCTTTTATTCTAGCAATATATTGGGCAATATTCTCACCTTCTTCCATTCTCGTATCATCAAACTTACCTCTGAGACTCTCATATTTGGCTCTTTGTACATTTTTGTCTCCTCCATAGATGGTGGCTAGGGCATCCTACATTTTCTTTGCACTGTCAATACCTTTGATATCATCAAATTCAGCATAGCTTAGGGCAGAGGCAATCTCCAACATTGCCCTGATTGTGTTCTTTCTTCTTCTTTATATCTTCAGCAGTTAGGACTCAACTGGATCAACATGTTCCACTGAAATGGTAGACTATTCATGATATCCAAGTCCTCCAAGGTGTAGCTTCATTAAACTGTTTTGTGTAGGAAATTTATCTCTATTGAGCTTGGGTACTTCTCTTTTAGACATCTCGATCTTTGTGCTTCTAATACCTTGAAACTAGTCCTCTTAAGCAACTTGGCTCTGATACCAATTGTTGGAATACTTTTAGAATAACTAAGAGGGAGGGATGCCAATAGTGGCATGTTGTGATGGTTAAGTTATTGAGTTGTTATCCTTGTCATCAAGGTTCAAATCTTGCGGGGATGAGGTCCCCTGTTTGTGGCCTCACTAGTTCATAGCTCTAGGTCAAAGCGTTTACCCCTAAAAAAAAAAAAAAAAAAAAAACTAAGAGGGGGGGATGAATTAGTTATCTAAGGTCCAGATGTATAAATAAAAAATTTCACAACTTAGTGAACCCCTAAAACATTGATATCCATGCATGCATCCTACTGGATTATGAAATCACTAAAACTTTTATGTTATTATCAAATCAACTTGCAGAAATGTAAAGCATGAAACATAAAAAATTCATCAACACACTTGACATAGTGATTTACATGGAAACCCAATTTAAGAAAAACCACTAATAACATGCTACTCAGTTTCACTCTTTTGAAGTGATGCCCTACGAAAGGCCAATCTTGTTAAAGCTTATAATACACACTGTTAAATGTGATCTGGTTAAGAGATTTTAATCACCCTATTAGAAGTGAGCCTTGTTAGAGGACTTTAGGCCATTCACTTGGAATGCCACCCGATTAAAGGATTTACAAATGACTGTTAAGTCAACCTTAATCCAAAGGATTTACCCTAGACTGATACAATTATTAGAGAGTAACAGTAGAGCTTTGATCTAATATAACTTACAACTTCTCTTGCAGATTACAGATCTTTGTTCAATCCTCAATTATACTTGGCCTTCATACTTTGTAGCCCTAATAGCTTGTTCACCCTTCAAGCATTCATCTCCTTAAGCCTTCTTGCTTAACATGTCATTACAGACTCTCCTCTTAGATCACTTGATGAAGCAAAACCCTTAATTCCTTCTCTTCCTTAGGTTCTCACACATGACAACGTTGCTTCATGACTAGACATTCCTAGAACTAGGAAATTAGGATTTTTTTTCACTCACTTTCCATCATCAAAATTAGGGTTTTGATGGATTATGTAGGATACAATGTACCTACCCCATATCTTATATTTCTTCTAGAAACTTCTCCTAGAATCTATTTGAATTCACCTCAAAAATAGTTTACATCAAATTATGTGCCACTAGTTCATCAACCTTATCTTCCTCTTGGTTCACAAAATTCAAGAAAATAAATTTGTCAGCTTAGATTCGATGAATATTTGATCTTTAACATAATGCAGTAGCTCAGCATTATCAACCTTCTAATGCTCGACACATATTGAATCGCTTGACATCCACTGTGAATTCACTCGGCATCAACTAAAGTTTACTGATGCTTAGCATCAACTAAAATTTACTCAACATCAACTATCTTTCTTGACATCCACTATAATTTTGTGAAGAACCTCCTTATAGCAATATCGTGAGAATGCTCGAAATAACAGAATACAAAGTGATAGCAGAACTCAGAATGAATCTACTGATCGCAGGCCACTTCGAGGGGGTAACCTCCTTTGAGCAAGCTCAATACAATAAATTCGTCCGTGCCCATCAAGGGCCTCAACCTATTCTTATATACTGAGTACGATCTAGAAAAGTAATACTACCTATGCATGTGGGATAATAAAATATACTCACGGGACGACTTACAAAGCATATACGTCCAACAACACTACTCTGACAAAATAAACAGAAGGAACACACAGGTTCCTAACATCCCCTCTCCCTTAGAAAAAAAAGCTTTGTCCTCAAAGCTTAAGGTGTGGAAATTGTTGTTGAATCTGAAGAAGGGGTTCCCAGGTAGCATCCTCTGGTTGCATGCCATGCCACTGAATCAAGACCTCAGAGATGGAGCGAGAGCGAAGCTGGCGAGTGCGCTGGTCAATGATTGCCACCGGCTCCAGGATAATGGATCCTTCCGTATCCATTTCAGGGAGAGTAGTTTGTGCTCTGACAGTGGTACCCAGAACTTTCTTTAGACAAGAAACATGAAAGACTGGATGAATGCGGGAAGAAGGAGGAAGTTCCAGTTTATAAGCAACTGAACCAATCTTCTGCAGAACCTTATAAGGCCCATAAAATTTTGGGGCCAGCTTATGACGCCCTTTCAGCTTTAGGGAGGATTGTTTGTATGGCTGTAGACGAAGAAAAACCATATCCCCAACTTGAAATGAGCGCTCAGAACGGTGTTGATCTGCTTGCTGTTTCATCCGATTACGGGCCATGTGAAGATTATCCTGTAAGGTACGAAGAATCTGATCCCTGCTGCGGAGAACTATGTCAACTGCTTGGACTGGTGAGCTGTTGGGAGTGTAGGGAAGGAGCACTGGAGGTGCCTGACCATAGACTGCTTCATATGGAGTCATTTTAGAGGCAGTGTGGTAAGAGGTATTGTACCACCATTCAGCTAAAGGGAGCCACTTGGCCCACTGATGTTGCTGTTCGGAAGTGAAGCAACGAAGATAAGTTTCCAAGCATTTATTGACAATTTCAGTTTGACCATCAGTTTGTGGGTGATAGCCCGAACTCATCTTCAGTTTGGTGCCAGTTTTCTGAAACAGTTCAGTCCAAAAATGACTGGTAAAAGTTGCATCACGATCAGAGACAATGGAAGAAGGGAGTCCATGAAGACGAAATATCTGGTCCATGAAGATTTGTGCAACAAAGGAGGCAGTATAGGGGTGGCTGAGGGCACAAAAATGACTATATTTCGAGAGACGATCAACCACAACCAAGATCACTGTCTTGCCACCGGATTTAGGAAGCCCTTCAATGAAATCCATAGAAATATCAGTCCAAATCCGTGTAGGGATGGGCAATGGTTCAAGCAAGCCAGGAAGGAGGGTCGTTTCACCCTTGTGGCGTTGGCAAGTATCACATTCAGCCACCATCTGTTGAATCGTCTGTTTCATCCCTTTCCAAAAGAAGTTTCTCCTTGCTCGCTCATAAGTTTTGAGGAAGCCTGAGTGCCCTGCTGAAGGAGAAGCATGGAGTTCATAAAAAATAGCCTGATGTAGAGCTGGGTTCTGAGGAAGCACTAGCCGACCCTTGTATCGAAGAGAAGCACCATCCCAAGAGTAATGTGGTATAGCAGAAGGATTATTGGCTAGCTGGTGAATGATTTGAGATAAAGAAGAGTCACTGTCATAGCCCTGCTGAACAGACGCTAACCAATTGGGAATGGGCATGGAAATAGCGGAAAGGGAAGCTTGATTATCAAATGTGCGAGAAAGAGCATCTGCCACAATATTCTCCTTACCCTTCTTGTAGGTGATCTCATAATCATACCCCATGAGTTTGCTGACCCATTTCTGTTGTGTAGGAGAGGATACCCGTTGTTCCAGGAAGTATTTCAGACTTTGGTGATCGGTTCTGATGCAAAAATGACTCCCTAAGAGGTATGGCCGCCACTTCTGTACAGCATGCAAAATAGCCATCATTTCTTTTTCATAAGTAGAGAGGGCTAGATTCTTACCAGAGAGGGCTTTGCTAGTGAACGCAATAGGATGGTCATCTTGCAGGAGAACAGCACCCAATCCATTGCCGCAAGCATCACTCTCAATAGTGAAGGGTTTGGAAAAATCTGGCATCGCGAGAACAGGTGTACTGCACATAGCCTGTTTCAGTTGTTCAAATGCAGTCTCAGCAACAGGGGTCCAGGAGAAGGCATCCTTTTTTAACAGAGCTGTCAATGGTGCTGCAATTTTCCCGTAATCTTTGACAAACTTGCGGTAGTAGCCAGTCAACCCCAAAAAACCCCGAAGGCTCTTGAGAGTTTTAGGATGCGGCCAAGTTTTCATGGCATCTATATTTGTAGGATCCACCCGCACTCCATGGTGTGCAACAATATGCCCGAGATACTCCACTTCCTCCTGGCCAAACACACATTTAGATAGTTTTGCACAGAGTTGATGATCAGAGAGAAGTTGCAAGACAAGCTCCAGATGATGGAGATGCTCAGCCCAAGTTTTGCTATATATGAGGATATCATCAAAGAAGACCAGAATGAATTTCCGGAGGTATGGTCGAAATATGTTATTCATCACTGCCTGAAATGTTGAAGGAGCATTCGTGAGGCCAAAGGGCATGACTAAAAATTCATAGTGACCATCATGTGTGCGGAAGGCAGTTTTAGGTATATCCTCCTCATTAACCCGAATTTGATGATACCCAGAACGAAGATCTAACTTGGAGAAAAAATGAGCCCCATGAAGTTCATCAAGAAGTTCATCAACAACTGGAATGGGGAACTTGTCCTTTATAGTGAGATGATTAAGTGCTCGGAAATCAATGCAGAGTCGCCATGACCCATCTTTTTTGCGAACAAGCAGAACTGGAGAAGAAAAGGAACTGGTACTAGGGCGAATAATACCTTGCTTCAGTAAGTCACGGACAAGTATCTCGATTTCGGTCTTCTGATGAAATGGGTAGTGGTAGGGCCTGATGTTGGGCGGAACACTGCCAGGAAGGAGCTAAATACGATGGTCCTCTGGACGAGAAGGAGGTAATCCCACAGGTTCAGCAAATACACCAGAATACTTGTCCAAAATGTGTTGGAGATCGGCAGGAGTGCTAGAGACTGCTGATGGCTGCATCTGAATAGAATGGAGCTGAGCGATGACACCATGTGAATTCTTCTTAAGAAGTTTTTCCATACGGTGTGAACTGATGATGCTGAGAGACCCTGGTTGTAAGCCTTTCAAAGTGTGTTGGTGCCCCTCGGCTGAAAACTGCATCCAAAGTTCAGCAAAATCCCAGAGAATGGGGCCAAGAGTGCGTAACCATTGGGCACCCAAAACCACATCACAGCCACCTAAGGGTAAGGCAAACATGTCAGAGCGCATGTTATAATCTCCAATAGAGAGACGCACATTGCAACATTTCCCTTTACAAGGTAAAGTGCCCCCATTGGCAATCATGACTTCAAAGCTAGAGCAGGGATGGATAAAGCAATCAGCCTGTTTGGCTATTCGTGGATCAATGAAGTTATGAGTGCTACCAGAATCAATGAGTATAGTAAGAGGGATCTTCTTGAAGAAACCCTGGACCCGCATGGTTTGTGGAGTAGTGACTCCTGCCAAAGCATGGACAGATATCTCTGGTGGAGCTTCTGGTGAAGGAGGTTCAGGCTGGTGAGGCTCAACCGCATCATCCACTGTTTCCTGAGCATCTACATATTCTTCCAGTTCCGGTGGAGAATCCACATCCAAGAGATAGAGCTTTTGTTGAACACATCTATGGCCCCGAGACCATTTCTCATCACAATTATAACAAAGCCCTTTGTCTCGCCTGACTCGCATCTCTGTTTCAGACAAGTGCTTGATCGGAGTAGTTCTGGGAGCTGGTATGACTGGAGGGTTGTGAGAACCTGTATTTCTGAATGGAACAAAATTAGATCTGGAGCGTTGTAGAGCACTAATCTTGTCTTCCGCTAACTTAGCCAACCCAAGGGCTTCCATCATTGTAGTAGGTCGAAACATTTTGACTTCTGAGCGAAGTGCATCCTTCAGACCACTGACAAAACAACTACGAAAGAATTCATCAGACAAGCCCTCTGTGTGATTAGCTAATTTTTCAAACTCTGTCTGGTATTCTCTTACAGTGCCTGTTTGACGCAGTTTAGTAAGTGCTCCTGTGAAATCATCAAAGGAACTAGGGCCAAAGCGCTCCAAAATGAGGGTGCACAATTCTGTCCATGTTGGGCCTACATTAGCCTTGATGTACCAACGGAACCATTGAAGAGCTTCATGTTCCAAATGAAAAGATGCAAGGGGGACTTTGTGGTTATCCAAAGTATTATGCAAGCTGAAATACTGCTCTGCCCTATAGATCCATCCAGTCGGATCAGAACCATCGAAGCGTGGAAAATCAAGCTTTGGTCCACAGAAATTGCCAGAAGAGGACCCAGTATCTCCTGAATGGTTTCGGCTCATGGCTGACTGCTGAAAGTTAAGACCCAGAATTTTGTCATCCAGATCTTGAAGTTTGGTTTTGAGGGATGCCATTTCTTCTTCCATGATTTTTGCTCCTGTACGCGTAACAACCATAAAGCAAGGTTTTTTTTTTTTTTTTTTTTTTTGAACAGTCGACTTAGAAAAATTCACTCACAGACAGAACAACTGAAAAGAGTTATTGCAATAACAAGAGATATTGGAAGTGAGAGGAACCTGAAGGCCACGACAGAAAAAAAAATTTGATGTAATTTCCACCCAGCGAGCCCAAGAGAGTGCTCTGATACCAGATGTGAAGACTCCTTATAGCAATATCGTGAGAATGCTCGAAATAACAAAATACAAAGTGATAGCAGAACTCAGAATGAATCTACTGATCGCAGGCCACTTCGAGGGGGTAACCTCCTTTGAGCAAGCTCAATACAATAAATTCGTCCGTGCCCATCAAGGGCCTCAACCTATTCTTATATACTGAGTACGATCTAGAAAAGTAATACTACCTATGCATGTGGGATAATAAAATATACTCACGGGACGACTTACAAAGCATATGCATCCAACAACACTACTTTGACAAAATAAACAGAAGGAACACACAGGTTCCTAACAAATTCTCCTTCACTCGGCTCCAACTAATTTTCTACTCAGCTTGCACTGACTTTGCTCGGCACCTACTATCCACTCAGTTAAGCTTGGCAGGAAAACTTTGTGTAACTTTTTCTTATAAACTTTCTTAGTGTAGCTAACATTTGTAACCTTAAGTAGATTATAAATACATCATGTCATAATTGTCTTAACTGATCCTTATACTTCATTACATAATCATAACTAAACCTTTCCTCTAGGTGCTTTTATTACATCTTATTGATCAAATCCTCTTCATCAATCAACTAAGTGATAGTACTTGAATCTTATAAGCAGTTGTCTTATCAACAAATAAGATATTTTACATCAGTGAAAAAATAATTATTGAAACACATAGTTTTCTTCAACAATCTCCCTCTTTCAATAATCTCTCTCAACAATGATCTTTTAAATTGAAGCTCAACAACATGATTAAGCAATGAATGTTGTAATCTTGTTAATGAGAATAATGTCAGGAAAATGGTTGAGATGAACCTAAAAATGAAGTTTGACAAAAGGAATATGAAGGTTGAACCTATTCATAACAAAGGAGTTAAGTTGTTAACTAAAATATTAGGGTACAAGTTGAACCATGGATCAAGGGTTAACTTTGTACCAGCTAGATTTCTTCACACTACATTTGTGATGGCTATTGAAGGAAGGCAAGTAAATTTGTGTGACATTATCAAATTGCAATTATTGGACAACATTGCAAAGATCAAGAGAATAAAGAGTACAGTATTAGATTTGAGTCCCTATTGACTCACTTATTCTTTTATGTTACCAATAAGTTCCCTAGAATAATCAATTGGGATAGCAGCGAGTGTGCAATGAAGTTAGTGACTTAATGCTATAGATCAAAGCCTGAAAATATCAAAGATAATCACATAGATAGATTGATGAAGAGTTTCCAATCTAAGATGAAACTGAGGTATAGGATACCTCCTTCTATGGTGGAAAAGGATAAGGATGATTTGTCCTTCATGGTGGAGACTGAAAACACCTACATGGAAGAAATCATTCCCATAGTGAAAGTATTTGAGCCTATGGGCCATGAGATGAGCACAAATTTGATTGAGGGATATGTTCAAATCATACTCAAATCTAAGCAGGATATAGAATGTCCCATATGGGGAGCCTATGATGAGAGATAAAGAATAGTTCAATTTGAAGTTCATAACAAAGAGAGAAAGAAAAAGGCTAAAAATGAAATAGATTCCATTCTCAAGGAATCTAACATGACAAGAGAAGAGTTTAATGAGATTAAAGGAATTATGTTAGAGATGAAGGCCAGTGGTCAAATTGAAGTGTTGGGAGTAACTCACATTGTTCTGATAGGACCTTCAGAAGGAGTAACTATGGCACAACCTTGTGCACAAGATCCTATTGAACCTTATGCAACAATTGCACAAGTGCAACCAATAAGAGTTCGACATGAACAGATAAGGAGACAGCCAAAGGTGGATGCACCTTCTACATAGAGGAAGTCTGGTAGATTGGTGAAGCTTAAGAAAGAACCTACACCAAAAGCAAAGAAAAGGGTCAAGCAGAGTGTCAGTGGACCTAGAAAGAGGACAAAGACCATGCAAATAAGTAGTTCTGAGAGTTTTGAGGATGATGTTAAAGACAAACCTATTGAATAAGATGCACAGGAAGAAAGGACAATAGTAGGAAAGAAAGCATAGAGACCTAAGGTAGAAAATTTGAATATGTAGATTATTTATGATGATAATTTTGTTCAGTTGAATATATTTTATAGTATGTACAATAATATCGATAGAAGATAGTTAGAGAATGTTGTCATAAGAAATATGATTTTGAAGAATAAAATATTTGAGAGCATACAAAATAAGATTCCTGGAGGCCTTTACAATAGGTTGGTAAATAGGAAGAAAATAGTTTTAGAGGAAGATTTGTACATGAGTATCGCATCTATTAATAATCTATGTGATGTTGGATCAAAAGAAGAATCAAATAGAATTTTGAAGGGTATTGATCCCTTGCTAAGGAACAAAAGAAGAGCAATTATTCTTATGTGAGGAAATTATGAGGATGTTAGGCAAGAAACATAGGAGACTATAGAAAAGTATATGTCCTTGGTACCTAAGGTGAGTGCATAAACCAAAGTTGATAGTCTAGTATATGTATAGAAAAAAGAAGATGTAGAGGAGACATAGTAGACACTTTCACCACCCCAAATTATTATGGGCACTAAATCCATGCAAGTGGATAGTATGCACATAACAGTAGAAGTCAAAGAAAATCCCTCTAGGGCATTTGGCCAATCTATTGTTAGCAATATCACTACATATAGTAGCTTAGATGATGAGGAAGAAGAAAAGAAGAAGAAGGAAGAGCAGGAAAAGAGGAAACAAGAAGAAGAAGAAAATAAAATAAAATAAATTGAAGAAAAGAAGAAAGCAGAAGAGGAGAAGAGAAAACTAGAAGAAGAAATGAAAAGGAAGGAAGAAGAGGAGGAAAAAAGGAAAGCAGAAGAGAAGGAGAAAGAAGAGGAAGAATAAAAGAAGAAAGAAGTAGATGAAAAGAGGAAGAAAGAAGAGGATGTAAGGAAAGAGGCTAAGGAAAAGAAGTAGGTAGAGAAAAGAAAATCTACTTTACCTTCAGTAGTAGCAGTAGTTGGAACACCAGCAACTGTAACTATTTCTTCTGATAATGAAGATCAGAAAGAATGGATTGGCACCTTGAGCAAGTTGTTTGAGAAAAACAAATATGTTAAGTCTTTGGAGAAGACTGCTAAAGTCTTGGAATGGATGTAAAAGATGGTTTTCTCAATTGTAGAAAATCCAGACTTGTAGGTTAAGGCAAAAGAGTTGTTCAAGACCTTTGATAAGGAATTCACAACCCTAGCTAAAGTACAAGCAGCGCAAGCGCAAATACAACATGATGCATCACTATTTGATTAGGAATGACATGAAAACCTTAGATGAATGTATAAAGGAGCTAAGGAAGAGCTTAGTTGGTGGTAAGAAGTTGTATGGATAGTGCACAGTGTCTTACAATTATTTATCAGATTGTGATGCAAAGATCAAAGGCGATATGAGTGAGCTTCAGACAATCTATCACATTGCAACAACCAGAGGTAAGAATTGAAGATTATGATATTGAAATTGAGAAGATTCACAATGCTATAAGAGGCATTGAGTTTGACAAGGACAAGGTAATAAACAGATTCTTTGTTCTCAAAGAATATTTGACACCCAAAGTTGTCATTTTGCAGAGGCAGATGGAGGAATGTCTAGCAATGAAGACATCTTATAAAAAAATTGCTTATACTGAATTGAGCACAGTTGAAGTGACATATTATGAACTTTTCACACTCATTAGTATATCAAATATAGTCCAAGGCAACTAGAAGAAAGAATTAGACAAGACAAAGCTTCATTTTGTAGATTTTATATCTAGAATGACAAGTTGATCATTAGCAGGCAGCAAGTTTTGTGATACAATTTTGACACATTTGTCATTAATGTCAAAGGGGGAGTATTATGTAGAGAAAACTGTATAGATTTGAATGCATATCTAAGGGGGAGCTTATGTATGTATCAATGTAAAGCAGTGATAAGGAATGTATAATCAATCAAAACATGAATAAGATTGTCATGTTTTGAAGGCATTTTTTTCATAGTTACTTTACTTTTGTTTTTGTTATGTATGACATCATTTTGGGACTTAGCCAATTTTTCCAAATGTTGCCATCAATGCCAAAGGGGGAGATTGTTGGAAATATGATCAAACAAATGTCTTGATGGTTGTCATTTATAGCAACATGTATTCAGTATTTCATTTATGCATTTAGTGTTAGAAAATTGTCTAAGTGTTAGATACTTTGCAGTAATACAGAGCACAAATCTTAAGAGTACAGATGACTCATTCAGAGCTAGCTTATGTGTAGTTAAGGAAAGATTCATGACACAATCATGATCATTTGGTTAAGTTCACGTATGTGTATGGACTATATAATGCAAGTTATGATAAAAATACCAGTGCAGGTATTTAACAAAGCATAACAGAGCATATCAGTAAACAAAGATGTACAGCTTGAAGAATTATCTTGATTACAAGATAATTATTTAGTTATGGTGAGCCAACTTTGTGGATATTAATCCATAATTTTTTTTATATTATGTCAAGTGTGTGAACACATGAAGGCCAACTTAGTAGATTTTTGTGAATGTGCAAAGTATAAGTAAAGATCTTATATTGTGCAGTTAGTGTGAGAGATGCGAAGTAATATGAAATCATGAGATGTTGTAATTGTGATACGAACTATCATTCACACCTTATGTGATGTGAGATCTAATGTTTGATTAGAGCAAGTGTGAGTTACAACAAGAAATCAAGTATTGTATCTATACCTATCTTGTGAAGAGCTGAATTGTATTATTACATCTTAGGGCAGTGGGCACTTCTTGCATACATTGTATTTGTTCTTGATCTAGAGGATATTTTTACTAATATTTGAAGTACCTCCAAAACTCCAATAATTAGTACCATGTTGAAGTTCTCAAAATTTAGAATCCAATGCAACTTGAATAGATAAAAATGGAGTATGTACGCTCAAGTTATGGCTAGTCAAAGTTGGGTCAAACTCTGGTTCAAAGGCCATTAGAAAGGAAAATTTTGGAACTCTCCAAAATTGGTCAAAGTTAGTAGCAAATTGAAGGTCTTGTCGAGAGCTTTTCAACGATGTTCATTTTGTCAAAAATGGAGACCAAACGCAAAAGTTATGCTTAGTCAAAGTCAGTTGACCAAAATGGATGATGACATCACCAAGTGATGTGGCATGTCTATACGGATGATATCATCATGTTAGACACCCAATCAAGTGATGACACATGGCATGCATAGTTAGTGGGTGATGTGGCACCAACACAAATGTCAGAGACGTAGCAAAAATGGGTTGTACACGTGGTAGCTCCGAGGAAGTCCACATGGCACAGGTCTACATGTTAGTAGAAAAATAAAATTAGCAAGCAAAATTTGGCAATCGGTGGTCAGTGTGGGTCAAACCCCTGAGTACTGGCCCCTAAGAACTAGTCGGTGGCTGTTAAAGGTAAAAATGTTTCTATTTAAAGTGTTAAACAGCTGCCAATGTTGTTTAAACACCGTCGTTGGAGTTGGAACCCCTAATTGGCTGGCACACCAAAACACTTATTACCATTGTGCCATGCACGCAGTTTGAAATATATATGGCCAAATTGGCATTTAAGCTATAACTTGTACCCACCAGCCTTACTAAATAAGGTTTTGTGGTTATTTTGTTAACATTTTGTACCCCAAAATTGACGTAAGGCCAAAATTGTAAAATAGCTTAGGGGGCTATTTCGAATGTAACTTGTTAAAGGGAAATATTGTTATTTTTTTTGTTTTAGCCTTTTCTAGGCTAATTTGATGTATGAAAAGGGGTAGGAGGCCTTTTCAAGGCATTAAAAATTTGAAAATTTGATATTCAATTTGAGAGGAATTAGAAGGACGACCAAGTGTTGAAAAGGAGAGAGAAATGTTTGGAGGACATTTTTCAGTCTCGTACATCAGAGCAGAGTACTGTTGTTGTACTTGAAGGGGATGATATTGTAGCACTTTGTACTTTGATTTTTGGAGATAATCAGATCAATCCATCAGTTGGAGCAGGGCTTAGAGACATAGTTCAGACAAGGCGAACTCTAATATCAAATTGTGTTATGCCTCTTATCTCTCATATTTCCTTCTATCAGTTGATTATGTGTTATTCTTTTCTGCATTTCAATTATGTTAAATTGCTTCAGTAAAAGCATTAAATTAATTTTACATAATTGTTTAGAATTCATCTATATCAGTCCTAGATTCTTCTTCTTTGTAATTTCAATAGTTTTAAATACATAGCCACACATTTACTGCTTGGTTCAGGAAAGTATATCTGATTGTTGGGATTAAATCATAAAACTTGTAGATCCTAAATCAGATCAAGTTTGGTATCAGAGCCTATTTTGCAAAGAAATTGTAGGTGGTGAATGTTAACCAAGTTGAAGTTGAAACAAGGAGAAGGTGAACTTGCAGAGTTCAATCCAAAGATTGGGAAAAGAAGAACTTTTTTGCGAGTCATGGCATCTGAACAAAATCTTCTCAAGTTTAATGCAGAAGCCTTCCATAGAGCTTTTGTGGAGTTAAAAGCTTTGGTGGACATTCTTCTTCAAGAGAGATATGAACAACAATTGAGAAAGGAAAATAAGGCTAAGAAGAAGGAGGAAGCAAAATCCTCATCAAAAGATATGAAAGGTAAAGGAGTAGGAGGTGGTAGAGACCCTCTTGAACCTTCATCTCCATCTTCTTCTTCTCTATCTACTTCTTCTAAAAAGAAACATTCTGTAAAGACATCCTTATTAAAGCTTGATGTGAAATTTGATTTGCCCATATATAATGGTGAATTAGATGCAAAAAGACTAGATAACTGGCTTAAGCAGATTGAAGTGTACTGTAGGGTTCAAAATATTTTGGATGATTCTTCTAGAATCCAGCCAACTCCTCTCAGGATGGGAGGTACTACATTAGTCTAGTGGGAGAGTAAGATCCAGGATGATCTTGCTACACACGATAAAATCATTTCATCTTGGTATGAATTTACTTCTACTTTAAAGGAATAGTTTTATCCTTTGGGTCATATGCAACAAGCCATTATAGATTGGCAAAATATGAAACAAGATAAATGGCAGTTTGTGCAAGAGTATACACAGGTGTTTAGGAAAAGGCTTTAACTCTTGGAATTCCTCTTTACACACAAGATACTTTATTAAAGTATATAGGTGGAATGCATTCATATTTGAAGCATACAATATTGATGTTTAGTCCTTCTAAATTTGATGAAGTGTGTGTTCAAGCAACCCATATTGAAGTTGGTGGAGGAAACACAAGTTTCAATTCAAAGAAGGAGTTTGTTCCTCCTAAAGGACACAAGAAGGGCAAGAAAGTAGCCATGGTGAAGAAAGAGGAAGGTGACAAGCTTACTTGTTCACATTGTCAGAAGAAAGGACATGCAGAAGAAAAGTGTTGGCAATTGCATCCAGAGTTGAAACCAAAGTGGTTTTAGAAAGATCAAGAAGGGAAAAAAAAGTCTACAACTATTGTTCAGGATCTTGGATCAAATTATGGTGATGAGACAACAATATCAATTGTGGGTTTGAAAGGTAAAGCTTTTGTTGATTCTACCACTAATGTTTCATATGCTTCCACTTCAAAGAAGTCATGTTGTTCCTGAAGATAGTAAAAAGTGTGAAATTTTTCATAAAAGGGTGATTTCTAAGAATACTAAAATTGACACATTGATAGATAGTGGGTCCCAAGTTAATCTAATTTCAAAAGAAGTTTTTAAATAGTTGGTATTGGAAAATAAGCCACATAAGAGACCTTATCCATTAGGTTGGGTGTGCAATGATAACAGATTGTGAGTCACTAAGTAATGTAAGATAAGATTTGCAATAACATCTAAGTTCATAGATAAGGTTGAATTTGATGTGGTTCCACTTGATATATGTGGGATTGTGTTGGGTAGCCCATACTTATATGATAGGAAAGCTATCTTCTATAGGGAACATAACAAGTATCATTTGTTTAAAGATGGAATTGAATACATTATAAGAGCTCATCGCATGAAGAATGAAGGATCAATTATAAACACAGGACATTTGAAAATGATTGTAAATGCAAGCAATAAACAGACTCACATGTCTACAATAGCTAGTGAGGATCAAGTGCAAGCATAATCAAGTCTTCAACTACTAATGGTAAAAGAGGATTTGAAATTTTCATTTTCTAATGATGTTTCCATATGAGAGGTCCAAAATGTTGACACTTTTTCCATTTTGTCAATTATTTCAATTTTGTTGCTTCTATTTCTACTAGTAGTTACTATGTGGATGATTCATGTAACAATGAACACTGGTGGATGTATGGTTGATGGTATTAGTAGTACTATCTTATTCTTCATAATGTGTGTGATGGTTCAAATACTCATAATTCTAGCAGTTTGTATAGGTGATACTAGACAAGTGAGGCAAACAACCCCTCATTTCCAATTTATGTAAAAATAAACTTTCGGAGGTCTAAAAGCTCTTTTTTAGTGGGGAGGCTTGATCTAGAGGATATTTTCACTTAAATTTGAACTATCTCCAAAACTCCAATAACCAATACCCTGTTGAAGTTCTCAAAATTTAGAATCCAACTCAACTTGAACAGACAAAAATAGAGTCTGTATGCTCAAGTTATGTGTAGTTAAAGTTGGGTCAAACTCTAGTTTAGAGGCCATCAGAAAGGCAAAATTTGGAACTCTCCAAAACTATTCAAAGTCAGCACCAAATCAAAGGTCTTGTTGAGAACTTTCTGACGATGTTTGTTTTGTCAAAAATGGAGCCCAGATGCAAAAGTTATGCTTAGTCAAAGTCAGTAGACCAAAATGGATGATAACATCACCAAGTGATGTGGCATGTCTATACGGATGATGTCATCATGTTAGCCACCCAATCAAGTGATGACACATGGCATGCACACTCAGTAGGTGATGTGGCACCAAGACACATGTCAGAGGTGTGGCACTACATGGCAAAAATAGGTTGTACATGTGGCAGTTCCAAGGAAGTCCACATGGCATGGGTCTATACGTCAGTAGATAAATAACATTAGCGAGAAAAATTAGGCAACCAGTGGTTGGTGGGGGTCGAACCCCTAACCACCAACATTGTACGATGTAAAAAAAGGTAACAAATTTTCCATTTAAAGTGTTAAACAGTCGTCAATGTTGTTTATATGTCATTTGCGGGGTTCAAACCCTCGATCGATCGGTATGCCAAAACACTTATTACTGTTGCGCCATGCACACAATTTGAAATATATGGAATATTCAATATTTAAGTTATAAATTGTACCTACTAGCCTTATTAAATAAGGTTTTTTTATTATTTTGTTAACATTTTGTACCCCAAAATTGATGTAAGGCCAAAATTGTAAAATGACTTAGGGGGCTATTTCAAATGTAACTTGTTAAAGGGAGCTATTATTATATTTTTGTTTTAGCCTATTTTAAGCTAATTTGATGTATAAAAAGGGGGTAGGAGGCCCTTTTAAGGCATTGAAATTTTGAAAATTTGAAATTCAATTTGAGAGGAATCAGAAGGACAACCAAGTGTTGAAAAGAAGAGAGAAATTTTTGGAGGACATTTTTTAGTCCTGTACATCAGAGCAGAGTAATGTTGTTGTACTTGAAGGGGTTGATATTGTAGCACTTTGTACTTTGATTTTTGGAGTAAATTGGATTTGTCCACCAGTTGGAACAGGACTTGGAGACATAGTCCGGACAGGGTGAACTCCGATATCAAATTGTGTTGTGCCTCTTATCTCTCCTATTTCCTTCTGTTAGTTGATTATGTGTTTTCTTTCCTACATTTCAATTACGTTAAATTGCTTCAGTAAAAGTATTAAATTAATTTTACATAATTGGTTAGAATTCCCTTGTATCAGTCCTAGATTCTTCTTCCTTTTAATTTCAATGGTTTTAAATACATAGCCATGCATTTACTGCTTGGATCAAGAAAGTATATCTGATTGTTGGGATTGACTCATAAAACTTATAGATCCTAAATCAGATCAATTCTACCAACTCCTAATAGGGTTGAGTCTTCTAAAAAGGCCTAGTCTCCTAATAGGGACTCGAGACACTATATTTATTTCAGACTCCTAATAGGTTCAATATCCTTAACATGATCCTATTCTTTAGTGAATCATCTAGTGGGTATATATCCCCACCGAGGTTTTCCCTTGGCTAGAGTTTCCCTAGTTAACAAATAATGGTGTTATGAGTTATCTATGTTCATGGTTATATTTACTGTTCAACATTATTGGTTTACTTCATATGCAAGTTATAAAGTAAGTAAGAATATTCAGTTATGGGAAAAAGTTTGTAGAATCCTGATTCATCCCCCCTCTCAGTATTATCTATTTCTAATAATTTGCCAAGTCCTTGACACTCTATTAGCATACAATATACTATTAGGGAGATCATGGCTACATGAAATTCAAGTTGTGCCTTTAATGTACCATCAATGTGTTAAAGTTCCATTCTAAGCCTCTGAAGTTACCATATTTGCTATACTAGTTGCTCATGTAACATGTTGAAATATATTGAAATCTTTGTACCTGCTAATAGGGAATCTACAACTCATCATGTTGATAAGTTGAAATAAATGGAAAAGTCATTCAAGTTGATAGAAACTAAGATGGGCGAATATCACATTGAACATGTTCTATCTTTGACATCTCTTCCTAAATCTCCTCATCATTATGGGAGACCATCTAAAGTGAAGAGACCTTTTGTGTTATCACCTTAAACTAAGTACAATGATACCTTTGTCAAAGTTACTATACTTTTAGAAGAGGAAGATGAAGATAGAGCCATCATTGTATGGATATATAGAGGGGAAAATCCAGTGGATCTCACAGAACAGTCTCATGAGATTACTTCTAAAAAGTGTTGTCCAGGTCTTGATCTCATGAAATGGTTTGGTTATAAAGGAAACAATCCAATTGGATGTAACAATAATTTCTTGATTGATTCTATCAAAGCAATAAATAAAAGGTCTTAGGATACAATAGGTCTAGGTTTCAAGAAGATTCCCTTTCATCTAGGGATTAATAAATTCATACCATAATCTAAAATTTCATCTGAATATGAGTCACAAATTGAGTCAAGTGATCATGAGGAAAACTCTAATGAAGAGAATACTTATCCTTATCCAATTCCTTTTTATCTTGCTAAATTCTTTGTAGAACCAGATGACTTTATACCATGTGTTAGCACTATGGATGTTGACAACAGTTCTTCTAAGAACACTACTGATCATCCCCATATTCAATAGCAACAAGGAGAGTCTAGTCATATTGTAGTTCTTGAATGAATTTCTAAAAATCAAGATGATAATGAAAGTGGAGAATGGATTCCCATCACTATTGGGGAATTTTACAATCTAGCCTCATGTAGCACAAATTCTTGAGAGTATGAATTTGATTCTCTCTTAGAAGAACTATAGAAAAGGATGTGGATCAAGTCCAGATATATGAAAATCAACTTGAAATAGGTGAAAATCTAGGGCTCATTCGGATGAGTCTCATCCAACTAGTGTCAATGAGTCTTCGATTAATGTTGTGAGAACTCAAAGGCATTTGAATACACCTTTGGAAAAAATCACTCTAGGTCTTGAATTACTTGTCCAAGCATTTGATGACTATACCATGAACGCCATTGAACTCACCACATCTCTCTCACTCACCTATCCCAAGCTCATATACTAGAATTCTAATACATCTAGTGAAGTCCCTATATTCCAGAATGACTATGGACTTTACTACTACTTAAACATTGTTAACATCCTCCATTAGTAAACAGAGTGTTAATATGACTGAAGCTAACATCAAATATCTCAGTCACACAATTAAAAGAAAAAGAAATATAAAGCCTAATTGTGAAAACCATAGTGGTAGTATTAGAATCCAAAATAGTAAAAATGAAAGATGTATCTAAGGGTGAAAACCTCACTAAGGTTCCTATGGATGAGATATTTGATGCACTTCCTAGTCATTTTTATGAAAGATCATTAGTGTTGATAGAGCCAACATAGCCAATCAACTTGGGAATAGAGGAGCAGCCTCATATGATACATATTGCACAATCTTTATTTGTAGAAGAAAAAGAGGAATTTATTGCCTTATTTCAAGAGAAAAGGATTAATTTCACATGGACCTACTCAGACATGCAAGGCTTAGATCCTAATCTCATAATGCATCATTTATCTATCGCACTAGGAGTAAAACAGGTCAAACAGAAGCTTAGAAAAATGCATCCTAATGTGGCATTACTTGTTAAAGTTGAATTGGAGAAGCTTCTAAAAGTTAGTTTCATCTGTGCTATCAACTATGTTGGATGGATCTCAAACAGTGTCCCAGTCTCCAAGCATGATAATTCTATTTGAGTTTGTACAGATTTTCAAGATCTAAACTTAGCATGTCCAAAGGATGATTTTCCACTTGCTAACATTGATATGATAGTGGATATGAAATGTACTCACTCATGAATGGTTTTTTTGGTTATAACCAAATTAAAATTGCACCAAAGACCAGAAGAAGACTACTTTCACTTGTGCATGGGGTACCTTCTGGTGGAATGTGATGTCATTCGGTCTAAAAAATGTTGGTGTCATGTATCAAAGGGCAGCTACAACAATCTTCCATGATATTTATGCATAAGATAATGGAGGACTCTGTTGACAACACCTTGGTTAAAAGTACACAATGTAACACTCATCTTCAAGATTTTGGACTAATCCTAGATTTTATGGAGAAGGTTATTCTCAGATTAAATCCCAAGAAATGCACATTTGGTGTAACTTTTGGGAAGTTACTTGGATACATTGTCTCTGCAAAAGGAATCAAGGTGGACCCAGAGAAATTTCAAGCAATCATAAAAATGCCTCTGCCCTATAATATTAGTCAAATGAGGGGGTTGCAAAGAATATTTCAATCCATTCACAGATTCATTTCACAGTTGGTGGATAGGTCACAACCTTTCACCAAGACTCTCCATAGAGGTGTAAAATATGACTAGAACAAAGATTATGATCAGAGTTTAATGTAGATAAAATAATATCTTGCAAATCCATCGATCTTGATGCCTCCCATCTATGGGAAGTGTCTCATTTTGTATATCTTAGCACAAAGTCATCTCTTGGTATCTTGCTAGCTCAAGAAGATAATGATAACAAGGAATGAGTTATCTATTATCTCGGTCGTAGGTTGATTTCTTATGAAATGAACTATATCAGCATTTAAAAGGCTTGCTTTGTGGTCATCTTTGCTTCTCAAAAGTTGAGACACTACATGCTTTCTCAAAATACACGATTGGTTGCCAAAATTGACCCACCGAAGTACTTACTGAGCAAGGAAGCTCTAGCATGGAGGTTATCCAAATGGATCATGATACTATGCGAGTTTGATATTACATATGTTGAAAGAAAGGATATCAAAGGATAAACAATTGTTGATCAACTAGCAGAAGCACCAATGCAAAGTCTTCTTCCACTAAATATTGACTTTCCAGATGAATCTATTTTAACGATAACACATCAAACCTAAGAGATGTTTTTTGATGGTTGCTTCATACAACAAGGATCCAATGTTAGGATCTTATTCATAACACCACAAAAGTATTCATTGTCAAAGGCATACAAGGTTAAATTTCCTTGTAAAACAATATTGCAGAATATGAAGCCCTAATCAATGGTATGAAGATTGCAGTTGAATGGAGAGTAGATGAATTGAACATCTTTGGTGATTCATATCTCGTAATCAACTAGGTCAATGATGTTTATCAGATGAAGGAGGAGAATTTGATACCTTATAAATGAATGGTGGATGATTTGAAGAAATACTTTTCTCATATTACTTTTCAACAAATTCCTCGGGCAGACAACAAGGTGGTTGATGCAATGGCTACTCTCTCTTCCATGCTACAGATACCTGAGAATGATTTTCAACATGAGTTCTTGGTGGAGATGTTACCCTACCCTACCTATAACTCACCTTAATCCTAGATGATCTATTCTATTGTAGGACACAACTCATCCCACTATCATCATATATACTCTTACCTATGTGACCAAACAATTCTAAACAATCTAACCCAGAATGAAAAATGTCACCTAATTTGCAGTGCTTCATAGTATGTTATTATTGCTGACAACTTGTTTAGGAGAGGTCTTGAAGGAACACTCCTTAGGTTTTTAGAACTTGATGATTCTAAATAAACATTAATCAATGTATACGAGGGCATTTGTGGATCTCACTCTAATGGAATGACACTAGCTCGTAAACTTATCAGAGCTGGTTACTATTGGCTGAATATGGAGCAAGAGGCAATTAAATATACTAAGTCCTGCAAAAAATTCCAACTCCATGGAAATTTAATTCATGCTCCAGCTAGGGAGTTAATTCCATCTATCATGCTTTGGCCATTTTAACAATGGGTCTTTGAGCTAGTGGGTCAGATTCATTTGTCTTTTTTAAATGGACACAAGTTCATTATCACAGCTACAAACTACTTCACTAAATGGGTGGAAGCAATTCCTCTTTCTGTAGCAAATGGCAAAACTATAGCTTTGTTCATTCTAAATTACATCATGTGCAGGTATGGTGTACCATCCTCCATCATTACAAATAATGGGGGATAGTTTTAAAAAAAGGATCTTAAAGAGTTGTGCTCCAAGTTTCGAATCAAGCAACATTGGTCTTCCATTTATTACCCCCAAGGTAATGGCCAAGTGGAACCATCCAACAAAGCTATCCTTAAGATTTTACATCGCACAATCAACAAATCTAGAAGGGACTAGCACCTTCAAATTAATCCATCTTTGTGGGCTTATAGAACAAGTATCAAAACTCCAACAGAAATAACGCCCTTTACTTTGGTATATGGAGCGGATGTTGTGCTTCCTATTGAGGTCAAGATTCCTACTTTGAGAATCTCCATGAAAGGCCTCATTATTGATGATGACTATAGAATATCTCAGCTTCAAGAGCTAGAATTGTTAGATGAACATCAACAAGTGGTGTGTGTTCATCTATGAGCTTACCAAAAGTGTATATCTAAGAGCTACAACAAGAAAGTTACATGACTTCCAAGTGGGTGATATGGTCTTGAGGGAGAACCCTAAAAATCAACAACAATGGGTACAAAAAGAGATGTTTGAACCCAACTGGCTTGGTCCATACATAGTGACTGCAGTGTTTGGATCTGGTGCTTATCAACTTTCAACAACTAAGGGAGAATCGTTCAAGGATCTAATCAACACTCTTCATCTAAAGAGGTTCTATAGCTGACATGCTTTCAAAAGCTCTTTTGTACATACTTAAAAGTCCTAAAAAAGTCTATTTTCTTGGTGAAAACCTAGCAATAGGCGCCTTGATATTACCAAAAAAAGTAAAAAAATCAAAAAAGGAAAAAAGAACAAAAAAATTGAAAATAAAAAAGTGTCATTGATGAAAACTTGGAAAACAAGCATCATGGTAGCAAAAAAAAAAGAATCTCTTCCAAGAAAGTGAAAACCTAGTAAATAGGCACCTCTTATTTCAAATGTTGCATCTTGCAGCACATCTTCTAGCTCTTGTACAGTTGCTTTCCTGCTTTTGTTTGCTGCTTTCGCTCATGTATCCATGGATTAAATCTTGTCATAGTCTCAAGGGAAACACCCTATAGTGTCATAGAAGATCTCTTTCGCATCAATCACCAATTGTTCTAATTGTGTCTACCTACTATCACTTGCTTCACTTTAGAGATTCCTCTTGAAGAAAATATCTTAAGCTTTAGCCACCAATTGTTCTAACTGTGTCTGCTTACTATCACTTATGTAACTACAAAGATTCCTCTTGAAGAAGATCTCTTTTGCATCAATCACCAATTGTTCTAATTGCATTTATCTATTGTCTCGTAGTTTCCTATTGAGGTTTTTCTCAATGAGGATTTCTCTCTGATGTCTGTCACCAGTTATCCTAACTAAGTCTATCTATTGTCATCCTCCTACTGAAGAGATCTCTTTCACATATGTTTTGAACATTAACACTTGATATCAATCCTATAACACAGAAACTAAACTGAAAATGTTAAACTTTTTTGAGATATGTTGAGCTTTTCTTTGTATATTTTGCTTTCATTTTACCATTCCCTTTTGAGAAACTTGAGGATATCTCTTTTGACTAGAGAAGTAAGGACTGGGGGCATGATATTTTCTTTACTTTCTATTTGATGATCTAGTTCCAATGATCTAAAATGTCCATATAAAAAGGGCGCCCACTATAAGAATCTTTATCTCATGTTGGATGGTTTGTGTACCTCGACTTATTTTGTATGGATACTTCAGTGAGGTTGGTTCTTTTCCTTGCTTTTTTGAGTGAATTCTCTATGCTACAATAAATATTGATACTCATCCTGCTAAATGAATGTATGGGTCACTACGAGTATACTTAACACAATTTTGTCTCAGGTTACAAGTGCAAGGGTCATTGCAAACATAATCTTTATTAAATATTAGTATAAGAAGGATCTCTTGTGTGTCTAGTGTATTTTCATGCAAGAAACATTCTGGTCATCCTAGTGTTTGTGCTCTGATGCTTATGTTAGCTTGCTACAATAAAAGGGACAAATGTTCTAGTCATTCTGGCTTCTTGTGCCTTAATGCTTACATTTAATCCTGACAAAACTAGGACATATTTCATATTCATATTCTCATGATTGCAATGTTAGTATGAATTGTATGAGATTTGTGGGTCTAACTCAACACCCAGTGATGATAATTTTATGAGTTCAATAACTAGACCTAGGGTTGCATTTCATACATCGATTGCATAAGGATATAGTTCGATCACTACTTTACTTGCATCATTCAGCATGAGAGGTTGTTGGTCTCTTCAATGTATCATATTTCTTCATGACTGCACAAGCGTTCAATTTCTTGGTTTGTCCTCTTGACTTTCACGAGATACTTGCCACTAATAACAAAATTGAAAGTTGAATGAGATTTTAGTTCATTTAGATGTTGCATTTCATATGCATATTCTCATATTCATCTCATCTGCACTACATTCATACATTATATCAATTTTCATTAAATAAATCATATCATTAACATCTCATGTATGAAAAACTATAAGACAAAAGCTAACACATACGTAGATGCTCAAATCAAAGATCACATTTATATAAATCTCTCAAATGGAGTAAAGTGTACATTGATACAAAAATGAGTGCTACTCAAGCACTGTCGATCTCAAAATGATAAAAAATTGTGCTAGCACACCAATCAAAACATAGCCAGAACAAAATTAGAAGACAATAGCTATTAGTTTCCTTCTACCTCATATCTGGGTGGAGGAGGAGGAGGATGAGTATCTTCTCTCATTGGACAACGTACAACATCCAATGCTCTAGCATACTCTAAAAATCTAGGCACATTCTCTAAAACCTCAGGCACCACGGTGATAGAACTTGCATAGTAGTAGGCCACTCTGGCACTCTGTAATTGAGCCTTCTCCTACTGCTTCTCTAACTACTCATGCAACTCCTAGATCTCTTTCTCTTTATCACCTAATCGCATATCATGAATGCTCAATTGGATCTGCATCTCACTTAGTTTTCGTTATCCTACTCTCAATCACTCCCTTGTCCTCCTCAAAGCATCCTAGTGTGGCTCAGGAGTAGACTGATCCTACATCTCCTCATTACCCACTCTGTGCTTTGCCTGCTCTGTGGGTTGGTCCCCCACCCACTACCCGTGGGCATCATCACCGATGACACCTAAGGTACCCATCTAACCCTGCAAATGCTTGTCTTGTCCCATTCCCATCAACACCCAAATCCTCTCTCATTTGACAAGGAGGGGTCTACACCTATATTGTGCGATGCCTAGGTCTTTATTGTTGTTGTGGTGGTTGTTGCGGCTATTGTTGTAGTACCTACACTAGTTGTACAGGCACTTCCATCCCCACTGGATTTGTAAATCAAGGGAAGGGATGACTAACAAAATTCTCCTTGTATATAGGAGTCATCCCTTCATCTACAACTATTGGCATGTAATCCCAACGCATCAGGGTGAGGGAGCACACATCAATCATCGACCTCCTAGGGTCTAATCAGACAGACCACCCCCTCTCCACCTTCGAGGTGAAGCAAGTATAGGTGTAGTACTCCTATGAGATATCATGTGGTTGGCCATACTATTGTCACATGCATGTCAATGGGATTCTCTCGATCACATGGATCAAGAACCAATCAATGGTCGAGAAGCAAACATGTGTCCAAGATCCACTCATGCATCATCCCACACCTCTGTCCCTCTCCACAATCATCATACTACTACTACTAGATCATTAGGCTGACCTTTTCACTACTTGGTCTTACCCAAAGCTATCTGGGTCATCTGCCCTCAATATCTACAAATGTATGGCTCATGATCCTATCTCATGCTAGCACAGATAGGCCTCGTAATGGGCAAGTGCTTCATGCCCATACCTATAGAACATAAACTCCTATGGTCATGCTCTTCTCATTATATATGATCTCATGTATCTCACAGTACATGTGGGCCAGCATACACTGACCCCATCCAAAATGTATTGGCTCTACCAACATCTTCTACAGTATCTACCCCCAACCACACTCTAATCCATGCTGACCTCTATCATGCATCAGAAAGAAACTCAAGAATACACCAAGCACTGTTGTCAATCTGTGGGTAGGACCATATGTCTATACCAACTACTCCCATGTGATGGCTCTACCCATGATGAGATCCTCCTGGAAGATGGCCCTCGGTGTCAATGTACCTAGTTTCGGTTGAGTATCGTACTCAACCTAGGGTCCATGGAATGGTATCAGAAGAATCTTGTATATGTCCTCTAGGGTGATCGTCATCTCTTCAAGTGATAGGTAGAAAGTGTTTGTCTTCAAATGGAAACACTCTATTAGTACTATCAACAATCTATGATTCACCCATATATCAGGGATATCACATTGGTATGAGAGCTCGAGCTCTATGGCGTCTAGTTGAAAAATCAAAGCCCTAATGGGAGGATAGTGAGATCTGAATGCAACACATGGAAAGCTACCCTGCAAACACAAAAATGACATGAACACAATCAGTATTTGTTATCTCAAACATCCTACTATTCCTAAATGCGCTAAAACATACCGAATGCATGTAAAAATGATTGACAAATATGCAAAAGAACGACTAGAAAAATTAAGTTTTTAACAAATTTTATTGCAAACAACACCATATTTTTGTGCAAGATTTCACTTTCTCACACCAAATTTCACTTTTTCACATGAGACTTCACTTCTTCACACGAGAAACTTCACTAAAGAAAGTGAAAAAACTATGACACTTAGGGTCTCTTGCGCTAGAGATGGGTACCTCCCACATGAGGAAACCTTGCACCCTACATGAGAAAGTACCCTAGTGGTACTTCCTTACGTGAGAAATTCTATAGACTTGTGCAAAAAATTGGGTTTCTACGTGAGACCCGATGGCGACAAAATTTAAAATGACTAAAAATATGCAAAAAATTGACAAAAAAGCAAAAAAAATTAAATGCAAAGGAGGATATTCGATTACTCACCGAAGGTTTGGAGTTCGTCAGCCGGTTATGTCAACTCGAATGCTCGAATCAATGAGTATGCATGGGGACCACTATTTTCACTTCAAAGCTCCTTCTCCACACAAGACAAAAAAGCACAAATGAATTGAATATGACATTTTGGGCTCTTATATAGGTTTTGACCTAATTTTTCAAAGTGCTCCAATTGACGTGAAAATGACACCATTAGCTAATTTGGCTACTCTGAACTCATTTTCAGGATCAAATTTGAAATCTGAGACACTTGAACAACTCAAACTCACACTCTAAAATTTTGAGACCGACGCAATCAAATGCTTGTGTAGTCCATATTTTTGAAACTTTGCAAATATTGGAATATTTTCAAATCACATTTCTTCAAATTTTTTGACTTTTTTTGGAAAAGTAAACTCTAGTCAACTTTGGTCAACCAAAGTCAAACTTGGTCTTTTAGACCTCAAAATCAATCTGAATCAACTCAAAATTTTCTTCATGCTCTTTTGATTTGTTCTACATTCTTCTAAACCTCTAATCACTTCAGTTTCTTCCGATTTATGGTTCGACATCATTGTTCAGGTGTGTCATCTTTTGATTTTACTCCTGAGGGGGCAGGATGATTACATCATTATATCATTCAAAATTGGCTTCAATTCAATCTAAATATCATGTCCTAATTGCTAGGGGCATCTTTGTTTCCCCAATCTTGCATCATGTTATTCAACTAATCAATCTTATAACAATCCTTGTCATAGTTTGATGGATAGGTGTTAGGGCAATCTAACCCTGACTCCTAAGGATCAAGCCTCATTCTGGGGGACCATTCTTCAGGTGTTCTATCTAGACTTTAGAGGATTAAGCTTCATTCTGGAGATAATTTCTTGCTAAGAATTAAGGTCTGTTTTGGATATAATTCTAAACTCTTTCTTTCAATCACTATTTAATGGACAAATATCAGGACAATCTAACCTAGACTCCTGAGGATTAAGCCTCGTCTCATTTTGGGATGTTTCTAGCATGTAAGGATCATGTTGAAGTGTGTGGTTAATTTAGAGGCCAACAATTAGTGCATATAAAATTCATGACTGTGTTTCTCATTGATGTCAACATAGCATGGTTTCGGTAAAGACTAGCTGAGTAGCAAACAGAGATCTTGATGATATGGACAATGGTTTGATTGTCTAGAGATGTGCAGTTATGGACATGTTCAGCACAATGTCCTAATGATGTGGTCAAGTGTGTAGAGTCTAAGTTGAAGATGTACAGAATTTGTACCTGATTTACAAAGATCAGTTCAGAGACAGAGTATTGGGAAAGCAGTTACTGATATTTTTGGCTATCTTACATCTAAGATGTAATGAAGTGATACACAGTTAGGCAGTGATAGAGGATAGACAAGCGATGATGTCAATGAGTGTGCAAGCCCTAGTATTGCACATGTGAAGTTTTGTATAGACTGTGAGCTAACAATGTTATTTTAATTATAATTAATTAATATTTTAATTAATTGAGAAAGCCTCAAGGCTAACTCAAGAAATTGATATGAAGATATGATATAAAGGAAAGATGTTTTCCTTGATTGTAAAGTGTACTCAATTTTTTTTATCGTTGTTGAAGTGTGAAGTGTGAAAAGAAGTAGAGTTCTTACTGAATGTGTGTAAGTGATGCAAGTGATTATTGGATGCAAGATTTTTCATCTAGTTACAAGATCAGAAGGAGTAGAGGTCCAGATGAAAGGATAGAGAAAGAGGAAGGAACAGTACAGTACCATTCTATTATTCTGCAAGGAATAATACAAAGATCATTTGGATAGTGGGTTCATTAGTCTTGCCCTTAAAGTTGTTTGGGTAGTGGGTCTAGCTATCTTCCACATCTCCTAATGGAGTTGGAATCTCCTAACAGGGATTCAAAGTCTCCTAATAGGGACTCATATGTATTGAATGTTGTAACAAACTCCTAATAGAGTTTATCCTCTAAAAAGGAATATTTATATTAGTACATCATCTTGTGGGTACCATACCCATCGAGGTTTTCCCTCTCATCAAGGATTTCCCTAGGTAACATATCTAGTGTCATTGTGTATGAGTATCTTGTTTTGGTTTCAATTTATATGGTTAAGATTGTTTAAGGTTGATAATTGTGATAATAGTTGTATAACTGATTCACCCCCTCTCTCAGTTATATCAGTGGACTATATATTCTAATAGATATGAGATGTGATCCTAAAAATGTTATAACTGTGGATGTACTAGTAGGAATGTTGACATCCTTTGAGTTAGATAACTTTGATAACTATTTTCCTAACTCTGGTAGCATTGAGTCTACATTTCAAGCTAAAGTATCACTCAAGAAGAAAGGTGGAAAATCTAAAAAGAAAAAATTCTAACAGTGAAGATGAAGACTTCTAATGATGGCCTTGAAGTCATTGAAGCCCTACTTGCAAGAATATTCCCTAAAGGAAAAGGAAAGTAAAAAAGGTAAAGTACCTCTAATATGTTTTTCTTGTGAAGAAGTTGGTCACATTGCTACAAGGTGCCTAAACACAGAAGGCAAAGAAGAAAAGGATCATGACAAATACAAAGATAAGAAAGATTTCAAAAGCTACAAAGACTACAAGGATAAAGGTAAGAAATCTTGTTACATGGCTAAAGACTCTGATTGTAGTGATGAAGATGAAATGGTTTACATTGTTGTAAAAGATAAATTAGATGATGAAAATGATAAGATGACTCTGATTTCTCATATTAGCAAAAATGACACATGGATTATTGATAGTGGTTGTTCTCACTACATGACTCATGATAAATCTAAATTTGAGCACTTGAAACACTATAATGGTGGGAGTGTCAAATTTGGAAATGATGAACCTTGTTATGTAAATGAAAAAGGTTGCATTATATTGACTGATGAACTTAGTTGTGACAATGTGATGAAGGACTAAAACACAATCTACATAGTGTAGCATAGTTGAACAACATTGGATTCAAAGTGGAATTCATTAATGACAAGGCCAAGATGTTGGATGGGAAAGGAAATCTAGTTGGGACTGGCAATAAAATAAAAGGTAATATATTCTATCTAAATCTAATTGAAAGCTCATGTTTCCTAGCTCAAATAGAGGAAATTCGGTTATGGCATAAAAGGTTGTGTCATGTGAATTTTGATAACTTGGTCAACATAAGCAAGAACAAAAGAGAGAGGCATTCCAAGTCTAAAGAAACCTGATATGGGCATGTGCAAAAATTGACAAATTGGGAATATGGGAAAGACAAAAGGCAAGAATTATCATTTTGAAGAAGTTTTGGAGATGGTTCATATAGATCTTTGTGGACCCGCTGGCATAAAAAGCTACTGTGGAGATAAGTACTTTATTTTGTGTATTGAAGATTATTCCAAGATAATAATAGTTATGTACCTAAAAGATAAATTTGAAGCCTTTCAAAAATTCAAATGGTATCTAGCTACAGTGGACAAAGGAACATGAATGAAACTAAAGTATCAAAGGTCAGATAGAGGAGAAGAATTCATCTCAAATGAATTCAATAAATTCTGCAATTAAAGAGGAAGCAAAAGGTAGGTATCTACACCTGGTACACCTCAATAGAATTGTTAGTTTGTGGTGACTGACCAAGGAAGTACTATACATACTTCATAATTCTTTGGGCTCTATTTTATCAAGATTTTGGGCTAACATGTCATAATTAATTATAAACCTAAATTGGTAAAAAAACTAATATAAAAGAGCTTAGGGTTAGGGATTTTCATAAGGTGTGATGTGAAAATTGCTTCTTGCAACAGTATTGAGCTGTAAGGGATTATGGATTCTAATTAGGTTGTAATCACTAGATCATAATAATATTGGACTTATTGTTTGGTGGATGTAGCCTAGGGTTTGGGTGAACCATGTTAAATCTTGGTGTCTTGTGTTCTTTTCTATGTGATTTATTATTTTTTGATATTATTTATATTTGCATGTAATTGTTATTTATATCTAAGGTTAATCCTAACAAACTAACAAATGGTATCAGAGTGAAGTTATTTTGTTTTTAGTTATCCTCTATAGGAAAGTCTCATGGTTGAGTGGGAGAAATGGTAGACAAGGGTAAGCTTAAGGTTGACAAGTTTAATGGGCAGAACTTTCAGTTATAGAAAATGAAAATGGAGGACTATCTCTATTAGAGGGATTTATGGAAGACATTAGAAGGAAAAACTAAGAAGCAGGGAACTATGAAAAATGAGGACAAGGATAGTTTAGACAAAAAGGAAATTTGAAGTATTTGGTTATCCCTAGCACCTCTGGTCACATTTAACATTACAAAAGAAAAGATGAAGGAAGAGTTGATGGAAACCCTAGCAAAATTGGATGAAAAGCCCTCCGCTTCAAATAAGTCATCCTCATGAAGCATTTATTTGATATGAAGATGCAAGAAGGTGGATCTATTACAGATCATTTAAATGAGTTTAATATTATTACTAGTCAGTTATCTTCTATGGGTATTAATTTTCATGAACAAATTAGGGCTCTCTTGATTTTGTGTTCTTTACCTAAAAGCCAGAATGACTTGGTAATGGTTGTGAGTAATTATGTTTATGGATATAATACCCTAAAATATGGTATATGATCAGTGTTATTTTAGTAAGAAAACTCAGAGGAAAACCTAAAGTGGATCTACATCAAGAAGTTCTTTGAATGCACAAAGCAGAGGTAGAATAATTGAGAGAGGAAATAATTCCAGAAATCATAGAAAATCAAGAGGAAATTCAAGAGGAAATTCAAAAGGAAAGAGGTCTCAATCTAGAGGACCAAGAGATTGTTGGTACTATGGGAAATTTAGCCATAAGAAGAAAGATTGATGGACTCAAAAGAACAATGAAGGAGATAAACTAGAAAGGAACAAGGAGGAAAATGTGGTGAGTAACAAATCCAAAGATGATATTTTTCTTCTATCTTTAGAAAGTGTTGATGGTTCATGGATTTTAGATTCTGGTGCTTCATTTCATGCTACACCTCATAGAGGTTATTTCATTGATTATGTCCAAGGGGATTTTAGGCTTCTTTATATGGGGGATAATGAACTCTGTTAGATTGTTGGAAAGGAAAAAGTTAAGATTAAGTTGTAGAATGGGAATCATTGGCTACTACATGAGGTAAGACATATTCTAAGGCTGAGTAGGAATTTAATTTAAGTAGGGCAACTCAGTGATGAGGGTTGTATAGTTACTTTTAATGATAAAATTGGAAGGTTTGAAAAGGTTCCCTTGTAGTAGCCAAAGGTGTGAAAGTAGGCACCTTATATCTTTGTATAGGTCATATTGTTCTTTCTAAATTGATTATTTCAAAGAAAAATTAATGTTCAAGAATAGTTGTCATAGTTGAACAGGGAGAGGAAACAATTGTTGTAGATTTTGATACAGTGCTATGGCACAACAGACTTGGGCACATTAGTGAGAAAGGTATGAAATTACTTCATTCAAAGAAAGTTTTACCAAGTCTAAAATGTGTTAATATGGATTTCTGTGAAAGTTGTGTGTATGGAAAACAAAAGAGGGTGAGTTTTACATGTGAAGAGTGGGAAGGAATAGCAAAGTGAGAGATTATAGCTTGTGCATACAGATGTATGGGGACCAACTCAAGTATATTCCCTTGGTGTATTTCATTATTATGTTGTATTTATTAATGATGCAACTAGAAAAGTATGGGTTTATTTCCTTAGATAGAAATCTTATATATTTCAAACTTTTAAGAAATGGAAATGCTTGGTTGAAAATGAGACTAATAAGAAATTAAAATGTCTCAGATCTTATAATGTCGGTGAGTATTGCAATCATGAATTTGAAGATTATTGCTCCACTAATGGTATTTTTAAATAGAAAACTATTCCAAGGACTCTACAGGAAAATGAAGTGGTTGAACGGATGAACATGACTATAATGGAGTGTGCAAGGATCATGAGGTTGCATGCAGGGTTGCCCTTAAACATGTGGGTAGAGGCTATCAATACTATTGTATATTTTATTAATAGAAGTCCCTCTACTCCTTCGAATTGTGGTATTCTAAAGGAAGCATGGACTGGTACAAAGGCAATTTATTCTTTTCTCAAAACCTTTGGTTGTGAAGCATTTGCTCATATAGAATTCTAAAATAGAACCAAGCTGGAAGCTAAGTCAAAGAAATGTGTATTGCTTGGATATGGCATTGATGAATTTGGTTATAGGCTTTGAGATTTTGAAAATCGTAAAATTGTAAGAAGCAAGGATGTCATATTCAATGAGAAAGTGTTTTACAAATATCTATTGCAACAACAAGAGAAGAAAGAAGATGATTATGTAGTGTTGGATGATACTCAAAAAGATGATGTTCCAACAATTCCTCATGATGTGTAACAACTGCAACAACAAATATCACACACACCAATGAATGTTAGATGGTCAACAAGGCTAAGTAAACCTATAGAAAGATTTTCTCCTTCTTTCTATTCTATTTTAATTACTAATGCTGGTGAACCTGAATGTTATGATGAAGCTATGCACGTGGATACAAAGATTCAATGGGAGTCTACAATGAAAGAAGAAATGGACACTTTGCTGAAAAATAAGATGTGAGATTTATGCAAGTTGCCTGTAGGTAAAAGGGCTTTACAAAATAAATGAGTTTACAGGTTGAAACAAGAGGATGGAGGTAAGAAAATATTAAAGTCAGGTTAGTTGTAAAAGGATTTTCACAGAAAAGGGGCATTGATTTTGATGAGATATTTTCTCATGTTGTTAAAATGACTTCTATTCACACTATTTTAAGTATTGTGGCTAATGAAGATTTTCATTTGGAGCAGCTTAATGTTAAAACAAACTTTCTTCATGATGATTTGCATGAAGAGATATATATCGCACAACCATAGGGATTTGAGGTCAAAGGTAAGGAGAACTTAGTGTGCAGATTGAAGAAAAGTTTATATGGCTTGAAGCAAGAACCTCAGCAATGGTATCTAAAATTTGACAGTTTTATGCATGAGCATGAATATAGTAGGTGTCATTTAGATCATTTTGTTTACTTTAAGAGGTTGGATGATGACAACTACATTATTTTATGTTTATATGTTGATGATATGCTTGTAGCTAGGTCTAACATGGATCAAATTAAGGGGTTAAAAGAACAGTTAGCATGTTCATTTGCTATGAAGGATTTGGGGGCAGCAAAATAAATCCTTGGTATGAAGATTTACAGAGATAAGAAGAACGAGAAATTGACCTTATCTCAGTTGATTATATTGCCAAGGTGTTTCAATGTTTCTCTTTAGAGAATGTTAAAGTTGTTAGCACACCTTTACCTAGTGATTTGAAGTTGACTAAGAAGATGTGTCCAAATAGAAAAGAAGAGAAGGATAAGATTTCCAAGGTACCTTATGCTTTAGTTGTAGGAAGCTTGATGTATGTTATGGTATGTACAAGGCCAAATATTGTACATGCAGTGGGAGTCATTAGCAAGTAAATGAGTCATGCAGGAATTGAGCATTAGATTGCAGTAAAATGCATTCTCAGATATCTAAGAGGTACATCCAGTAAGTATCTACATTTTGGGGCCTCTACTAATGATTTACAGGGAAATGTTGACTCAAATTCGGTAGGAGATATTGATACCATGTAGAGTACTATAGGTTATGTATTTACTATTGGTGGGGCAAAAGTGAGCTGGGTTTCTCTTTTATAGAAGGTTAATGCTTTATCCACTATAGAGGCAAAGTATATTTCTACTATAGAGGCAATCAAGGAGATGATATGGATTCAATTCTATTTGAAAGAATTGAGACACCCACAAAGTGATAATTATTTGTTTACAAATAGCTAGAGTGTCATTCATCTTGTCAAGAATTCAATTTTGCATTCAAAGACAAAACACATATAATCATGGTACCATTTCATTCAATCAGTTCTAAATGATGGATAATTAAAGTTGGACAAGATACATACAGATGACAATCTAGCAGATGTGTTTACAAAGGTAGTGACAAGGGAGAAGTTGAACTCCTCTTTAGCTTCGTTTGGTCTTCTAGACTAAACAAAATAAAAGACTAGCAGAGTCTAGGTTGGTTTGATCCAGTGGGAACCCCATGTGGTAGCGATATTGTTACTGGATCAGTCTCCAAGTAGGAGATTGTTGTCTAGTGTAGAGCCTAACCAATCCCCAAGTAGGAGATTGTTAGTTTGTGGTGATTGATTAGGGAATTACTGTACATACTTCATCAAAAATAAAATTTGGGCTCTATTTTATTGAGATTTTGGGTCAACATGTAATAATTTATTATAACCCTAAGGCACTAAAAATACTAGTATAAAAGAGCTTAGGGTTAGGGATTTTCATAAGGTGTGATGCAAAAATTACTTCTTATGATGGTATTGAGATTTAAGGGATTATAAATTGTAATCAGGTTGTAATCAATGGATCATAATAATATTGAACTTATTGTTTGGGGGATGTAGCTCAGGGTTTGGGTGAACCACATTAAATCTTGGTGTCTTGTGTTCTCTTCTATATGATTTATTATTTTCTGATATTGTTTATATTAGCATATAATTATTATTTATGCCTGAGGTTAGTCCTAACAAGAATGGCATAGAAAAAAGAAGAAATAGATCCATTATAGATTGTGCAAGAACACTAATGATAGAGAAAAATGTTACAATAAAATACTAGAAAGAAGCAATCAGCACAATTGTTCATACCTTGAATCGAGTTCAGCTGAAGGACTCAGATCAAACACCTTATGAATTACGATATGGCTATAAACCTAATGTCTGTTATTTCAAAGTATTTGGAAGCAAATGTTATATCTTGAAAGAATCTAAGAAAGGAAAATTTTATGTCAAAAGTGATGAAGGAATATTCTTGGGATACTCCAACAAGAGAAAAGCATATAAATGTTTGAATCTTTCTACTCACAAAGTCATAGAAAGTGCACATGTGAAAATTGTTGAGTTTGTAGAAAAGAGTGAAGAACAAAGTAGAAAAGAACCTAAAAACTACAAAAACTTTGTCTATTATGAACCTAAGATTCAAGAAAATTCAATTCGAAATCAAGAATATTTACCACATGAGTCTCCTAAATCTCTAGTTCAACCTGAGTTGCATTCGTTGTGACCCTAGTCATAGGATGAAGGACCCGAGTCACAGTCAGAAGGACCCAAGTTTCCCTAAGTGCAAACCGAGTCATAGTCTGATAGACCTAAGTTATAGACAATGCGACTTGAGCATGATTCAGAGCATGACGAACATAATGAAACAAGTTATAGATCCAAGGAGAAGGTACATGTACTTGCTAGATATGACAAAAGGCATCATGCACCCAAGAAAATCATTTGAGATTAGTCAAAAGGCACAATGACAAGGAACAGATTAAATGGTACATGTTTTCTTATTGTGTTTAAACCTAGTACTATTAAAGATGCATTAGAAAATGAAAGTTGGATTGAGGCAATGAATGAAGAGATTAATCAAATTGAAAGGAACAAAACTTGGACTCTTATTCCTAGACCCAAGGACAAAAATGCAATTGGCACAAAATGGGTATTCAGAAACAAGTTGAATGAAAATGGAGAAGTTTCAAGAAACAAGGCAAGATTAGTATGCAATGGTTATGCTCAAGAAGAAGGTATTGATTATGGAGAGACTTTTTCTCCTATTACAAGACTAGAAGGTGTTATAACACTACTTACTTATGTTACACATAAAGGATTCAAAGTATATCATATGGAAGTAAAGTCAACTTTCCTGAATGGAATCCTAGAAGAAGTCTACATTGAGAAACCTAAAGGTTTCATAGATCCAAACAAAAGGGATATGCTTTGCAGACTACACAAAGCATTATATGGTCTCAAACAAGCCCCTAGAGCTTGGTATGAAAGATTGCACAGTCATCTAATAAAGATTAGTTTTCAAAGGATAAATGACAATGACAACCTATACATCAAGGAAGGACCAGATAAGAAGATAGTGTTGGTAGAAATATTTGTAGATGATACATTATTTACTAGACATGATGATTTATGCAAATCTTTTTATGAGGAAATGAGTAAAGAATTTGAAATGTCAATATTCTGAGGGATTAAATTCTTTGTTGGCTTGCAAATTCAACAAAAGAAAAATGGTATCTACATTACTCAATCAAAGTACACCAAGAAGACATTGAATAAATTTGGAATGGATGATTCCAAACGAATTGGAACACCTATGTCTACTAGACATAATCTTTCCAAAAATGATGAATCTAAAGAGGTAGATCAAACTACATACAGTGCAATGATTGGAAAACTTTAGTATGTGCTACTGTTACAAGCTAGAGTTGTCATTGCACCAAAAGATCAACCTGTTAATGCCCAATACAACCACTAGACTTATAGAACATAGGATGCAGTTAAGCCATGTCATGAATCCCAAAGGCGAAGGCTAGGGGTTAGTCCAACAATTCCCCCCTCAGCGTTACTCGAGGAGATTTGAGCCTGTGACCAAGCTCTAATACCACTTGTTACAAGCTAGAGTTGTCGTTACACCAAAATATTGACCTATCAATGCCCGATACAACCACTAGACTTATAGAACATAGGAGGTGGTTAAGCCATGTCACGAATCCTGAAGGGGAATGTTGGAAATTAGTCCAACAATCCCCCCTCAGCATTACCCAAGGAGATTCAAGCCTGTGACCAAGCTCTGATACCACTTGTTACAAGCTAGAGTTGTCGTTGCACCAAAAGATCAACCTATTAATGCCTAATACAACCACTAGACTTATATAACATTGGCGGTGGTTAAGCCATGTCACCAATCCCAAAAGGGAAGGTTGGTAGTTAGTCTAATAGGTACACACTGTAATCACCTAAAAATAGTCATTTAGACTATTAGCCCCTTCTCAACATATTGGCTAAACCAATTAATAATTTACCTAAGCCAATTTGCTAAAATTAATTAATTTGATTATAACATATAATTTGACTATACTATCCTAAGTTCATTATTTGATTAAAAGAACATGTCCTATTTTAATTAAATAAAAGCCCCCTTTCTTCTAACCCACTTAAAGTGCATGCATAAAGTCCTTTATTCTATTTTGCAAATTAAAAGAAAAGGCTTTGCGAGTTTTGTCTTATATGGGAAGTCAACTTCTATTTTATTGGTTGACTTGTGTGTGCACATGGATCACTCCTATTTTCAAACTCCACCCTTGATCTTCCATCATTTTGACCTTGATCTCTATCGTCTGTATGACTTTAAAAGAAATAGCTCTCCCCTTATGAAAGGATCCACACTCTTGAGTATTGTTATGCTGCAAATTTATCATTCAATTGCTTGAAGAGCTATTGTGGAGAACTTATACTTCTCATCTCATTCTCACATCCATCACATACTAGCTTAGAATCATATTTAATGTACTTTAGCTTCTCTTTTGCTATGATCTAGCTCACTTAGTAATTAACTTGGATCTTGTAATACTTTCATTCTTGTTAACATAGCTGTACTTTACATTTCATATTAGCTTACTTCTTATTTGCATTGCAGTTTGAGAATTCTCATTGTAGACACTTGCATTATTTCTCTTATCTCAAAGAACCTCTCGTTTTATGGTTTACTAGCAAGAAGAGTATCTCTAAGGCTTAGTTGAGAGCCTTCTTATTCTTAAAACACACTCTCTTGCACTCTATGGATAGGGAGCTCTAAGCTAACATCCAACCATTTCAAACACATGGAATCACTTGTATAGAAGGGTTTAGAGTGTGACATAAATCTAGTGTATATTTTTGGCACCCACTATAGGAAAAACATTTTAGTTTTGCTCTTCATCTCACTGCATTTTTTGTATTTTTAGCACTTTGTTCACATTTCCTTTTTTTTACAGTCACAACTTTCAGGCAATACTTTGCCACTATCGCGCGACATTTGTTTGTACTATTGTGCAATATTTTTCTGGTAAAAGTATCATGTTCTATTAGTAAACTCTATCACCTCTATATAGTAAGTTTTATTGCCTGGCTTAAGCAGAAATATCGCATAGGAGAAAATTGTTGCACGAGTATATTGAGAAGTATCGTACAACAATCTTCCAAGAAAAACTATCGCCTGGTTTGAATTTGCTTGTTGTTTGAGTGATTTGGTCAATTTCTCGGTTTTTACTTGTTGTTTGTTGGATTTTACAAGTCTGTGGTTGTTTGACAATTGACTATTTTTAGATTTCATGCTATTTTCAGACTAACTTGTAGGGCTAGAGGTTGTGTTTGTAGGTTATTTCCTTGAGATGCTTGCATAATCACCTAAAAAGAACACATGTCAAAGCTTCAAATGCACAAGTGTTATTAACAATTGTTTGCAGGGCTCCTCAAAGCTTAAAAACCAAACTTTCTTATATTTCCTTTATTTCATGTGCAACAATACTATTAGTTTTTTCATTTTCATAGGCACGTTAAGCTTGCGATTCAGGTTCTTTGGTGATAAGAGAGTATGCTCTTCACCTTTGTGGTGAATCAAAAATCTTGGCTTGCCTTTGGATTTTGATAACAAGGGGATAATTAGATCTTCTTGGCATGTTTGGGAGAAATGATCAAGATATGAGAGTATACTCCTCACCCTTGCGGTGAATCAGAAATCTTGACTCTTGAAAGTGGATCCAATCTGTGGTAGTTAGAATCTTTTACAGGGCCTCCTCTTGGTTACCAAGAGGAATGACCCAAGTGGGGACAAGAAAACCTAGCTATTCTAACCCACTATAAACTCAAGGCTATCAATGACACAAAACCATGGTAGACATATTGGTGGTCTTCGCTTAGTGTGATTACTTGTGAGATTGGGACCATGAGGAAAATGCTAAGCAAGAACAATTAAGGTGCTCTTGTGGCTACGAGGTTTGTTATCCACCACAAGGTGGGGTGTCCCGTAATTGGGGGTAAGAGGAACATTATGAATGGAAACCCTTTCTAGATACTCTAAGTTAATAGCTACCCTATTTTGTCACTCAACTTCTTGGTGCAAGGATTGGTTATCTTGGTTGTGCTTATGGAACTTTCATGAAAAAACCAATATCTCTTGTGGGAAACCACTTGGTGTGAGGCAAAGGAGCACTTAGCATGGGCCAATTTGTAGAGTAATGAACTATGACTCTAAGGTAGATTGCTTGGCTAATATTTTCAAATGTGTAGACCTGTGTAAACATTCTTACAAATCAAAGATCTCAGTAAAATTGGTAGGAAGGTTGTTCTAATATCACAAATGTGTATTAGCAAGGTTGTTTTGACACTTGTTAAATTTATTGAGACATGCTAAAAACCTCTATTGTTTGCAAACCTTGTTGTTATTCAACATGAACTAAAATATGAAATTGTTTGGTTTGGAAACTATCTGACTATCAAAATAAAAGACAACAATTTGAAGTCAAACTTGTTCTTTTTACTCAAAATAGGCACTTTATTACATGCTCTTTGGAGAAATATCGTGTAACACCTTTTTCCAAAAATTGTGTCACCTTGCTGTTATAAGTTATATTGCCCTGCTATACTAAACTTTATCATCCTACCTAAGGCAAATTGTCACCTAAGAGAAAAGTGTCACCTTGATATTACAAACTATGTCATACAATTTAATTTGTTGTCCTCTTGTCACCTGGGTTCTGGAAGAATATTGCCTGGGTCATTTTGTTATTAAAACAAAGTCTACATTCTGCTTTATCTAATCTAGGGTCTTGTCACTTTAGTTCTTCCTAGTCCTAGTCAAAAATCTATATGTTAGGTGTTGTCCCAAGTTGAAAAGATGGGTTTAGTCTTTCAAATGTAAGTCTCAAAACCTTATTGATGATCACTTGTCAAAATCAAGTTACTATTCTATGCTAGTTATTTGTTGCTGAGCTTCTTGCTCGTTCTATCAGCTTGAGTCGCTAGTGTTGTAAATTCTTGAACACTTTTGACAAGCTATCTATTTTTCTTTGACAAGTGATTATTATTTATTATATGAGCTTCAAATCTAAAATACTTCTCTCATCCTATTAACAAAAAACATGTCCTTACATGTCAATCATAACTAGGTTCCAAGTTGGTAATAGTGTCATTCTCCCTTCATTTTCACATAGTTAGAGACTCCACCTAGGTGCCCTCGCCAACAACCTTGTGTGGAAGATCTCAATTGTATTCAAACACAAATAGCCAATGTCTGATACAATCCACTTTATAGTTTTGAGAACTCATTTGGAACACCCTTTGACACACCCACAGGTAAAAACACTTTGACCAACATGTATCTTGACAAAATCAAAAGTCACTTAGAATAGAAAGTACATGAAAATGAAAGACTTATGGAAGCTATCTATGCTAGAGAAAGAGTGGATCAACAAGCTAAACCTAACCCTCATGCACGCAATGAGGAAACTGGAAGAGACTATTATCACAATCCTTTTGAACACATTCCAATTGGTAGCAATAATGGCAATCACACACATCCAAGGACTCCTAGAGTCAATGCGAGAGCATGCCCATCACCACCCAAACAATCACAATCACATCATGAAAGTGATGATGAGATCACTAATGAAGATGTTGTAAGATTTTAACAAGATGAGCTCGCTTAAAAACTGATGCTAAAAGCTTTAGAGAAAAATGGGGACCAATGCTTCTAGTATATGACAACAAAAGGATGGAAACACCCCTAAGATTTTGATGTGCAATTAATAATAATAAAATGAGAGCCCACTAAGGCTGAAATCTTGAGAGAAGAAATGCAAGAATTGAGGAAACAACTTGCACAATTTCAAACTTTAAAAGAGCCACCTAAAACTTCATTTGTTGAATCAATATGTGCTCTTTCATTTGATGGGATTTTAGATGTGCCTCCATTTCTTAAGGATATAGAGGTTCCTAAGTATGACAAATACAATGGAAATGGTGACCCTCATGATCATGTGAGGAATTTCTATGCTATCATCATGGATTTCATGCATGAAGACTCCTATCGTATGTGTTTGTTTCCTAGGAGTCTAAGAGGACAAGCCATGGAGTGGTTCATGAAATTGACTTCCCCTCTCAAAACATTTGACAAGCTTTCACAACACTTTATACAAAAATATTCTTATAACATTCAACATCCCATAATAGTGTTGGACTTGTGCCAAATCAAACAAAAATAGGGAGAACTTTTTGCAACATACCTTCAGAGATGGAGATCCCTATACTCTAGGTACCCTTGGTAAGTTCCTGAAGCTGAGAAAATTGACATTTTTGTCAACACACTTGTACTAGAGCTCTACTTTGACTTAAGAAAATAGTTATTCACATCCTTCAACAGAATGGTGGAGAGTGCATATCGCATTGAGGATGTTGCTATCAAAAAGGGTGACATTATTGTAAACAAAGACAAAAATAAGAATGGAAATGGAAAAGAAAAGGGTAAAGCTTGGAACAAGAACAAGTATGTCATCAATGACGAAGTAGTGGACACTCCTAAGACCAAGGAACCTATGTTTGATCTTTCCAATGCCATCTATGCTATGAAACAACAAGAAGGGTCAAAACCACAAACATAGGACAAGAATACCAAGTTTACTAAGAAACAACGTATTTATACACCAATGGTTGAACCTGACAAAGTGGTCTTAAAGACCTTGATTGCAAATTAACTAGTAACATTTCCAAATAATTCCCATGCCTATGACCTACCTATTAGACCTCCTTGGTGGCGAGAGGATCATATTTGCATTTATCACAGAAGTAAAGGTCATAACATTGAACATTGTTTTAAACTCAAAAATGTTATTCAAGACCTCATAGAGGCTGGTAAAGTTTTTGCAGATGGTCTTGTTAAAAATTCTAACTATAAGGCTTTCAAACAACCCTTGCTAGAATACAAGAAATGTGAAACCTCCAAGGCTGCTAAAAAGAATCATGATGCCAAGATGAGTTATGCCTGTGTTGACACAGACAACGTTATAGGTATGTTTGAGCTAATTGAGTATATATGCATGGCAAGTTCTAATGATGACAACCGACCCAATTATGATGCTAAGGATGAAAGACTTAAAGTTATTCTCAAAATGTGAAATGCTCCCCGACACCATAATAATGCTAGACCTAAGGTGGTACTTCAAGTGGTCAAATCCTCCTCTTTACAGAGTGAACCACTTAACACTTTCACTAGGGGGCAAACTAAAGTTGTCCTAAAAGTTGTTCATGATTGTAAGAATACTTCATCTTCTAAACAAGAAACTACCTTCACAATCTCCAATTATGACCTTGTTAGCCAACTACAATGTACCCCAGCTCAAATTTCCATCTTTGAGTTGTTAGAACTATCCCCTTTGCACAAGGACATCCTTGAAAAAGCTTTATGTTCTGCCAACATTCCCACAGATATCGATGTAGAATGATTCCAAGCTATGGTGAATCATATCTCTTCACCTCACTACCTCACCTTTTCCAAAGAAGATGATCGAGCTCTCAATCATCCCCACAACCTTGCTCTCCATGTTGAAGTCCAAATATTTCATACTCATGTTTATGGAGTTCTGATAGACAATGGTGCAGGGTTGAACATCATTTCATTCAATGTGACCCAACAGTTAGGCATGTCTAAATTTTCCATTTACCCTAGGTGCAATAACACTATAAAAGCCTATGATGAGGTCAAAAGACCCTCTAAAGGTCTAATAGTACTTCCAATCAGAGTTGGTCCAGTTGAGAAAGATGTCATGTTCCAAGTCCTAGACATACCACTTGCATACATTTTTTTGTCAGGATGTCCATGGATTCATGACATGCAAGCAGTACCTTCTACGTATCATTAGTGCATCAAGTTCCCTTTTAATGGTACTAAGATAGTTGTCCCATTGACAACTCAATGTCTATCAATACATTATCTATTGTAGAAACACTAGTTCCACATAGTCGCTCTTCTCATAAGCTAACATCGTCCTTTACAGAGTATGAACATAAATTGAAAATCATGAGCCTCAACATGGGCAAATACACTCTAAACTTTATTGTTGTTGTACCTATTTCCCCTCAAACTTATGGGAAACCTTCTACCAAAAAGAAGCCTTTAGCTTCTGCAATGACTCTTTTTGGCACCTTTGTGCAATTCTCAATTCCCCTAGAAGCGAAAAAATAAGAACAAGCAATCAAAGATTGGATATATAGGGAAGAGGAAGATGAGGAGGAAGTCACCGTCACTACTCCCATCTCTCCTAAATCCTATGGCAAAGGATATTAGTTTATCATGAACATGGGCTATCAAGGCCATGACTCCTTAACTAGTAACAAAAATGCTCTAGTCAAACCTTTAAGTCATACTCAAGGTTGTGACACTTGAGATACTACTAGCCGAGGCTTTGGGCTAGAAGATGAAATACCAACATTTGATAGAGGGGCTCCTATATCTAGTGAATGAGAGGATGATGAACCTCCTTTTATTGCTACCACTTTGCAAGATGAGGATTTCATGCCTATCACTTCTCTTCGGGAGAAGAATCACTAAATACTTACGATGATGATGAAGCCTCTACTTCTCAACAACATGAACAAGATGAATCTGACCATGAGGACTTAAAAAAAGGAAGCATTAGACAAAATATTGCTCATTTAGTTGCTAGGAATCTAAGCACAGATTCAAGAGAATATGAATGGGAAAGCCTATCAGACACATCTTGTAAACTAGGGGTAGATATCATTCACACCTATGCAACCCAACCAAATTTAGTCAAAGAGTCTAGTATAGGGTTAGACAAGTTTGGCTCGCAAACTACTTTAGTGGATCATGTTTGTCCCTCTAGGTCTATTCCTAATCTAAATTCCTTTGTAGCATTCACTATAGGTTCAAATTTGCATGTCATTGGAGATGACTCTTTTCATATTAACAACCTTGAAGCTTCCACATCATTCTCCTTGATTCACCTTGATCTCATAGATTGGTAGGTTTAAAATCAAAGACCTAAAATATCGTCTTCTCAAAATGAATATGAGATCACTTGCTACCTAAATGCCATTGAACCTGTCACTTCTTCCACCAGTGAACCTGTGGTTAACATGACTAAATTAGATATCAAGTACCTTAGTTATAAACTTAAAAGAAAAAATAATTGGTCTGATGGAAAAAACCACTTTGTGGCGGTATCTAAACCTAAAAAAAGTAAAATCAAAGATGTATCCAATGGTGAAAACCTCCTTGAGGTGCCTGTGGATAAGGTACTTGGTAGTCTACCAACCTATTTTTAGGATAGATCTTCGATTCTCATCGAACCTACATAGCCTATCAACTTGGGGACAAAGGAATCTCCTAAAATTATCTGTGTGGCTGAATCACTGTCAACTAAAGAAAAGGAGAGTTTTTCCAAATTCTTTCAAGACAAGAAGATCAATTTTGCATGGACGTACTCAAATATGCTAGGACTTGACATAGATCTTATCATGCATCATTTATGTATCTCTCATTTATCTATCTCTCCTGGTGTAAAACCTATTAAACAAAATGTAATATCCCTTGCCCAAAATGACTAATTTTAGCTCAAAGAATATTGTCAAACACTTGTATGCTACCTTTTAATAGTAAGAAATTTGCAAATGATATTACAATGCCTCTTACAATGAACTAATATGCAAGTGCAATTCTTTTGGTACTTTCAATACATATACATGGAAACTAGATATGGAATGCATATCTACAGCCAATTGACATTTTGATAGACAATTGACATACAACTATAATGCTGATCATATATGCTATTAGATGGGCATTTTGTCAAACAAATGGTATGCAACATGTATCTCCTTTATTGAATTCATTCTCATGTACAATTTTTTCTATGAGTTTGCCAAGACAAGTGGGCTTACAATAATGACTACAGTAATGCCAAAATCTGATTTTGAATTATCATAGCAAAATCATATGCCTAAAAATTACAATGCTAACTACTAATAGTTGCAAGAGGAACCTAATAATAGTGATGCCCAAGGATGGAGATGAATCAAGCATAAGTACTATAGTGCGACTTCATTCTTGCGTACTGTAGTAGCCAACAATAATTATATTCTTCAATTTAAGCACAAACAGAACTCCTGAATTGAAGCTCTCCTAAATACCAAATTTAGTGGATATTTCACCACCTCAAATGGTTGCAACACTGAAGAGTTGATGTTCTCCAATGGTTGACTAAAATTAGAAACCTTAGTTTCATCTCCCAAGTCTATATCAAATACAATTCACAATAATCAAATGATTAACAATGAAGCTCTCACTTCTATTTAATATTTTCCTTCACCCTTCTAGAAGGAAATAAAATATTATTTAATTGCATTCTCTAGAAGCTTCCCCTTTTACAATACAATAATTAGTTGTATTTCTAGAAAATGCACTCTCTAGAAGCTTCTCCCTTGCAATATAATAATTAATTGTGCTTCTAGAAAATTAAATTAATTAAATATAAAGTCATCTTTTAATTTTTATTTATTTAATGATTTTATAAGAAATTAATTTAATCAATTTCTCCTTATTTCTCCATTTAGCCTTCAGAGAATGTAAAGGCTAAGAGCTCCACTGAGATGCTAAAAGGATGGGGACATTACAGTCTGCCCTCCCTAAAATTGCTTGTCCTCAAGCAACTTCAAGTCTGGATGCTACAAAATCTCCTCATTCTCCCATGTCACATCCTCTACTAGCAGGTCCTTCCATTTCAAAAAATACTCCCATATAGTACGCCACCTCAAATTCCTTTTCCTGAAATCAATGATAGCCTCTGGCACCAATACTAATTTTCCCTCATCGTCCTAGGGTGGAAATACTGTAGAAAGAACAATATGATGTCCTAGCACCTTCTTGAGGCGTGCCACATTAAAAATGTTGTGCACCTTGCTTTCTGCCAAAAAAACTAACTCATAAACCACCTCTCCCACTTTCCTGATAATCTTGAATGGACCATAGTATCGTTGCTTAAGTTTCTCAGCACCACTCTTTTTGAGAGTGGATTGGCAACAAGGTTGCAATATAAGATACACCGTATCTCCAACCTCAAAAGTTCACTTAGTCCTCTTTTGGTCTACATACTACTTCTGCTGATTGTGCCTTGGTTATATTATCTTTGAGAGTCTTAACAATGTCCTAATTTTGTTGTAACAAATCACCTACACTGGGCACTCTACTATCACTCAAAAGCAAATCCATAAAATTGGGTGCTTCATACCCATACAAGGCCATAAAGGGTGACATCTAATTAGACATCTGATAAGTGGTATTGTAGCAATACTCACATAGACAAATCCACTTTACCTGTGCCTTTTGCTACCCTATTATAAATTTCAAAGATATCCCTCAGCCCATTTATTCACTATCTTCATCTAACCATCTGTCTAAGGGTGGTAACTAGTACTGAGAGTGAGCTCTATCACACACAACCTAAATAGCTCCTTCCAAAAGTGACTCATAAACCTGATGTCTCTATCACTCACAATGCTTTGAGGTAAGCCATGTAATTTGAATATCTCCTTGAAGAACAAATATGCCACTTGTATAGCAGTGTATGTAGCAGTGATCAGAAAGAAGTGTGCAAACTTCGTAAGGTGATCCACAACCACATATATGAAGTCCCTGTCTTGGGCTCTAGGTAGTCCTATGATGAATTCCATAGATAAACACTTCCACTTCCTATTAGAAATTAGAACTGGTTGAAGTAAATCGGCTAGATAGGAGTGTTCCAACTTATTATGCTGGCAAGTAGGACACTCCCTAACATACTGAAGTACCTCTGCTTTGAGCCCTTTCCATGTGAAGTGCTCTCTAATTTGTCAGTATGTCTTGTAGAAACCAGGATGTCCTACCATAGGTGAATCATGAAAATATTTCAAAACCATCCTCCTCACTGTTGAGCCCGGAACCAAAAATATTTGCCCTTTATGAATGATGAGTTCATTCACAAGGGTATATTTGCTATCCTGAATAGTTCCATCTATGAATCTAGCTATCCACACATCCTTTGCATACTCTTCCAAGATCAAGTGTCTCCAATCCTTTGATATATCTATCAATAAGCTCAGATGGGGCCTACATGATAAAGCATCAACAACTAGATTTTGTGTCCCCTTAAAATACGTAATATTAAAGTCATAGGACTGTAACTTGATCACACACTTTTGTTGCCTATCATTGAGATCTCACTGCCCCAAAAAGTGTTTTAGGCTATTATGGTCAGTTTTGATAGAAAATTTTCTACCTACCAAGTATTGCTTGAATTTAGCCAAAGCATGCATAATAGCTAACATCTCCTTATCATATATGTTGAAGCTCCACTCTAGCCCTCTTAATTTCCTATTCTCATAAACAATACAGTACTTCTAATGCATAAGCATCACTCCAATTCCCTCTCTAGAAGCATCATAGTGTAGCTCAAAAGGTTTGCTAGAATCTAGTAATGCTAACACTGGACAAGAAGTCATCAACTCCTTAAATTTCTCAAAACACTCCCGTGCCTTAGAAGTCCATAAGAAAGCTCCCTCTCTCATCAAATCTATCAAGGGTGCTACATGCCTGGAATATCCATCCACAAACCTCCTATAGAAACCACATAATCCTAGAAAGCCCCTCAATTGTGTAAGGTTTATTGGTGAAGGCCACTCCACAATGGAACGAATCTTTTTAGGATCCATGTGTACACCTTCTGCATTGATGATGTGACTGACATACAACAACTCTGTCATACCCAAATCACATGTTGACTCCTTTGCATACAAGGAGACTCTGGCTAATATATCCAACACCATGTCAAGGTGAACCAAGTGCTCCTCATAAGATCTATTGTACACCAAGATATCATCGAAGAAGACAAGTACAAATATCCTCAACTGAGATGGAAAACCCTATTCATTGTTGCCTAAAATATAGAAAGTGTGTTAGTTAGCCCAAATGGCATAACTAAAAACTCAAAATGGCCACAATGACATCTAAAAGTTGTCTTCTCAATGTCTTGGTCTCTAACTTTGATATGGTGATATGATGCAGGAGCATCCAAAGGTATAAGGGTAATCTTGTGTCAACCAAAAAAAATTTACTTAGACTCAGTTTTTGTTTCATGTGTTTTCATTTTTGGATACCCATTCGGGTCAAATAAAGGTTCCAACTCTCACAGTTCTACTATCAGTGTTCTAGGATAGAGTATTTGAACACCTTGGGATACGTGTAAATGCCAGAAAAATAGGAGTATGTAACTGAGCCATCATTTTGGTAAAATAGAAGGTGTAAATTGGCTAGATGAATGTAATTGTAATTTAGAGCATTCCAGAAAAAGAATCAAGTCAAAAGGTCCCACTGTTTGAAAGTTATCGCAATTTTTCAGTTTTTGGAGACATCCTAAGAATGCTTCAAAGTCAAGTTAGGGACATTAAATGATCTCAAAAAGGGCCAAAAATTGGGAGACAAGCAAAGCTTGTCTATAGGGCTATAGAGCACTTTGAGAGCTTTTCAAAAATGTAAACGGTTTGTCAATCAGAGCTACGGTTCAAAAGTTATGCCTCCCGGAAGTTCGGTTACCATTTCTGGATTCTTCTAAATTTGTGTCGACTTCTAACGCAACTTTTGAAGACTTCTATTTGGTTGGTGGGTGCCAACTAGCACTTTCTAGAATGTACTCCTAATCCTTAACCCATCGAGGTCTATTTAAGAACATTTCTGGCATTGTAAAAGGTAGTTCGGAGTGGAGTTTGAGAGGAGGTACTGAAAGGAGAAATTATCTCCAGATTTATACTACTGTAAGCCCTTAGGGCATGTTTTGAAGTCTATTTTCTCTGTACTAAATGTAATAGCATATTTACACAATTAATACAATTTTCCCTTTCCTGTTGTGTCCATTCTGTGCTTGGGTTGTGTCCACATCAAGTGGTATCAGAGCTAGTTTTCCTAAGTGTGTAGATAGAGCGTCGACTGTGAGGCAGTTTGCACCAGGACTGTGTGGTTGTGGGTTTGAGTTAAGAAGATGCCTCCATGAAGAGAGTGTGGTGGAAGGGCCAGAGCTATTAATCCTAAGGAGGTTAGAGCCCTCCAAAGGCAAGTACAAGCATTGCAAGAGGAGCTCCGTAGAGGAACAAATGTTGCCGCAGGCGACAAAAGTGAGGATGACAATGAAGAAGAAGAAATTGGACCAGAAGGGGAATTTGACGAGAAATTTCTGAATTAGGCAGAGGAAAGGCTTTTTAGGGCCATTACTAAGTTTGGAAAAAGACCTACAATTGATCTGGGTGTATTTTCAGGAAATTTGAAACCAGATGAGTTGATCGATTGGATCAATGAACTGGAAGAATACTTTGAGTATGAGGATATCAGGGACCCAGATAGGGTTAAGTTTGCAAAGGCCAAACTGAAAGGACATGCCAAAATCTAGTGGCAAGAGGTTCAATTGGAAGAAACAGAAGAGGAAAGGAGAAGATCACAAGGTGGGATCATATGGTGGACAAATTGAAGAAGCAGTTCATTCCTGTTGATTATGAGCTTGATTTGTTTAAGAAGACGCATGGGTCAAAGCAAGTAGGAAAATCAGTCCAAGAATATACAGAGGAGTTTTATCGACTTCTGACTAGAGCAGGGCATGCAAAAGCAAATAACGAGAAGGTTGCTTGTTATATCAGTGGGTTGCGACCTAGCATCCAAGAGGAATTAAGCTTGGTAAGAATGATCAGCGTTGAAGAGGCATACCAGTTTGCCCTACGAGTTGAAGAGAAGCTAAATAAGAGGTTTGAAGGGAGACAAAGAGGGCATGGTCAAGGAGGAAGGGGTAGTGGTAGGTCATCTAGAGGCCAAAATGAAACCCAAAAGAAGAATGAAGATGTGGGTACTAGCAGGAACCAAAGGAACAAAGGTTTCAACTACTCCCATGATCAAGACTTTGGATATCAGAGAGGAAGAGGTAGAGGACGTGGACAAGGAAGAGGAGGCTTTCATGGTACTTGTTTCCATTGCAATGAAGAAGGTCATCGTGCCTTTGAATGCCCTCAACGATAAGAAAGGACAGATAGGAGAGTTTAGGGCCAAACCAAGGTTGCTCATGTGGATGAAGATGCACAATCATCACATTCAGAGGATGCAGAAAGAGGAGAGACTTTAGTGAATGAAAGGGTCCTACTATGTGGTGAGATTGAACCAGGACAAAGGAGGAGTTTATTTCGTACCAAGTGCAAGTGTGAGGATAAATTTTGTGATGTGATCATTGATGGTGGTAGCATTGATAACTTGGTATCAGAAGAGATGGTCTCTAAGTTGAAGCTCAAGAGGGAGAAACACCCCCAGCCCTATTGGATTGCTTGGGTGAAAGATGATCATAAGGTCCTGGTAAGTGAACAATGTTTAGTGAAATTCAAAATTGGGAGTTACCATGATGAAGTTCTCTGTGATGTTATTCCAATGGATATTTGCCATCTATTGTTGGGTAGATCGTGGCAATTTGATAGGCATGCAGTACATGATGGTCATGCAAACACATACACTCTAACAAAGGATGGAGTTCACCACAAACTGAAGCCCATGAAAAAGGAAGGCGAAAAGGTATGTAGCAGTGCTAGGATTTGTCTTGTTGATGGAAGGAAGTTTTTAGATGGCATGAAACATCAACGTATGTGTTATACTTTGATTCTTAGAAAAGATAAAGAAGGTAGTAGTGAAATACCACTTGAAGTTTCAGATTTACTAGGTGAGTTTGAAGATATTATCTCTAATAATGTTCCAGAAGGATTGCTGCCAGTAAAGCAAATCAGTCATCAGATAGATCTAATCCCAGGAGCTAGTTTGCCTAACAAGGCTGCTCATAGGATGACTCCTACTGAAACTGAGGAGCTAAACAGACAGGTTCAGGAGCTATTGAAGAAGGACTTGATTCGGGAGAGCCTGAGTCCATTTCCAGTACCTACAGTACTAGCACCAAAGAAGGATGGAGAGTGGAGGATGTGTATAGACTCTCAAGATATAAATAGGATAACCATCAAGTATTGGTTTCCTTTGCCAAGAATGGATGATCTTATGGACTGCTTGAGTGGAGCTCAGTACTTCACAAAGATAGATCTCAAGAGTGGCTATCATCAAATACATATATGAGAAGGAGATGAGTGGAAAATAGCCTTCAAGACCAAGGAGGGTCTTTATGAGTGGTTTTTCATGCCCTTTGGATTGACGAATGCCCCAAGCACCTTCATGCGGCTTATGAATGAGGTACTTAAGAAGTTCTTGGGAAAATTTGTTATTGTCTATTTGGATGACATTTTAATTTTCAGCAAGACTTTGGAAGAACATTTATTGCATATTCGTAGTGTCCTTGAAAGGTTAAGGGAAGAGAAACTATTAATTAATCTAAAGAAGTGTATCTTTGCAAAAAGGGAGTTAGTCTACTTGGGGTTTGTTATATCACCTAAAGGTCTTAAAGTCTACTTGGGGTTTGTTATATCACCTAAAGGTCTTAAAATGGATCCAGAGAAGGTAAAAGCCATCTTGGAATGCCCTACTCCAAGGTCTACTACTGAGGTAAGATCATTTCATGGTCTGGTTAGTTTTTATAGGAAGTTCATTAATAATTTCAGTGGCATATGTGCAACCCTGACTGACATAATAAGAGGGGATTGAAAAGAGTTCAAATGGATTGTGGCAGCTGCAAGAAGTTTTGAATTGCTGAAGAAGCTAACAGAACAACCTGTGTTGGCACTTCCAAATTTTAGAAAGGTGTTCCAGGTGGATTGTGATGCGAGTGGCAGTGCTATTGGGGCTGTATTAAGCCAAGAAGGTAAGCCTATTGCATAATTTAGTGAAAAATTGAATGATGCAAAAAAGAAGTATTATTATGTTTATGATCAAGAGTTCTATGCAATAGTTCAGGCCTTAAAGAAATGGAGGCATTATTTATTTCCAAAAGAATTTGTTTTGTATACTAATCATCAGGCATTACAGTACTTAAATAGCCAAGGTAAATTGAATCAGAGGCATATGAAGTGGGTAGAGTTCTTGCAGAGCTATACATTTGTGTTGAAGCATAGAAGTGGAAAATCTAACAGGGTTACAAATGCACTAAGTAGGAGACAGTTGTTGCTTAGAGTAATGCAGGTTGAAGTAGTTGGGTTTGATGAATCAAGAATCTGTACCCTGAGGATCCTAATTTTTTTGAAGTGTGGAAAGCTTGCAAGGAGCCTGGTTCTGTAGACAGAACTAAGTGGTTAGACTATCTGATTCAAGGGCAGTCAATTATGTATTCCAAGGTGTTCCATGAGGGAAAATTTGATTAAGGAGAAACATAGTGGAGGGATGGCAGGACATTTTGATCAAGATAAGACCATTGCCATACTTAGGGAACATTATTTTTGGCCTCATATTTCATAGGATGTGAAGAAGTTTGTACAGAGTTGTCAGATTTGTCAAGTTGCCAAGGGATTTAGTCATAATACTGGACTATATCAGCCATTGCCTTTTCCATCAAAGCCATGGGAGGACATAAGTATGGATTTTTTTCTTGGATTGCCAAGGACACAAAGGGGTAATGACTCAGTATTTGTGGTGGTTGATAGGTTCTCCAAAATGGCACATTTCATTCCATGCCACAAAACTCATAATGTTGTCCATATTGTAGACTTGTTTTTCAGAGAGGTGGTAAGACTACATGGTCTCCCAAGGAGTATAGTTTCTAATAGAGATACCAAATTTGTGGGGTATTTCTGGAGAACATTGTGGAAGAAGTTGAGAACAGACTTGAAATTCAGTTCCACACATCACCCATAGACTGACGACCAAACAGAAGTGGTAAATAGAAGTTTGGGCAATTCGCTGAGATGTTTAGTTGGGGATAAGCCCAAGGAGTGGGATTTGATTCTACCACAAGCAGAGTTTGCTTACAATAACTTTATAAATAGGACTACTGGTAGATCACCATTCCAAATTGTATATGGAAGTAGCCCAAGGACTGCACCAGAGTTGAGGAAGATAGAGCAAGGAGAGAGGACAAGTGTTGAGGCTAAATAATTTGTTGAACATATCAAGCATCTACATGGGGAGGTCTAGGAACACATTACCAAGATGAATCAAGAGTATAAAGCTAGGGCTAATCAAAGGAGAAGACATAGGGAATTCCAAGTAGGGGATCTAGTCATGGTACACTTATGTAAAGAAAGATTTTCATCTGGTACTTACAACAAGCTGAAAATGAAGAAATTTGGTCCCTGCAAAATTTTGAAGAAACATGACTCAGGAAATGCATATGAGGTGGAGTTGCCAGATGGAATTCACATTTCTTCTATTTTCAACATTGCAAACTTAATAGAGTATCACGATGATGGTGCAGATGAGGAGCTGATGTTAGAGCCATGTCCAATTCCTACTTCTAAAAAGGAGGAGATAGAAGACATTTTAGATCATTGTGTGGGTAGGAGTACCATACATAGGTAGTATGAAGAGTATTTGGTCAAGTGGAAAGGACGATCGGTCGAGGACTCAACTTGGATATCAGCAGCTGAGGTTTCCCATTTGGGATTTCCTCTACCATTCATAAAGTGACAGGGTCACTTTTTAATCTACCCTGGGTGTCTGATGTAGGAGCATCCAGAGGTATATGGGCAATTCTGTGTCAACCAAAAAAATGTACTTAGACTCAGTTTTTGTTTCGTGTGTTTTCATTTTTGGATACCATTTGGGTCAAATAAAGGTTCCAACTCTCACAATTCCACTATCAGTGTTCTAGGATAGAGTATTTGAACACCTTGGGATACATGTAAATGCTAGAAAAATAGGAGTATGTAATTGAGCCATCATTTTGGTGAACTAGATGGTGTAAATTGGCCAGATGAATGTAATTGTAATTTAGAGCATTCCAGAAAAAGAATCAGGTCAAAAGGCCCCACAATTTGAAAGTTATCATAGTTTTTCAGTTTTTGGAGAGGCATTAAATGATCTCAAAAAGGGCCAAAAAATGGGGGACAAGAAAAGCTTGTCCATAGGGCTATAGAGCGCTTCAAGAGCTTTTTGAAAATGTAAACGGTTTGTCAATCAGAGCTATGGTTCAAAAGTTATGCCTCCGGGAAGTTCGGTTATCGTTTCTGGATTCTTCTAGATTTGTGTCGACTTCTAACGCAACTTCTGGAGCCTTCTATTTGGTTGGTGGGTGCCAACTAGCACTTTCTAGAATGTACTCCTAATCCTTAACCCTCTGGGGTCTATTTAAGAACATTTTTGGCATTGTAAAAGGCAGTTCGGAGTGGAGTTTGAGAGGAGGTACTAAAAGGAGAAATTATCTCCAGATTTATACTACTGTAAGCCCTTAGGGCATGTTTTGAAGTCTATTTTCTCTGTACTAAATGTAATAGCATATTTACACAGTTAATACAATTTTTCCTTTCCTGTTGTGTCCATTCTGTGCTTGGGTTGTGTCCCCATCATGATAACCTAATCTCCAATCTATATTTGAGAAGAAGCAAGCTCCATGAAGCTCATCTATCAAGTCATCAATCCTGGGAATGGGGTACCTATTTTTAATTATTTTCCTATTAAGCACCCTGTAATCAATGCACATCCTCAATGTCCCATCCTTCTTTTTCACCAACACTATTGAAGAAGCAAAAGGAGACTTACTTGGTCTAGTGTGGCCCATAGCAAGTAACTCCTTTATGATTTTTTTCAATTTCATCCTTCAACCTCTTTGGATGCCTATAAGGTGTAATCATGATGGGCTTAGGCCCCTCCTCTAACTCAATGATGTGCTCAATACCCCTATCTAGTGGTCTACTTAGTAGAATATCACTGAACACCCTAGAGTGTTTAACTCTAAGCTCTTGAATATCAAGAGGATATTTAGTCTTTGGTTGTCCCTCCTGTGATGGCATTAACATGCACTCTGCTGCCCACTCTACCTGATCATGTCAAATTAATCTAGCCAGCCTCCAAAAAGAGACCATTCTGAAATCATTATCCTTGATTTCCTTAAGAATTTGTGTCTTCCCATTCACTTAAAACCTTATCTCCATCTCCTTGAGATTAAGAGTGAACTCACCAATATCATGCAACCAACTCATCCCAAGGACTATATATGTATCTCCCATAGGCACAACATATAAATCTACCTTAAAGGCATAATTATTAACTTACAATGGGAGTCCAGTGATCTTACGATCACAATTGAGGACATAGCCATCAACTACCCTTACTCTAATTCCCCCAAACTCCTCTATTTGTATGCCACGCTTCTCCACTAACCTAACATCAACGAAATTATGAGTGGCACCGGTATCAACCAAAGTTATAACTTGCTATCCAAAAAATACTTCTCTCATTCAAAATGATCCTTCCTACTTAATACTAGTGAGACTAGCTTCCCTAAGTTGCCTATCTCTTTCCCCATTCGTGGACTCCATTTTGGACAAATTTTTAGCCTTGTCTTCCTTTTCTTCACCATCTATTTCCTCTATATCAGACTATTGGTCTAAATTATATAATTTTGATTCCTCATAGTATGCCCACATAATTATGTTAGCTTTGCCCTTTGGTCTAAGAGGATAGTCATGGTTTGCATCATAGGGTCCCTTATAATAGAAACATAATTTCTTCTTCCTCAAATCATTTAATGTTTCCCTATCAAAAGGTACTAGAGTTTTATCTTTAGAATAATTTTAAAAATCAATCCTCTCTAGTTTTTTTATAAAACGGTTTGTTATCCTTACTAGAAGATGCTCCTTTGGACTAAAATTTGTTTGTTGGGACTGCATGTTCCATACTTCTTGCCTTGTTCATAGCTTCCTATAAAGAAATGGGATCAAATTCCTTTATCCAACCTCTCAGTGGTTTCAATAGGCTCTCAATGAAAAGAACTATCAATCTACACTTTGAAATGTTTGGTACCATGATTGCCAACAACTAAAATTCACCAATAAAATACTCCAAGTTGCTTATTTGTTTCAGCTATGCTAATTCTCAGAAGTAAACCTTTGGATATTTCTTGTCAAATCTTTCAATCAACCTATCCAAAAAGTCCTGGTACTCTATCACCTGATTATGCTGAAGTATTACCATACCATGGTACCACCAATCATGTGCTACTCCCTCCAAATGCAAGGTGGCATATTTGATAGATTCAACCTCTATCATTGGCCTCAGTGCCAAGAATGTGTCAAGCTTATGAATCCAAGCTTGAGCTATCATCTTACCACTCCCATAAAAATGTAGACATAGTAAGCTTGCATGTAGCCCTCTTTAGCTCACTATTTTGACCCTTAGGCCTCCTATCCTGTCTGAGTGACCTATAATGTTCTCTCCTCTGATTTACAAAGCATTCAAAGGTCATCCTCTCCTAAACTTGCAGTGCTAATAATTCCCATTCATCATTTGCAGTCATAAGGATATTTGCAAATGTCTCATCCTCAACTTCCTCTGTTGGTTCCTGTATTGGTTCCTCTATAACAAAAGTAGGATGTGTAGACTTGTTTACTATTTAGTAAAGAGTTTTGTGAGTTCTAGGTGACCCACTACACTCCTATTATCCCCTTGTTCATAATTTCATCTATCTTGTGGGTTCATGCACTCAATCATGGTGGTGAGTGCCTGCAAAGATTGAGCCATTCATTCTTGTCCTATAACCATTGCTCTGAAAAAATTCCTTATTTCTTGATCATCATTCCCATTGTCTCCTTGTGGGCTATGCTCTTGCCTGTCACCCATGGCATTTGGCTGCCTAATAAAATCTTGTTCCCTGTCAAACAAAGCCCACCTAATAGTGAAAAATCTATGAGAGCCAACCCCAGGTGGCTTGTGATTGTTAAACCCTCTGGATGGAAATATTTAGCTCTAATACCAATGTAATATCCCTTGCCCAAAATGACTGATTTTATCTCAAGCAATATTGTCAAACACTTTTATTATACCTTTTAATGCTAAGAGATTTGCAAATGATATTACAATGCCTCTTACAATGAACTAATATGCAAGTGCAATTCTTTTGGTACTTTCAATGCATATACATGGAAACTAGATATGGAATGCATACCTACAGTCAACTGGCATCTTGACAAACAATTGACATACAACTATAATGTTGATCATGTATGCTATTAGATGGACATTTCATCAAACAAATGGTATGCAATATGTGTACACTCGAAAGTGTCCCACTCTAAACCCTTCTATCCAAACGATTCCATGAGTTGGAATGTTTGAATGCCGGCTTAGAGCTCCCTATCCATGGAGTGCAATAGAGTATATTTCAAGAATAAGAAGGCTCTCAGATGAGCCTTAGAGATACTCTTCTTTCTAGTAAACCATGCAATGGGAGGTTCCAAAGACAAGATGCAAGAATGCAAATGTCCCAAGGAGTTCCTCAAGAATGCAATGCAACTAAAGATTAAACTAGAATGAATATGAAAAGTGCAGCTATGCTAAAACATGTATGAGAGTGTTACAATACCATTATTAAGCTATGTGAGATTAAGCTACATGTAAAAATGAAAGCTAAGCTAAGATGCTATGGTATGAGAGAATGTAGACAAGAAATAGAAGTTCTCCACAAAGCTCCAAAGAAACCTGTTAGAAAACCTGCAGCATAACAATATTCAAAAATGAGGATTGATTGAGGGGGAAAGCTCTCTCCCTTTTAAAGATGTATGGACGGTAGAGATCAAGATGAAGATGGTGGATGATCAACGGTGGAATTTGAAAAGAGGAGTGATCCATGTGCACACACAAATCAACCAATAGAATATAAGTTGACTTGTCATATAAGACAAAAGTCACAAAGCCTTTTCTTTTAATTGCAAAATAGAAAAAAGACTTTATGTGTGCACTTTAAGTGGGTTAGAAGAATGGGGTCTTTTATTTAATTAAAAGGGGACATGTTCTTTTAATCAAATAATGAACTTAGGATAGCATAGTCAAACTATAGGTTATAATCAAATAAATTGATTATTAGCAATTTGGCTTAGGTAAGTGATTAAATTAATTTAGCCAAAATGTTGAAAAGGGGGCTAATAGTCTAGATGACCATTTTTAGGTGATTACATTTGCCCCTCTTTGACTAATGCGTGATCGATCTGGGAACACATTATGTTAAAGAAAATCGAAGCCAAGTAGGCGATGATAGATATAGATGTCTAATTTCGAAGAGTGCAATGCAGAAATAGATAGCAAGTCCTAAATGCACAGCCTGATAGCAGTAGTACTGAACACTAGGAAGAGATGATGTTAGAATTCAAGAAGAATACTAACACTTAGAAAAGTAGATAGAGTGAGAGCAAGTGAGAAGATCAAACAAATGCTCCTAAGTAGTGATAGAGTATTTATGCCCCCTCGGGATCGAAATTGAAATGAGGTAAGGGGATGCAAAAACTGGCTAGAAATGAGAAAATTAGAATATAGCAATGTCCAAGATGACAGATAGATGATTAGAACCCAAGAATGACTATAAGAAATTGATAAAATGCCCCAGTTTGACTAGAGTTGATCTTGAAGGATATAGCATAAAAATTAGGTCAAATTGAGTAGAAAGGTGATTTTAGACATGAAACAGTGAATTCAAGTAGATATGAAGTATGGAAATGATGAAGACATGAAGAAATGAAGATGCCCCAGTGATGATTTAGAGATTAGACCTCAAAAGGTCAGCTAACTGCTCAGAAGAAGGTAAAATTTTAAAATGTGATTTTGACCATTAAGATGAACTCGAATTTAGATTTCGATCCCGAAAATGAATCTAGGATGTTGAAATTATTTAAGAGGTCAAAACTTTATATAATGTGATGATAAGATAGAAAAGAGATGAAGTGAAAGATTAAGAAGGTGAAAAGACATGAACAAGAAGAAAGTAAAGAAATATATGAAAGCAGTTAGCCGATATGTCCACAAAAAGATGAAGAGAGAGCTCTCCCCATATGCAAGAATGCAAGACTAAGCTAGAAAATGAACCTAAAATGCAAGCTAATATGCAAAGTGGTTTACCAGCAAGAAGTGCATAACATTTAGACTCTTAATTTCATCATTGAGCATTTATTAGGGACATCATGAGATCATACAACCATCACTAGTAGAACTATGAGGATATGAATATGATCGATATTAGATAGGTATGTGGAAATCCAATCTAAGCATCAGAGACATGTAAGTCAAGATAACTACACGATTAGATTCCCTAAGTTTAGTTTAGCAAGATTACACTTGTAGCAAGGCATAAGTGCCAGGATAAACCCTGAGTGCAGTCTTACAAAATAGTCAAGGATGATACATTTGTAAGTCAAAGTGTTGAATAGGACAAGCATGAATGCTTACAACACTATAGACAAACAAAAGTATACCCACAAGCAGAAATCAAGAAAATATGTCCCATGCCCCCAGTCTTCTAGTCAATGACATCCTTGAAAGACTATTAGGGAGGGAATACATGGCAAAAAAATCATCATAGACAGCACACAAAGTAGATAAATGTCAGCATAGCTCAGTCGTTTAAGTGTTAAAGTGCGTGTGTGTAAGTCACTTGGCCATTTCTTCCAGACTTGATCCTGATAGTGAGATATCGCGACATCGGAGACCGTAGGTAAACTATCTGTAAAGTGTTAAAAAACACTTGATGTCAAAGTGGGGGAAGTGTTGAGAAACACTATTTTGTGAGTTGTCAAAGAAACCCTAATGCACAAGAATACCTCAATAGGCTAAGCAGTTGTGCCCCCAAGACGAGGACAAGAAACAATTCCAAGCTAGGAAATGTGTAGCAAAATAGGTGATTGAGACTAATAGACATAGGTGCAAGGATTTCAAGTAGCGCATGTTTTCAGGTTTTCACCACTTGACAGATTTTTTTTTAGGACTTTTTTTTCAATTTTTTTGGTGATACATGAAAGTGCCTATTGCTAGGTTTTCACTAAGATGATCATTTTTTTAGGACATTTTCTAATTTTTAGGATTTGTTTCAGGATCATATATGATTTTTTGAATTTTTTAGAAGATTTTAGAGATTACTAGTTCTCAAGCAAGATCACATCATTTTCTCCCAATATCTAGCAAGGTATAGGACACGATGGAGCAACAAGCTAGTGGATAAGCAGAGATGGATAAGAAAGGAGTGTGAAGCAAGTGAAAGTGATCCTCAAGAATTGACTCCTTAAGAGTACCCAAGCTAGGGAAAGAGGTGAAATAGTCATATGAAGCATGTTTTGGATAAGCAATGGAAGTAATGAGAAAGATAGAATGTAGGATAAGTGTTGAAGCCAACAAGTGTGATAGCATATAAGATAAGTGATGGAAGCTAATGAGTAAGATAGCATGAAAGCGTGCAATCCAAAAGAGTAGCCATGTCAAGAGACCTATAAGAACCATGTTTTATTTATTATGATCAAGACCAAGGGGTCAACTAGATAGGATAGCAATGGGATAGAGCAATAAAAATAAAGCTCAATATAGAGGTTATGAGTGAATGGGAGAGCACAATAGAAAATCTCATGGATAAGATAGCCAATATGCAAAGATAGCTCAACATTTTCAAGATCAAAGAGAGAAGAGGGGATAGATGGATGATGAAAGAATTACGCATGACACCTGTTTGCCAGGTTTTCATCATGGTACTTATCCAAGGTGCCACAAGAAGTAGTTTTCACCATAGGATGCATTTATTTCTCTTTACTTTTGCTACCAAGGTGCCACAAGAAGTGGTTTTCACCAAGGCACATTTTCATTTTCTTTTTTTTCTTTTTTCTTTTTTTTTTTGAATTTTTAGAAAGAGCTCAAGCTGTTTGTAGATAGTGCTCCTATAGAAAAGATAAGTCATGATAAGCCGAGACCATAGAAAGGTATGCTCAAAGATGTTGATAGGGTGATGAAAGAGAAATGGTAGTAGGAAGAGTATATGGAGAATAAGAGTTCACGTATAGAAAGGAGGTGTAAGCTTTAGAGGATTTCATCTGGGTAGCTAAAATGTTGGACAAGATCAACATTGACACACACCTTGAAGGGTATTGGAACAATGGAGGAATCATGGATGAAATAGCTTGAGATTTAGATGTATGAGGTGGTAGAAAAGATTTGGAAAAAAGTGGAGTGGAAGGCTTTGGGATATTTTTAGGAAGATTTTTGGAAGAAGATGGAATAGAAGCCTTTGGAAGCTTGAATGTCAACTTTGAAGTATTTTCAATATTCAAGTCTTTTAAAAGAGACTTGGGAATCCATATAGCTTTAGATTTTCCTTCGGATACTTCAAAGCACATTTCTTCAATAATGGGTTTAGGAACCCATATTTTCTTTGGTTTAGCTCTTTGAGTAGTGGACCTTTGTGGTCTCTTTTGTGCATTCTCCTTCTTAGCATTCACATGTCGATTAGATGGGACATAGTGATCTTTCTTTTTCAATGGATTCTTATGTTTATTCTCACTTCCAAAGAACTTGGGATTTGTGGATGAATAAGGCTGATATGACTGGTTTAGGTGGATAGATGGGTGAAAAGTCATCAAGGATGAGTGTCTTTGTTGATCTTGAGGTATGACGAGAGAGCTAGGAGTGGAAAATGTAGGAGATGATGGAACATAAGGTCCCAATATAGATGGAAGGTTTGAAGGCTTTAGCTTTGATGGATAAGGACCAAGGATAGACTTAGGAGATGCAAATGGATAGTGAAAAGGGACATCAACATCTTTAGAGTGAGCAACGTGGTCAAAGCCATCAATAGACTCATGAGTAGCTTTTACAGGAGCAACATTTTTAATAGGAGCACTTGAAGCTTGAGTAAAATTTTGAAGTGGATATGGAGAAGTAGAACACGAGGGGACACTTTGATCTTGACAAGTAGCTTTGGATAGCATAGGAAGAGAACTTTTCTCATAATTTTCAGTAAGCTCAAGGGAGATAGTGGAAGTGGTATCTTCATCAAACTTAGGAGGTCAACAAGATATAGGATATGGAGGGGAAAAATCTTGAAAGAGATGAAAGGGTGCTTGATCTTGATCTTTCTTGACATTTATAGTTTTTTCTTTTTGAGAGTCCTCTTGACACGGAGCCACTTCTAAGGACAAGGGAGAATGAAGAGTGAATGGAGTGGTGCTTGGATTAGGTATAGTAGTGCATGAAGGTTGAGGATGTTTAGGATTAGTAGCATGGAAAAGGTTTGCAGCCAAGTGAAGGTTAGCTTGAGTTTCTTTTAGAGGTAGCCCTTGAGGATACACGTAGTCAATGTGGAAAGCATTAGGTTCTTTATTTGATGGAGGCATGTTTGAAAGCTTTGAAGTGTTGGGAGATGCATGAGTGTTGGAAGAAGTGGAAGATGTAATGGAGCCACTACTAGACATAGGTTCATTAATATGATCTTTCTCAAGAAAAGTATCCTCACCACATGAATCACTAGAGGTTCCAATAATTCCATTATCAATAAGATCTTGGATTTTATGTTTTAGCTCAATGCAATCTGAAGTACTATGCTCATTATGTTGATGATAAGCACAATAGATATCCAAGAATGGGTTTCCATATGAGCTAGACTTAGGTAACATGATGATCTTATTGATAAGAAGTTTTTGCAAAGCGTCATCGTAAGAATCTTCCAAGGGAGCAAAAGTTCTATTAGAAGTATGTCTAGAGTCTTGTTGTTGTTTCTCAAGTGAATAGCATGCATTCATGTCTTCATCATTATCTTGGTCAAAGATAGGTCCATCATGAAATTTTAGCATAGGCTCAAAGGAGGTATCACTTGCTTGTTCTCTAAAGAGGTCTTTAGATCTAGAAGATGAAGACATTTGATGTCTTGAAGTAGAGCATGTAGACCTAGAAGAAGAGGATGACCTCAAAGAAGGTGAATCACATGCATGTAAAGACCTTAAGGAAGATTCATGTAATGATGCAATCTTCTCCTCTAACCTTTTCTCAAGTTTAGACTTCATTTCTGTCATGCGCTTAGAGAGATGAAGGTAAGAAAGATCATTTGTCTCTTCTAGTTCTTTGTATTGTGCATATAGATCTTGAAACTCTTTAGTGACATGGAGGATATCATGATCATCTAGATTTGGTTGAGGTTTGGTAGCACAAGATTTAGATCCCATAGTTTTAGATGCAAAGCCAAGCATAAAATAGTCTAGAAGATAACTTGATGTTGAAACTATAGGAGGTAGAGTGTTCACTTGCCAAGATAGTAGAGAGAGATTAAAGTGACTTGTCAAACAATATGTCCAAGAAACTTATGACATGAATGACTGAAGTCAATAGCTAGGCAAGATGCCCAAATAGCCAAATAGATAGAGCAAGCGGGGTGACAAGTGAACAACTTTCCCAACCCAAGAGTGTAGTCAAGAAATCAAGGTAACCATTTTAGCAAAAGGATAACTAGCAAGCATGCATAGACCATGAAGATAGAAAGACCAAGAGAACCAAGACCAAAGAGTCACTTTAAGCATGTTCAAAAACTAGAGACATAGCAAATCAAAGTCAAATAATGAGACTCCCCTTAGTAAGAAACACAAGAAAATGTTTGCATTTGATGTTTTGACTTGGTTGACAAAGTTTGACAATAGTTGATAGCATAGCAAATTTGATGTTCAAAAACAATTTCTTTCCAAGCAAGATAGTGACACATGGAGTAGTCTTCAAACAATCAAGCAAGGGACAAAGAAACCTTGCATGATACAAGCATATGTGAGGTCTTAAAAGAAATCCCTAGAACTATCGTCATGTGTATGTTCAAAAGATTTTCACTGGTATACCACATTTGAGAACACATCAAGCAATATCTACCTAGAAGTCATGGTTCATTACTCAAAAACTTGGCCCACACTTGATGCTCCTTTGCCTCACACCAAGTGGTTTCCCACAAGAGATATTGGCTTTTTCATGAAAATGCCATAAGCATAACCAAGGGAACACATATGGTGAGTGTAAATCTTGGGGTGATCCGGGTAGTCCACTAGGATCAATCCTTGCACCAAGAAGTTGAGCGGCTAAAAAAGGTAGTTACTAACTTAGGGTGTTTAGATAGGGCTTCCGTTCATAGTGTTCCTCTTGCTCCCAATTACGGGACACCTCACCTTGCGATGAGTAACCGATCTCGCGATCACAAGAGTACCTTAAGCATTCTTGCCTAGTGATCTCCTTATGGTCGAAATCCCATAAGCGATCACACTAGGCGAAAACAAACACTATGTCTACCAAAGTTTTGTGTCTTTGGTAGCCTTGATTTTATAGTGGGTTGGAAGAGCCGGGTAATCTGCTTGTCCCCACTTGGGTCGTTCCTCTCAGGTTGTCCGAGAGCAAGCCCTCTAAAGGAATCTAACTACCACAAAATGGATCCACTCTCAAGGGTCAAGATTTCTGATTCACCTCAAGGGTGAAGAGCATACTCTCCTACCTTGATTGCTTCCCCCAAACACACCAAGAAGATTCAGTTGCCCCTCGCTTTTGAAACCAAATGGCAAGTCAAGATTTCTGATTCACCACAAGGGTGAAGAGCATACTCTCCTATTACCAAAAGACTCCAATCACAAGTTTTATGTGCCTATGAAAAATGAAAAATTATTCAATGCCACACATGAAAACAAAAAAGCAAGAAATTTGGGTTTTTATGCTTTGGGCAGCCCTGCAAACAATCGTTAGTAGCCCTTGTGCATTTGAAGCTTTGACATGCGCTCTTTTTATGCAATGTTTCAATTTTTTTCACAAGGATGGCAACCTGAAATCACAACTTGTTAGAAACAAAAGTTAGTGTGAAATAACATAAAAATCTGCAATAAAAAGTGGTGAGTTGCTTCAAAAATCTAATTTATCCTCCAACCAAGTGCATGCAAAGAAAGTGCAAGTTAATCGCAAATGCTCTCATTTTTACTCTTTGGTTTTGACCTAGTCAACAAGATTGGACTTGTTTGCTATGATTTTGTATCCAAAAATGAAAATAAAAATAAGAGAGCCCTGTTAAAAATCAGAGAGCTTTCCAAAAATGCAAGAAATTTTAAAAAAATCTCTTCATTTGCGCTCTAGAAATCAATTTTGTCAAAACAGGCCATATTTATCAAATCGAGTTTTTTATCCTTAATACGATCTCAAAATTAAAAACACAAAGAAAGAACCCCCATTAGAATTGAAAAAAAATTCTGAAAATGTAAGTTTTTAAAAAAAAATCGCTGATTTGCGATCAGAAACGACTTTTTATGAAAAACAAAGAAAAACTCATAACTCCCGAAAATCACGTCCAAATGCTCTGCAAATCGAACTGAGACATTTTGAGCATATATTCAACCTGAAAAAAAAATTTTAGAACCAAACTCCAAGCGGTTTAAAAGATATGATCAAATCTTTAAACCAACTAGATTTTTGGCCTTCAAACCAATCTACTTATGGGTTGGCCTTAAAATCCAAGTGATAATTCTACAAAAGCATTTGATTAGATCCAATATGCTACTGTAAAAAACCAGAGATGAAAAATAAAAGTAAATGGAGCTAGAAACTTGATTCAAGCCCCACGGTGGGCGCCAAAAATGTACACTCGAAAGTGTCCCACTCTAAACCCTTCTATCCAAACGATTCCATGAGTTGGAATGTTTGAATGCCGGCTTAGAGCTCCCTATCCATGGAGTGCAATAGAGTATATTTCAAGAATAAGAAGGCTCTCAGATGAGCCTTAGAGATACTCTTCTTGCTAGTAAACCATGCAATGGGAGGTTCCAAAGACAAGATGCAAGAATGCAAATGTCCCAAGGAGTTCCTCAAGAATGCAATGCAACTAAAGATTAAACTAGAATGAATATGAAAAGTGAAGCTATGCTAAAACATGTATGAGAGTGTTACAATACCATTATTAAGCTATGTGAGATTAAGCTACATGTAAAAATGAAAGCTAAGCTAAGATGCTATGGTATGAGAGAATGTAGACAAGAAATAGAAGTTCTCCACAAAGCTCCAAAGAAACCTGTTAGAAAACCTGCAGCATAACAATATTCAAAAATGGGGATTGATTGAGGGGGAAAACTCTCTCCCTTTTAAAGATGTATGGACGGTAGAGATCAAGATGAAGATGGTGGATGATCAACGGTGGAATTTGAAAAGAGGAGTGATCCATGTGCACACACAAATCAACCAATAGAATATAAGTTGACTTGTCATATAAGACAAAAGTCACAAAGCCTTTTCTTTTAATTGCAAAATAGAAAAAAGACTTTATGTGTGCACTTTAAGTGGGTTAGAAGAATGGGGTCTTTTATTTAATTAAAAGGGGACATGTTCTTTTAATCAAATAATGAACTTAGGATAGCATAGTCAAACTATAGGTTATAATTAAATAAATTGATTATTAGCAATTTGGCTTAGGTAAGTGATTAAATTAATTTAGCCAAAATGTTGAAAAGGTGGCTAATAGTCTAGATGACCATTTTTAGGTGATTACAATATGTATCACCTTTATTGAATTCATTCTCATGTACAATGTTGCTATGAGTTTGCCAAGACAAATGGGCTTACAATAATGACTACAATAATTCCAAAATCTGATTCTAAATTATCACAGTAAAATCATATGCCTAAAAATTATAATGCTAACTACTAATAGTTGAGAGAGGAACCTAGTAATAGTGATGCCCAAGGATGGAGATGAATCAAGCATAAGCACTGTAGTGCGACATCGTTCTTGATTACTATAGTAGCCAACAATAATTGTATTCTCCAATTTAAGCACAAATAGAACTCCTAAATTTAAGCTCTCCTAAATACCAAATTCAATGAATATTTCACCACCTCAAATGGTTGCAACACTGAAGAGTTGACATTCTCCAATGGCTGACTGAAATCAGAAACCTTAGTTTCTTCTCCCAAGTTTATATCAAATACAATTCACATTAATCAGATGATTAACAATGAAGCTCTCACCTCTATTTATTCTTTCCCTTCACTTTTCTAGAAAGAAATAAAATATTATTTAATTTCACTCTCTAGAAGCTTCCCCCTTTCCAATACAATAATTAGTTTTATTTCTAGAAAATGCACTCTCTAGAAGCTTCTCCCTTGCAATACAATAATTATTTTTTCTTCTAGAAAATTAAATTAATTAAATATAAAGTCACTTTTTAATTTTAATTTATTTAATAACTTTATAATAAATTAATTCAATCAGTTTCTCCTTATTTCTCTACTTAGCCTTCAAAAAATTTAAAGGCTAAGAGCTCCACTGAGATGCTAAAAAGATAGGGACATTACACAAAAATTGAGAAAGATGCATCCGCATGTAGCCCTCTTGGTCAAAGTAGAGTTAGAAAAACTCTTGAGTGCAAACTTTATCAAAGCTATTGATTATGCAGAATGGATTTTCAACATTGTACCTATGTCTAAACATGATAAATCCATTTGATTTTGTATTGATTTCATAGATCTAAACAAATCATGCCCCAAGGATGACTTTTCACTACCAAACATAGACATGATAGTGGACATGACGATGGGTTATGAAATGTACTCCCTCATGGATGGCTTTTCTGGGTATAACCAAATTAAGATTGCTTTGGCTAATCAAGAAAAGACAACTTTTACATATACCTAGGGCACCTTCTGCTAGAATGTTGTGCCCTTTGGGCTCAAAAGTGCTAGTGCTACATACAAAAGAGCAATGACCACCATCTTCCATGATATGATGCATAAAAATATGGAAGGCTATGTTGATGACACACTGGCTAAATCTAAAAAATGAGACACACATCTTGAACACGTTAGTCTAATATTGGACTATATGGAACAATTTCAACTTAGGTTGAACCCAAAAAAGCGTCTTTGGTGTCACTTCTAGAAAATTGCTAGGCTACATTATATCAACAAGAGGTATTGAGGTCGATCTTGAAAAGGTCCAAGCTATCATGGAAATGCCTCCTCCAAGAAATATCAGTCAACTTAGAAGTCTACAAGGATGTCTACAATCCATTAGAAGATTCATTTCTCAGTTGGCTGATAAAGCTCAATCTTTTAACAAGAATTTGCATAAAGGCTCTACTCATATCTAGAATGAATATTGTCAACAAAGTCTAGACCTAATCAAAGGGTACTTGGCTAAACCTCCAGTTTCGATGCCACTCATTCCGGTAAAACCTTTGGTTTTGTACATCTTAGCTACAACTTCTTCTCGAGGAGCATTATTAGCACAAAGTGATGAGATTGGTAAAGAATGTGCTAAATATTACATTAGTCAAACTTTGGTGGCTTATGAAATGAGCTACACCAATATTGAGAAAGCTTGCCTGACAGTTGTCTTTGCTTCTCAAAAACTCAAACATTACATGTTGGCACATACAATTCACCTGATTGCTAAAATTAATCCCTTGAAATACTTGTTGAGCAAAGCTACGCTTATTGATCGTTTGGCTAAATGGATGATGATTCTTTCAAAATTTGACATTCAATATGTCAAATGTAAAGCTATCAAGGGGTAGGCCATAACTGACCAATTGGATGGTTTTCCACTAAAGGATACAACACCCATGTGTAATCACCTAAAAATGGTCATCTAGACTATTAGCCCCCTTCTCAGCATTTTGGCTAAATTAATTTAATCATTTACCTAGAACAAATTGCTAATAATCAATTTATTTGATTATAACCTATAGTTTGACTATGCTATCCTAAGTTCATTATTTGATTAAAAGAACATGTCCCCTTTTAATTAAATAAAAGACCCCATTCTTCTAACCCACTTAAAGTGCACACATAAAGTCCTTTTTCTATTTTGCAATTAAAAGAAAAGGCTTTGTGACTTTTGTCTTATATGACAAGTTAACTTATATTCTATTGGTTGACTTGTGTGTGCACATGGATCACTCCTCTTTTCAAATTCCACCGTTGATCATCCACCATCTTCATCTTGATCTCTACCATCCATACAACTTTAAAAGGGAGAGAGCTTTCCCCCTCAAATCCATCCATCTTTGAATATTGTTATGCTGCAGGTTTTCTAACAGGTTTCTTGGGAGCTTTGTGGAGAACTTCTCACTCCTTGTCTACATTCTCTCATTCCATCATATTAGCATAAGATCATATGGCATTCTTATCATAGTTGCATGTTAGTTTAGCTTTCATTCTTGTAATAATCTCACATAGTTTAAATATTTGGATTGTAACACTCTCATTCATATTCTAGCATAGTTGCATCTTGCATTTCCATCCTAGTTTAGTCTTCCATCTTGCATTGCATCTTTGAGGAACTCATTGTAGACACTTGCATTCTTTCTCTTATCTCAAAGAACCTCCCATTTCATGTTTTACTAGCAAGAAGCACATTTCTAAGGCTTGGCCGAGAGCCTTCATGTTTGAATACTAGCTTCTTGAACTTCGTGGATAGGGAGCTCTAAGCCGGCATCCAAGCATTCCAACTCATGGAATCGTTTGGATAGAATGGTTTAGAGTGTGACACAAATCAAGTGTACACCATGCAAATTGAGTTCCCAAATGCCTCAATTATGTAAACCACTAAGAGAACTTGGAAAATGTTCTTTGACAGTTCTCATACACAGAATGGGGCTAGAGTAGGTGTCTTTTTTATTTTCCCTCATGGTTATACAATCCCTAAATCATACAAACTCTTATTCCATTGCACAAACAACATTACAGAATATGAGGCATTAACAAATGGGATCAAAACGACTCTTGAATGGAGAATCACTGAATTGTACATCTATGGAAATTCCCAACTTGTTATAAATCAAGTAAATAATAAATATCAAACAAAGGATGACAAGTTGATACCCTATAAGGAGTTGATCAACGCTCCAAGGAACTATTTCACTTTTGTGACATTCTAGCAAATTCCAAGAGCAAAAAACAGGGCAGTTGATGCTATGGACACTCTAGCATCTTTCCTCCAACTATAAGAAAATGAATCACAATTTGAGTTCCCAGTGGAAGAACTACATCATCTTGCCTATGACTCCTTGGATAATCATGTGATCTGCACTATTGTAGGTCATGATTCCTCTTTCTCTATGGATATCTTCTCTTATCTATGTGTTCAGGTTATTCATGAAACCCTCACACACAACCAAAAATGCCAACTCCTCTGCAATGCTTCACATTACACTTCAGTCTCTAGTGACTTGTATAGAAAGGGTCTAGATGGAATGTTGCTTAGGTGTTTAGAGCTAGAAGAGTCTGTAAAGGCACGAATCGAAGTCCATGATGACATTTGTGAGGCACATTCTAATGGCCTTGCCCTTGCTCAAAAACTACTTCGAGCGGGTTATTACTGGCCAACCATGCAAGTTGATGTTGTTTTTTATGCCAAGTCCTATAAGAAATGTCAACTTCATGGCAACTTAATTCGTGCTCCAGGACATGAGCTTATTCCCTCTATGACATATTGGCCATTTCAATAATGGGCCTTTGACTCGACAGGAAAAAATCATCCAAGTTCATCTAATTGTCACAAGTTCATCATCACAACAACTGAGTATTTTACCAAATGGGTTGAGGTTGTGCCACTATCTATTGCTATAGGAAAACATGTTGCCCTATTTATACTAAACCATATCATTTGTCGTTATGGCATTCCTTCCTCCATTGTTATTGATAACAGAGGACAATTCAAGAACAAGGGCCTCAAATAGTTGTGCAAGAAATTTAGAATCAAGCAACATTGGTCCTTTATCTACTACCCTCAATGGAATGGCCAAGCTAAGGCCTCCAACAAAATATTGCTGAAAAACTTACACTAAATAGTTCACAAGTTAGGGGAAGATTGGCACTTATAAATTAATCTGACATTATGGGCCTACTAAACTACATTTCGTACTCTTATAGGGGCCACACCCTTTTCTCTAAACTATGGCTCAAAGGATGTCCTCCCATTAGAAGTTGAGATCCCCTCCTTGCGAGTCTTCTTACATGGGTTGATAACTAATGAAGACTATAGAGCTATGTGAGTACAAGAACTAGAGACTCTTGATGAACACTGAAAGACTGCTTTTGATCACATGAAGGCTTATCAGAAGTGCATGTCTACTCAGTATAACAAGAAAGTTCATCCTCGTGAGTTTCAAGTAGGTGAACTTGTGCTTAGAGAGAATCCAAAAAATTAGTAGCATAGAGAGTAGAAGGGAGAGTTTGAACCTAATTGGTTAGGCTCGTACATTATCACAACAATATTTGGGTTTGGTTCTTATCAATTTTCTACTCCTGAAGGGGAAGAACTTGCAAAGCCTATCAATTTCCTACATTTGAAGAAGTTCTATGCTCAGAGGCTTGCAACTCAGCTATCTTGTACATACTTATTGATCCTAGAAAAAATCCTAAAAAATAAAAAAAATGTCTTGAAAAAATGATCATCTTAGTGAGAACCTAGCAATAGGCACTTTGATGTATCACCAAAAAAATATAAAAATACAATTTTTTTTGAAAAAAGTCCTAAAAAAATCTGTCAAGTGGTGAAAACCACGAAACAAACGCTACTTGAGACCCTTGCACCTATGTCTACCAGTCTCAATCAGTCACTCCATAACACATTTTCCTAGCTTGGAATTGTTCCTTGGCCTTGTCTCGGGGGCACAACTACTTAGCCTATTGAGGTATCCTTGTGCATTAGGGTTTCTTTGGCAACTCACAAAAAAATGTTTCTCAACACTACCACACCCCCCCCAACTTGACATCAAGTGTTTCTCAACACTTTTCAGATAGTTTATCTATAGTCTTGAATGTCTCACGATATTTCTCACTATCATAATCAAGTCTTGAAGAAGTGGCCAAGTGATGTACACACACACACACACACACACTTAAACATTTAAATGACTAAGCTATGATGAAAGTTATCTACTTTGTGTGTTGTCTATGACAATTTCTTTGTTATGTGTTCCCTCCCTAATAGTCTTTTGAGGATGTCATGGACTAGAAGACTGGGGGCATGGGGCATGTTTTCTTGCTTTTTTCTTGTGGGTATACTTTCTTTGTCTATAGTGTTTAAAGCATTCATGCTTGTTCTATTTGACACTTTGACTAACAAAACTATCATCCTTGATTGTTTTCACAAGACCACACTCAGGGGCTATCTTGACACGTATGCCTTGATAAAGGTGTAATCTGGCTATATCAAACCTAGGGAATCTAATCATGTAGTCATCTTGGCTTACACATGTCTTTGATATCGATCATATTCATATCCTCATAGTTACACTAGTGATGGTTGTATGATCTCATGATGTCCCTAATAAACACTCAATGATGAAATAAGAGTCTAAATGTTATGCATTTCTTGTTGGTAAAACACTTTGCATATCAGTTTGCATTATAGGTTCATTCTTGTATTTTTTCATATGGGGAGAGCTCTCTCTTCATCTTTTCATGGACATATCGGCTAACTACTTTCATATCTTTCTTTACTTTCTTCTTGATTGTGTCTTTTCATCTTCTTGATCTTTCGCTTCACCTCTTTGCTATCCTATCATCACAACAGGTTAATTTAAAAATCGCATTTGATCTATCCAAGTGTTACATGTTTCAAAAACATAAGTGTATATCATACGCATGAGAGCTAAACATCATAAATGAGAGACATCCATGAACACATTAACATGAGCATATCAACATGAACATAAAAGCAACACATACATGAGCAAGAAAGTAAAATGTCATATGAAAACTTAAAATGTTGAAACATCCATCAAAATGAGACAAGTACACAAAATTCGTCACTCAAATCCAATATCTCATATATATCAATGTGTCGCAATACATATACAAATATGGGATCCAAAATCTAGATATCTGTCTCAAAAATACATGGAGTACAATCACAAAACTGTCAACCTTAGCCTACAGCTAACTTGCACCCTCTACAACTAATGGTGACCCTGGTGGTGAAGCTTATCTCCTATCTGGTGGCTGTACCATACCCTTTGATATGCCAGCTCACTTTGAGTTGTCAGGAAGCTCCTACCCAGGTGACACCACAGCCTTGTAGGTTGCACAACAGTACGTAGCTCATGCCCCAGGATGCACTAACTCTCACCTAGTAGCATCTAGCGCCCTACGGAGCTCCTCTCCTTGCGCTCATTCATCTATGAGTTTTTGATCTTGTATAATGATAATCACTTAAGCTCCCTATAGCTTTGCCTCTAGGGTTCAGATCCTAGCATCATGATCATCATCCCTTTGGCTAGCTACTCTTCTTGCACCTCCACTCACCCCATTTCCTGTCATCTTAGTGGCACCTCCTCCTCCTCCTCCTCCTCTCTTATGACTTGCACCTGTGTCTATCTCCTCCTTGATCTGGAGCCACTCTAACCTCCATCTGTCTCCCCCCTCCACCTCTGCCTTTGCCTCCGCCACCACCATCTCCTCCATGCCCTACTACTATGGGTAGAGCATCTAGTTATGTAAACTGAGATAATGGATGCCTCTGCCTCTCATACAAATATGTTGGGTTTTCTCATGCATCTACTACAACTAGACAATAGTCCCGAGGTGTCTGAACCAAGGTTGTTGTGTCTCAGATGGTCATCTGATAATCTAACATGGGTAGCTAGCCCCGTACCTCATTTGAATGGAACTAAGCATAAGTCATCATCTCTATTGAGACTAACTATCCCTCTATGAACTACTACCATACTCAACTAATCATGAACTGTTCCACTATCTCTAAGTGCCTCCCCACCAGTGGTCTACTATACCGCTTATAGTCTAGCTCCTAGGAGTCAAACCATCTATGACAATTTCAGTATGGTTGCCACTCAAATTCTGTCAACTCATAAAAAATCTACCAATAGTATGTGACATCCCCACTATGGGTCTATGGTACAAACCCTATCCATCTGAAGATGTAGGCCTGGCTACACTCTCTTGGCTGAACCCATGGTTAGATGACAGTAATGTGCTCCCATGTCATATCTACACTACCACTGCTCCACATGCCCAAGAGTGACCCTCATGGTATACCACCTCATGCAACTTGTGATACATATATGCAAGTATGGCTAGTCCCCATGCCATCCTGTGAGGCCATGCAATCAGATTTTCCACCAGTCTACCCCATCCCAATAAGAAGCTCTTCTAGCCATTGTCAATTACCAGAGCTTGTGCCACCAATGAACATAACAAACATGACAGTGGGTAATCAATGCCATACTCATCAATGAGTCACTCCGAACTTAGATGGCAGTCTAGGATGGTATAGAATATCTCTTGCATCACTTCCCTCCCCTTTGTCAGGGTCTAGTACACCTATGACATATAGCCAAACCTTGTATCAACATACCTCACATGGATATCAAAACCCGAAAATGCAAAAAAAAAAAAATGTAAAACTCACTGGATCACCATGGCAAGGTACTCGAAGGATGTTATACACATCCTCTAAACTAATGGTCGCCTCTCCAGTAGACAAGTGAAAGGTGTTATGCTCACTATGCCATAGCTCGGCTAGCGTAGTCAACAACCCGTGGTTCACTTGTATGTAGGGCATCCGCGTAACCCACCTCAACCCCATGCTTGCTATGGCCGCCTTCTCACCACCGTCGAGGTGCCCTAAAACTCACAACCCCACAACTTTGGAGGCTATGATGTGAAGGGCCTGAAACACCATTTGTAACACAAGACAAGGAAACATCAGTAAACATCAACAAACATGCAAAATCAACAAAACAACACCAAAAATAAATTGTGTGACATTTTTTTCTATACACAAGTGACACAATATGTTGATTAAAATTCATGCCACATTTCTCAAAATACTTGAGTGATATAATTTTGTCAGGCGACATTTCACATCAGTCTGGGCATCATTTGGGTATGGTTCATATGATACACTATAGACAAGTTGTGCGATATAATTATTCATACGAAGTATCAAACAATATTTTTAAAGTACCCATGCAATACTTTTTAAAATATCGCATGATATTTTGTATTTAACCTCTAAAACATGTGAAAAAATGTCATTATTATTCAAAAAAGAGATAAAAAGTTGAAAACTTACGGGCACCTCATAATCAGATGGTTGGTTGTGCAACCAGATGCACTCGAAATAGTGTTAGTGAGTCAAAATGTTCACCAAAGCCATGATGCTCTCTCAACCACTCACAAGCTCTCAAAAATCATAAAAGACAAAATGATTTGAAAATGACACGTGGACCCCTTATATAACCTTCTAACCTAATTTTGACCATTTTTCAAACTCCTCAAAATTTCGTGAAAATTGCACCCCTAGCTAATTTTGACGTCCTAGATCCATTTTCGAGATCGAAATCAAAATTCGAGGTCATCTTGATAGTCAAAATTACATTTTAAAATTCTACCTTCTTTTATGCAGCTGGTTGACCCCTTGATTTCTAATCTTTGAATCATCACTGGGGCATCTTCATTTCTTCATGCATTCATCATTTCTAAACTTTGTATCTTCTTCTATTCATATTTTCATGTCTAAAATCACCTTTCTACTCGATTTGACCTAATTTTCATGCTTAATCTTTTGTGGTCAACTTTGGTCAAACTGGGACATTCTATCATTTTTTGTATGGTCACTCTTTGGTTCTAATCATCTATCTATCATCTTGGACACTGTTATATCTTGATTTACTCATATCTAGCTTGTTTCTACATCCCCCTTACCTCATTTCAATTTTGATCCCGAGGGGGTAGAAATACTCTATCATCGCTTGCTACAACTATCTATTACTGAGGAGCATATGTTTGATCTTTTTGTTTGCTCTCAATCTATATGCTTTTCTTGGTGTTAAAATTCTTCTTGATTTCTAACATCGTCTCTTTCCTAGTGTTCGATACTATTGTTATCAGTTTGTACATTCAGGATTTGCTATCTATTTCTACATTTCATTCTTCAAAGTCAGATATCGCTCTCTATTGTTGCCTACTTGGCTTCTATTTTCTCTAACGTAATGTGTTCCCAAATTGATCATGCATTAGTCAAAGAGGGGAAAATGTAATCATGTAAAAATGGTCATTTAGACTATTAGCCCCCTTCTTAGCATTTTGGCTAAACCAATTAATAATTTACCTAAGCCAAATTCCTAAAATTAATTAATTTGATTATAACCTATAGTTTGACTATGCTATCCTAAGCCCATTATTTGATTAAAAGAACATGTCCCCTTTTAATTAAATAAAAGCCCCCTTTCTTCTAACCCACTTAAAGTGTACACATAAAGTCCTTTATTCTATTTTGCAAATTAAAAGAAAAGGCTATGTGACTTTTGTCTTATATGGAAGTCAACTTCTATTTTATTGGTTGACTTGTGTGTGGACATGGATCACTCCTATTTTCAAACTCCACCCTTGATCTTCCATCATTTTGACCTTGATCTCTACCATCTGTACAACTTTAAAAGAAAGAGCTCTCCCCTTGTCAAAGGATCCACACTCTTGAGTATTGTTATGCTATAGGTTTATCATTCAAATGCTTGAAGAGCTATTGTGGAGAACTTCTACTTCTCATCTCATTCTCTCATCCATCACATACTAGCTTCGAATCATTTTGCATGCAGCTTAGCTTCTCTTTTGCTATGATCTAGCTCAGTTAGTATTTAACTTGGATCTTGTAATACTTTCATTCTTGTTAACATAGTTGCACTTTGCATTTCATATAGCTTACTTCATATTTGCATTGCATTTTGAGAGTTCTCATTGTAGACACTTGTGTTCTTGCTCTTGTCTCAAAGAACCTCTTGTTGCATGGTTTACTAGAAAGAAGAGTATCTCTAAGGCTCAACTGAGAGCCTTCGTATGCTTAAAACATACTCTCTTGCACTTTGTGGGTAGGGAGCTCTAAGTTAGTATCCAAGCATTCAGAACTCATGGAATCACTTGGATAGAAGGGTTTAGAGTGTGACACAAATTGAGTGTACGCACACAAGACCTAATATTGCATTAGCATTTGGTGTGGTGGCAAGAAAGGAAAATTGTACGGTGGTAATAAAAAGAATTATGAGGTATCTAAAAGTTACTGAAGATTATGGTTTGTGGTATAAGAAAGGAGGCAACTTTGAATTGAAAGCCTTCATTATGTTGATTGGGTAGGAAGTATTGATGATAGGAAAAACACTAGTGGTGGAGTATTCTTTCTTGGAAAGAGGTTAGTGTCTTGGACAAGCAAGAAACATATTTGTATCTCTCAGTCTACAATAGAAGCATAATATATTGCAACAGCAGTCAATTGTTCCAACATCATTTGGTTCAAACAATTGTTAGCAGGTATGAAGGAAGAAATCAAGGATCCAATAGTTATCATCTGTGATAAAATCAATGCATTCAACATTTCCAAGAATCATGTGATGCATACCAAGACAAAGCACATTGCAATAAAGTATCATTTTCTGAGAGAATTAGTGCAAGAAAAGGAGGTGATATTGGAATATGTGAATACAAAAGAGCAAATTGTAGACATTCACCAAGCCATTGCCTAAGGATGCATTTTTGTATCTAAGAGGTAAGCTAGGGGTCATTCCCCTATCTGAAGCTCACTAATCAGATTTTAGCGGTGCATCAACAAAGCATTTGAAGATCAATCAAGTTGATGCATTATTCTCAAAGAAGATTGCATATGAAATAGTACATCAGGTACATGGAAAATGCATTGATTGTTGTCTTTGGCATGAGATGTCAAAGAGGGAGAGTTTGATGTCATATCAGATTAGAAATTTTGTATTAGTAAAGAAGGAAAGTTTGTTGTTAGAGGGAGAAATTATAGTAAGAGAAATTAGAGAATCGTTCCAAAGGAAGAGATTGATGTTAGAGGGAGTTCTCACTGATAGAGGAAGTTCTCATGGATGAGAATTAGAATGAAACTAAGAATATTATCTTGCTATTTTTCTATAAAATTCATTGTACTATGACATGTTGTGTTTCCATCAATGCCAAAGAGGGAGATTGTTGAAAACAATCATTCAATTGTATGTTGTCTTTGATGTTACATAAAATATCAAGCCTTATTGAGCAAGTTAGTGATTGTCGAGCTCACTTGGGCATTGGAGACAATTTCCAATGTATGTTGAGCGTTCTAATAAGTTTATAGATATTTCTTACCAAGCTCACTTGGGCATCGAAGGCAAATCTTGTGTTAATCGAGTTCACTTGATTACCAAAGGAAAGTTAGTATGGATCCTATGTTGATCGAGTTCACTTGGTTACCAAAAGAAAGTCAGTTCAGAATTCTGTATTGATGGAGTTGGGTTGGTGAACGAAGAGTTTCTTTGAGTTGACCAAGTACTCAATTTTATATTAGCTGACTAACAACATATTGAGTCTGATAGATTTATTGGTTAATTCAAGCAAACTTAAGGGATGAAAATTGATTGATTAAAAGTATATTCAATATGACTTGACAAGATTATTCATATAAGTATAAGGTCAAGTTGAGGATTGAAGAGAGTAAGCATGAAATTGAAGAAGATGAATTAAGGAAGTGAATTGGAAGGATATTTGCAAGAGGCCAAAGTATCCGAGTTGATCGAGCTGCAAATAACATTTTGGTCAAAGAGGATCAAGTAATCAAGCCAAAACAAAGATCTAAAATTAGCAAAGATAGTTGCATCAGCAATTAGGCCAAGTCATTGTTACTCTCTAATAATTGTATCAGTGAATCAAATCTCCTAACAGAGTTGGCTTAACAACTATTTGGTAAATCCTTTAACAAGGTGGAATTTCTAAATTGAAGGGTCTAAAGACCTCTAACAAGGCCACTCCTAATAGGGTGAATTAAATCCTTTAACAAGGTACCTAACAATGTTTTTTGTAACCTTTAACCTGGTTGGTTCTTGACAGGGCTTACTTCAGAAGAGTGAAAAACAATAACTAGTTGTAATTGGTGGTTTTCCCAAATTGGGTTTCCACATTAAATCTTGGTGTCTTATGTGTTCATTTTATTTACTTTATATTTCTGCAACTAAGTTAATTAAGGTTAATCACATTAATATCCTAAGGTCTTTGTGCTAATTGAGTGACAGTAATATATTCAGTGTTAACCGAGTTAAAGCAGAATGTTCAGTGTTAATCGAGTTATAATAAGTTATTGGTTTTGTATCATGGTGACATCGTAAAGGGATTTTTAGATTTTTTTTTGTTCTAACTGATTCACTCCTCCCCTCTCAGTTACTCCTTTACATTTCCAAAAACTTGTTGGATCAATTCCTTGGTAATTTTATTGGGCTTGTCTAGTCACATATATTGGTCATGGACTCTACTTAGTAAAATTTTTACCCAATTGTCTTGGAAAAGGTCAAGAATATCTAGAACATGGTGTAGTGTGGTATTTACCATATGACTTTTTTTTGGCTTCAAAACCCCATTCTCTTAGAATGACTCAAATAGGCTACAAATTTTTTCATCACAGAGTTCCAAGAAGTTTACCTTTAGATATGCACCCACGTTCTCTATGAGCTGGACATTTGTTGGTAGTAATGACAATGCTCCATTCATGTCCTTTGTGCCTCCTTTCAATGTAATGATCTTGTATTCTGGGTGTTAAACTTCCTTAGAGTTGACCACCTTCACCTTGTGAATTCCTCGTTCTATTAGGAGTTCTGACTAGAGGATGATACAATGTAGATTGTAGTAACAACCGCTTGTTCCACCTCTTGATTTTACCTCTATTTATTTCTTTGAAGGATAATGGAACACAATGTGCTAGGTGATGAGAGCTATTTATGACCCATTTTATGCTATATTTTAATCCATTTCATGTACTTTCATAATCACTTCCCTATTCCATTTCCATTACGTTTCATCCCATTTACTATTATATGTTGCATATGGTTTAATATATATAAGTAGTATGTAATATTGTTTTGGGATTAAAATATGGAAAATTCATTATTGATTGCTTTTTACTGATCTTTATTATCACGACATATTGACTTGTGGAACATATCTTCCTGTTGCCTACTTTACGATAACTTCCTGTCACATTTGGGTTGAAACTATTGTACATGATTGGTTAATTATTTCTTTCATTTTTGAATCAGATATGAGACATTTGTTATGAAAACTATAACTTGTTATGTATGGTACAACTATAATAGATATATATTTACTATATGGTTGATGGATCGAAAAGGGGCTTGAATCAATATCAACCATCACAACTAGTAGAAGTGGTACATATAATCCATGTACAAGACTTATCTTATTTCGTAACAATAATCTATATCACAGTTTTATATGTTTCATTTTTGTAGCAAGATACATGCGGGTGTGGATGCTAGAAAACTCGTGGTGCTATAATCCTTATGCATTCTGTTATAACATAATTATTTTAATCAAGTAATTTGATATATATATATATATATAATTGTTTCTCCATTTTATTGGCCGCAAGTAAAAAACAAACCATTCTATTTTATACCACATTAGATAGAGGTGGTTATCATCTTGAAGTTGTATGTATCAGCTTGAGCAGATAATTTGTATGAAAAACTTTGATAAGAAATATAAAACTTTGCACGATTGAGATAGTTCAAGAGAGAAACATTTGGATTTCATCACTCAACAAACTAAGGAGGAAGGGCCCACTGCTCATAATGTTGGTGATTTTTGTAATTTGACTTTGGTGTGTGTTTTCTGTAATTCATTATTTTAGTATGGTGTTTTTTAAAGTTTTCATTTTAAAAAAAAAGTCAATTTGTATGAGTACTTCTGCAATCTGATTAACATTATAATTAAGCAAGACAATGAGATAGTTTGCCAAGTTTTTATTCATTCCACTAAACTAATTCACATTGTGAATTTTTGAACTTGAATCCACATAGGAAATTGTCATTCTTATTATATAGATGATTAAAAGATTCCTATTTTCATCAAGAAACAAAACAATAAAGCTACATCAGATTTGCATTATTGAATTATTTTATTACATTAGTTATATGCATGGTGTTTTGTTGTTTCTTCTAGATTAATTTTCATTGGATTTGTGAATTGTTATATTTGTTATTATTGTTGTTTTCAAGAAGATTTTCATTTATGATGTTTTGTTGGTAGGAAGTGACAACTCCTATCGTTAGGATCGCTTGGATTTACTATAGGTTTATTTTTGGGTGTTTTAGTTGCATCCATAATCTCTCAACTCATAATTAGCACCCCTTGATGGTATATTACTTGGACACCTTTCACAAGATTATGCCCCTGGATTGACATGCATAGACTAAGCTAACATTCATTTAAAGTATTAAATATCTCATATTCATTTGCCCCCAATGTTAGCCTATCACTAGGCTAGGTTTTTGCAAATAAACTACTCAAGAGTTCAAATTTGCGAAGTGGTAAATGACTCTTCAATAACCTATTTATAGCTTGCAATAAGTAATGTTAGGTTAACATCAATATGCGATGGTAAGAAAAAATGATCACCTACCACTTATCTCATAGTTAATATATGTGACTCATGCAATAATGGCCACATTCTTTCATGCTTCTGCCTTACTACATACTTTTATAGGGGTGTTTGCATTGTTTCTAGCTTGATCTCATATGAGCTCCTCCAATACAAGACCTCCTATATTGTCACTATTAATGAAATTAACCTCTAGTTGTGGCAGATTAATTGAGTGATCAGAGATTGTCTTATTGATATGGTTGTTGTGTTTGAGGTTCTAGAAGAATGAAGAATAAATATTGCATATTATATCATTTGATGTGAGTTTAATTTATTTGAGGTTTTTGATTCATATAACAATTTTTTCTATAATGATAATATCCAAGTATGAAAGAAAAACCTCTTATACCCCTTGAAATTCCCCTAACTCATTGTCAGTACTCTAGAACCACACTATGTATTAATTTAACTAGAAGATTTGCTAATTTAATCCTTCTGCTCACTTTTAAATTCTCAAATTGGTAAGGATCAAACTCATTGCACCAATCAAAAAAATTAAAAGTATATCCTCTGTATTCCACATCCTTACCAAATAATGGGTTCCTTTATAAAGGAAAAAAACCTTCATCCAGTCCCTTAAAATAGTTTTAGAGTCAATTTGCACTATCTCCCATAGGAGAGTCAAAATCACACCAATGACCAAAAGTCACAAGTTTTTCAATATTTGTGCACCTTTAGTGTATTTGTTATCGATATCAATCAAGAACTTCTTCATTTTCATTACAGGGATAGGGCCCTCGTTAGACATTTTTGTAGAAGATCAAGATGCATCCCTAGGTATATTGATAACAATAATAGGGATTTTCCTCCATCATGATATTTCTTGATGGACTTTAGAATTCCTTGGCTCCCCATCTCCCCTGAATCTAATTAGTGTAGTTGTAATTTCTTGACCTAGGGTTTATGTAGTTCAAAGCTTAACCTTGATTCCTAAATATAGGGGCTAGTTTTAGGAAACCCTCTCAACCATTATACGATACTTACAATTGGTTGTTGGTGGGAGGAAGTGGCCATTGAAACATTCTTGCTATCAGAGGCATCAATAGAGAATTTCTCATTCCCAATGGGATCCAATTTGCCCCAGATGCAAGTTTAGGGGTCAATAATGTTATAAGCAATACCCAAAATTACGAATCTCCACACTCAGATCCAAATATATCTCTACTCATGATTGGCATTCTTCTCTTAGACCTCCTTAATCACCTAGATTTGACCACTTCCTAGTCTACTTTAGTTTGTGGGTGGGGATGAAGGTCCCAACCTCTCTTGTACGAAGCAAAATACTTGTTCCTAAGGTAGGGGTCCCATGGGAGGAACTTGAGCTTTATTTTTGTGGAGCGGGTGGCCCCATAATACTTTTTTAAGGGGGCTCCAGGTTTATTTGGAATCTACTCAAAATAGGAGCTCCGAATTTTTAGCCCCCTCAATTTGAGCGAGTGAAAATGGGGTGGGGTTGGAAATAGCCCCACAAGCTTAGGGGAGAAATCAACCACTTGTCAAAACCTACTATTTATTTTCTCACCAAAATGATATAATCCCACCAAAGAAATTTATTAAGAAATTAAAATTTTATTTTATAAATTTATAACACCACAAGCTTCCTGGAATTTAGGAGTTCATTTTTAAAAGTTCATTCACATATAAAATTCATGGGACCACTTCCTTTTAGATATTCCTAAAAACTCTCAACGACACCCACTCTATTTTTAAGGAAGCCGGTACCCATGAGACCCTCACCTAAATCTCATAGGTTGCTAAGGATATTCTTGTGGATCAAGCCATCATTCCCTTTCTCCATTCTTAACAATAAAGCGATTATATCAAGTGTTGATGACACCATGGCCATGAGGAGGATGACGACTGGAATCTTCAAATTGGTTCTCAACGATCCAATCACAATTTTATTTAGAGGGGCATAGTTTGCCCTAAATTAGTTTTAGGGTTTATTTGCCCCCATCCCAACCTAAGCTCACCAATGACAAAAGCTTGGAGATTAACAATTATATTCTTCTGTATAGCAGGAGGGATGAAACCTATTCTAATTTGCAAAAAATCCTTTGGTGTGCAGTATGGAAGACAAAGTTGACAGTAATATTGTTTAACATTATCAAATTCCCACAATCTATTTGAAATATGTAAATTTTATTTCTGGATTAAATTCTGTAAGTTTTTCTAGCATCAACATTTCATATCACACTCTGTGATCCATCATTAGGATAAGAAATATTGTTGACTTTCTTGTCTCCACATATTTAGAGAGTTTTTTCGATTAAATACCAAGATCAAAATTCATCGAAAACACAATCCTAATCTCATATCGTATAATTCTAGAACCTTTAGAAACATAATAGACTCATTAAAAACCAAACAAATTTACTAATAAACGAAGAACACATTGACATATCTGCGTACACAATATGGACTCATTCATAGCCAGACCACTTCATAAACGAAACACCCCTTGTCATACATGATTAATTATAACGAGGAGCTTGAGAATAGTTTTCTTTTTGTCCTTTTGATTTCTGTTGTACAGGCAGCATTGCACGAAACATCGACAACCGCTTGGACAACAAAGCCAAATAAGAGAGCATATGCAGTCGAGGATTTGTCAGGATCTTCCATCCATAAAATTTCGTAAATGCACTGTCTTCACGGTAGAACCTTGATTCTTCTCATTTAATTTATGTTTTTCTCGAGTCAAATTTGGATGTTACATGATCTAAGCCAAAACTGTTCCGTCTTCCTCCCTGCAATGGGAATTTTAATGTACTCATTTCATTAGACGGACTGTAACATTTAAAACTGGATCAACTATCTGATTAAAAGAGTTTACCAGTATGGAGAATTTTGCATCTATTTGGTTGAGGAACTGTTGAATTTATTTTTGATGTTAGCCGATCGAAGAGGCTTTGGGCGGTTAGAACTTGAGTACCCATTTCAGACAAGAAGGTTGTTGTTCTTAAAATTGAATATTCTAATCCGTGAAAGTTTCTGCAGTAGTCAAAACTTGGACATCCTTTTGCGAATTTGATTGAAATATAGGTTATTGGTGACATTGAGTCAGGATTCCGAAATTAAGAGCTGAGTATGAACAGATCTGGATGAAATAATAGCTGCTTCCCGCTCATTTGATTCGCTTGTTGAACGAATGGCTTACGGTTGGTATAAAAAAGTCGATTTATATGGGAATTCTTTTATTCATTTTTCCTTGCCTCTTTGGTTGGGTAACTAGACATTTTTCAAATAACAACCAAAGCTTATCTTGGACTCAGATGCCAGCCTTAACTGTTGAGCTTTGTGCAGAGCTCATCCATTGAGGTATGTGGCATTGGCTAAATGGATGCGATATATGACTCACTTTACACATTACCGCGTTTAGGAATTCGAAAATAGGGTCTTTCTAAATGTCCAATTATTCTACGTTTTGATATCATCTGTTCTCACACCTAGAATTGGATATCGTTTTTCATTCTGCGTTGCATACTAAATTGCCTTTCAAAGATTTGAATTTGGGGCTTTGTAGAAAGATAAACTGATTAACAGCTCGAGCTTGTCCGTTGAGGTGTGACACATTGTGAGCTGGATGTGACACGGTACTCCCTGTTACACATTAACATGTTAGGAATTTGAAACCAGGACTTTGCTGAATAAATTCAATTTAGCTTGGGCATCTTGGCCGACATTTATCTCTTGAAGTTCGTGAGCACTGCTAATTGCATTTAATACATTACATAGCACCGAAAATTAATATAACTTTCAGGCATACGAACTTAGGACTTCTCTTAAAGGTCGATTGAGCACATGAGTTTGTTCATTGGGACTAAAGGTAACGGTATGTTACAAGTTAACATATGGTTGAGGAATTTGAATCTGGGTAATATCTCAGTGGCCTATTGATTTACCACATGAACTTATATTAATTGAAAAGAAAGAACTTAATATTTGAAAATTAAGTGGCTTTTGCACCACGGCTAATTAATTCAATCTCTTTCTTAATGATGTATAGTTGGTTTTAACTGAGGACAATTGATATTGTTTCTAAGCCATCCAATCTCATGATATTTGAAACTAGCTGATAGTAGTTGCTCGTAAAAACTGATCAGTAACTTTTATTTCAGCTCTGGAAGCCCAATTTCGTTGTTTGAGCTTGAAATGCTGCACCTACATTATATTTATTTATTCCTGGTAAGTTTTTTTTTTTGTGATTAGCAGACTGGCACTTAGTCTAAGCATTCACGTCTTTTCCAGTCTCAAAATTTGGAGTTTAGCAAGTATTGCATTTGATCAGAGAAACATAACAAGTAAGGTATTTATTATAATTGGCCAGTGGAATTGAAGGATATGGTTAACTGTATACTCTTTACATTATAATTTTAAATTTCGATTTCTTGAGATTTTTGCACATTGGTGGGAGGAGAGTACAGTACTTTTAAAGCAAATTTAGATTATATTTGACATTGTATGTAATATTCTGAATGTATATTCTCCTCAAATTCGCTCACAAATAATTTTTAGAAAAACAAAATACATCTTTTGCAAACAAAACCAGCAGATTAAACCAGCTATGAACCATACTGCTCATTAAAATACTCAGCTTTAATACAGCTTCAGAATTGTCATTGTATTACAAACTAGCAATACAACGACGAAATGCATAAAATCCAATCTTAAAAACTGTATTACAGTCAGATTGGAGAGAAAATACAACATGCACCTGTAATCTTAGATATGAATTCTGACGCGAATCCACCACAGATGATGAATTGGGGCTACGTCCAATCTAGAAGGTTTTCCGTCCTCAGGCCCTAACAAGAGAAATCTAGAATCTTCCAAAAGTTTTCCAAAGAGAAACCATAAATTCAATCTCAAATCCAAGCATATTAAAAAATGAATGGGACTTTCTCTTATAATGCTCAAAAGGTGACCCTTTAGCTTCCCTTCCTTGTCTTCTTGTCTTCTTACCATTTTGTCTCTTATTGACCTCTTAAATAGTATTAAATCGACTTTAGTAATTCTGCATCATGTCCTCCATAGTCAATTTTAATATTTTTTTGCATTGGCATATTAATTTTCTAATGTCCTAGAAAAAGGGGACATTACAGTCCTCCCTCTCAAGATTGCTTGCCCTCAAGCAATTATGAATCCATAGTCCAATGCTAAGGTCCCAAGTCCATCTGCAAGCTGCATCATAGTTCAAACTAATAACTATGTAGTCAGGATGTGCCAAACTGCGGAATCAACAATGAGGATACAACCCTTCTATCATTATGATCCTTGGGTCACACATCAATCGGTGAAGCACTGTTGCATCTGTATGGTGTGTGACTTTGATCATAAATCTCCAACTGTGTAGCATCACAATATAATCCACAACATGTAAAACATACATCCTATTAACACCTGGATTTCAAACCAGCCTGTCAACTTGATTGTGGGAGTAGAAATAGGTGTCTATGAACCTGACATCATCGTGAATCATCTGAAGGAATAAGCAGATCACCCCACCAAAACCAAAAACGCCTCCAATCTGTAAGAAGTCCGACTCATAAGACCACTACATGCTGCTGCTATAATCTGAAACAGGAATAGGAATGATACCCATGTTGTCATTTTGCCTTTGTAATAGAAGAGAAAACATCATGAGGTATATGCCTCAAGAGGAAATCAATTTGCAACTCATTATCTTTCAAAAACTGAGCCAAAATCTGAAAAGATAATAGCAGACCAATTGGAGCAGCCACTATCAACTTCATTTCTTGGTTCACTATAAATATCATCAGCCAAATGACTATCTTCATTAACGAGAACATCATCATTGAGTGAAATTTCTAAATTATTTTCACTTGGTTCAAATTTATCTACATGGCATGGTGAAGATATACAACTGCTGTCATAAAAATCAGAATTCTCTTTGTGTACTTCTTGCTGGTCCTTAAAGCCTGCATCATCATATGAACCTCATACAGATAAGGCAAAATCCATACGTTGTGCTCTTCTTCATTCTTACCAAAAGTGTGAATTCCTTCTATTATTTGTATGATCTCCTTAGCCTTAAGTTCTTGATTATCATCTTGGGGAGTGGCTGTCCTAGAAGTCTGATTTTCGGCCTGATGTAATGAGTATTTTGACATACTTAGTTGGATACATAACTCATCTATCTGCCTTGCTTTATCTTCATCATGTTTGATTGCCATATCCCTATCTTGAAGCAACTTCAATCATTCTCATTTCAAATGCCCTCTTAAGAGTGTGAAGGTATGCACTGTTAATTTCATTCATTATCCCTTTTTCCCTTTCCTCCATTTGAACTTCCCACGATGTCTCTTCAATGCTGTTATGAGTGTTATCAAAGTGTGGTAAGACTGCAGTAGCAATATCATATGATACTTTCAGCTTATCCTCCAAATTATATGCTCCAAAATCATCGCCTAAAAATGATTTTTCTGATTGGTCCTTCAAACCACCCTCTATAGTAACGCCATCTTGCTCTAGTTCTTGAATACTAGATTCATTTTCAGCTGCACCCTTTTTGGATTTTTCCTCTATCTTCAAATGCATGGCCTTATCTTTTATCATGTCATCAATTTCGAATGATTCACCAACATGGGACGATTCATTTTCCTCTTTATGAATATCAATTTTTTTGTCAAGAACAACCTCCAAAGTCTCCAAATAAGAGGCTTGTAAATCCCTTATCATGAACCATAGCTGATCCTATCTCTTTGCAAGCTTGAGTAGCTTTATGTTGAAGCTGAACTAATAAGTCCTCAACTTCCTCAATTTTGATCTGTACTTTTTCAGCTGAACTAATAAGTCCTCGACTTCCTCAATTTTTATCTTTTATTCTTCTCACAAATGTGATTAAGTGACCAAGAACGCTTGCATGTGAAACAAAGTTGCTCTTCTCTCATTTGGTTCCGGCTCAAATTTGAAGATCTTGTAATCCATATGCCTACTGATCTCAGCTCATGCTCAGACATAAATTCTTTGAACATGTCAAATTTATGTTCAATTACTTCCTCTACAAGCTCGTAAGCCATGGGTGAGATCCTATCCTCCTTCCTCCATATAGCCAACCAGTCTGATTTTAATTGCTTACATACATTATCATCCTCATCTAGAATTAAAGACATGGTTGTTTTTATGCAAGTTTTAACCTTGTTTGGATGATGCTTCCTAACTTCCCTTAAGAAACGTTGAAACATTTGTAGCACCATTCTTTCACAATTGAGATCCAACACGATGATAGAAGATTTGGGCTTTGCCATTAGTTCCATAGTCTTAGCCTGTCTACCAAAGGTAGGGCTTATGACATCATTAAATCCACACAAGCTGTCCACAACTAGTCGCAAAACCTTCTTCAAGATGCTATCATTATAAGGAGCAAAAGGAGCTGTTATTCAAATGACTTCACTGAGATGAGTTGCAACCAGTGTTCCACGGGGACGCGTCCCCTATGGTTTTGGGGTCATACCCATACCGGGGATGAAACGGCGATGCGGGGACAGATTATGGCCATCCCCCGAGTTGTCCCCCTTTTGGAAAATTGGGAAACGTCCCTGAAACGGACAATTTTTTTCAGCAGGAAACTTGGGGACAGGCAGCAGTAGTGGGGATGGTTTTGCCGTCCCCTATATGTCCCTGAAACTGCTGGCTATCTCCTTTTTTCGAGCGAATCTGCTAGAGGCAAAATGCCGCCAAAAAAATACATTTTTCCTATTTTTTGTTGTCTGCACGGCCCCTAGTTGTCTTAAAGACATATAATAAAAATATGCAATCCATATTTGGTCCATAAGAACACTAACTCTTCTAATTTTAGATTTGACATAGTTGCTAAGAGGAAGAAAAAAAACTTGAGAGCAATAGCAACAGTGAGGAAAGATTGTGTTTAGTGAGGAAAGATTGCGTTTAGTATCTTCTAACTATTGTAGCTGGACTTCTCTTTATTTCATTCTTGTAGAATGAACTTCTCTTTATTTCTAACTATTTTGGCCTTTTCGTATTCCACCTTTTTTTCAAAGATTTGTGCAGGTGTCTTGTTGAGAGTTGCCACCCCTTCCTTATACTTTGTGTACCCTTCCGGGTATCATTCTTCCGACTCAGATTCTTGTACTTCCAGCATATTACATTCCACATGGAAAACTTCATAGTCTCCCATCTGCCAGTGAAATAATCCATTAAGGAAATTTGTGTCATTTACCGAGCATTCCCCTAATCTAAGTATTCCTTTCTCATTTGGTTCCATCCCTCCATAGTCTTCTTCTCCTTCGAAGACTGATGCCAAGTCCTAACTTACTGACTGGTTCTTGAGATCTATGATGTACTTTCTACCTTCAGACTCAATAGATAGAGTGTTCCGTATCCAGTTATGGGTAGCTTTTGCTGCAACCAACTATCCTCTTCCTAATAAAGTATCGTACCCTTTCCTCTCTAAAGTGATAACCACAAAATCCAGAAAAAATTGTTGTGTACCAACTATGACTTTTTGTCCCATCAGCGTTCCTATGCTCTTGATTCCATGTTGGCCGGCTCCCACTAGTTGAAATGTTGGTGGCTAGAGTGTAGGTTTCTCTATTTCCTTCCATGTTTCTTTTGATAAGACATTTACGCTGGAAACTCCATCAACAATAGTATTTGAGAGCTTGCACCTTAGTATCTCCATCTCTACTACCGCTGGTGTTCTCCCATTCCTATGGTGAATAGGGTATTGTCTTCTGTCCGTACTTCTCCTTCCTTCTCTTTCTTTGAGGTTGTCCCTTTTGGGTTTGCCCCCTGTGTTAGTGCTACTTGCAATTGGGGTAATGTTTCTAATAAATCACCTATTTTCACTGGGATAGTAGTTTTTAGTACTTGCCGCACGATATTTGTTACACTCCTCCTGGAAGTAGGCTTTTTTCGCCTTTGTCTTTCCTTCCTCTCCCATGCTATCGTGAATGACTTTCTTTCCTTCCTGAAATCTTTTGGTCTCTATAGTAGCATCTGGATAGGTTAATTTTTTGGATTGCATCCTTGTGATTGCAAGAATTTCACCTTTTGGATCTTCAATGTCTAGCATATTTACCCCTTCTGTCTCGGGCAATTCACATCCTCATGATTGCCTGGCGCACACCATTTATAGAGCATCCCTCCATTTTGTCCGCCTCCGCTTTGGCAATCTCGTGCAAAATGTCCCCATTCATTGCATCTCCTACATTGGATCATCGGTCTCCCCTTGGAATCATACTGGAGTGGATGCCGTGGTTTGTTTTTATTGTTGTTGTTGTTGCTATTAGTACTACTTCCTCTCCTGTTATTTCTGTATCCTCCTAGTGAGGCTTTTGTATTTGTGTTCTTCAGAGGAGTGAAGGGGGGTGTAGATTGCTCCCCTTGGGTTAGGATTACTTGAGCGCTCCTTGTTTTTAAATTGTAGGGGCAATCTTTAATTGCGTGCCCTAGTACCTGAAAAATCTCATAAAATACTTTCTTTGGGCATGCTCCTTTTGTATGGCCTTCTTTTTCACAGTTAGTGACCAAAGTTCTCTCCCTTCTTTCTTTTCTTCTTTATTCCCTGCCACTTCCTTCATTAATCGCATCAGGTCTTTTTTCAGGGCTTGAATGGTTTTGGATTCTTCTTCGCTCTCCTCTGAACTTCCACCACGTTTCCATGCCTTCTTGCCTTGGAAGTTTTACTCTCACTTTCTATGTCCATGACATGAGTACACACATTCCCAAAGGTCGATGGTGGGACTATCTTCATCTTTTTCCTAAGGGACGGTGTTAATCCTTCAATGAACCATTGTTTCTTTAGTCCATCTGCCGGCTTGTTGTCTGTTTTCCCTATCAGCTCTTTCATTCTTCTACTATAGGCTTTGATGGATTCACTCTTCCCTTGTCTTGTGTTATAAATCTCTGTTACTATTTCATCATCATCCCTCAGGAATCTGAATTCTTCCTCAAAGGCTGTACGGATATTATTCCATGTGTTTTTCTATGTTGCCTCCAAATTGGTATACCAATCAATGGCAATACCCCTTAATGTGGTTGGGAAAGCTTTTAGCCATTCTGTTGTGTTATTTTCTCCGTTCGCTTGCCATATTGTTATACATGTTTTACAGTGGCGAGCAGGGTCCTTTGAGCCATCCCCAGTGAACCTTGGCAATTTTTGTTTGTCTATTGCCATTATGTGGGGCTTTCTGTTTCCCTTTTTGGAATTTTCACATTCCTCGCATTCCCCTGTGCTCCTTTCCGCTAACTACTGGAGTACTTGTTGTCTCCTCTGTTCCCTTTGTGTCTTGGCTCTTTCCTCTTCTACTGGTAACAAATTGTGCGCTAACAAGCGAGGACTCTCTCCTAGGAGATCATACACCACTAGTGGCACCGAAAGCTCGTTGTATACCATACTTTCAGGGACCGTTCTCTCATGAGCTTCCCTTTGTATGTATTGATCAACTACAACTTCCCAGGCCGTCACCAGATCATGTGTCAACTGTTCTTCCCTGGTTATTTCCTCCTCTTCTCCGTCACTATTTGTTACTTGGATGAGTGGTACAAAGGGCCTTCCCATTACTCCATCCTGCCAACCTCTAGATTCGGACTTAGGCAGTGGCACCAAAAATGTAGATTGGAAATATCACTCAAGCTCACAGAGATATGCTAATCATAGAGAATAACACAATTGAGATACACTTAAAGTAAAACATAGAATGTATTGGTTTCTTTATTAATACCAAAAACAACATGAGTACATTGACAATATTCCAAGTACTTATAGAAGGGTCGTTTGGTTTCTGACGCATTCCCTCACCTCCTAACTACCCAACCTGACTAGCTTTAACAAGTACTAAACATAATAGTTACTTTATTCTGACTACAATTCTGATTTCAGCATGATACTAGGAGCCTTTAGGCATTTTGATTTTTGCTATATATGTATGTGATATTGTTACAATGGAAGTACTTAGTATTTGCCATTTTATAATATTCCATGTATTGATCTTCTAAAATGTCTATGGTGAATAGTTTATCAATGTTATGATATGCATATTTGAATTCTGTCACTATATATAAAAAAATTCCCTTTTTTTTTAATTGCCATCCCATGAGGTCCTGTCCCCTAAATTTTGGCTTCGACCTGTACCTGTACCGAAAACACGTCCTCGTCCCCTAAGACGTCCCCGTCCCAAAAACTCCGTGGAGCATATGTTGCAACCCTTTACCTCACCTCTTCACACGGATGCTTCATTAACCTATGGTGGACTAAGGCAATCATGGAAGGCTGTAAGGTCCAATTCAAGTGCCTCCAATCAGTCTGATCCATCTTAGACAGACAATAGTCCAGCTCTTCCATATTTGGTAGAAGATCATCCACCGAGTTCTTGGTCCCTAACTGCCATCCAATGATGTACAATCCGTTTCCTAGTGTTTTTTTTCCTTATGCAAGTCCCTTAACTGCTCACCATCAAAGGTTTCATTGAATTCCTTTGAGACTATTTTGATTTTCAGACCTTCCATTGTTTTAAGTGTCGTCTGAACTCCCTTGAACTAATGCACTGTTTGATGCTACTTCTGTTTGCTACTTAATATGATGAAATGAAATTTGCATCAGTTTGGTGACAATTAGAAATATGATTTCTGAACTGTGATGCCATGCCAAGCCCCCTGAATACGCACATCTTGTTTGCAGAAATTTTTGTTTTGGTGTCTACAATGATCAGGCCCACAATAGCATGAATGAAGCTTCCACAAATTTTATTAAAAGCTACTTCCCCTTCTAATATTCCCGTTTCAGCTCATCCATTGTATCCTCTGTCAATGTCCAATCTTCACTTGTCTGCTTGTGTAACAATATGCAATCCCAGTGCCTATTCACATAATTCATCATTCTTTTCCGGCAAGTTATAATGGAGATTGCAGAGCTGTATCTGTCAAATAGTTTCTTCACTTATGCAGATATGTCGATGACAGTATAAAATATTTGGAGTAAATAGTTCTCCCCCACAATGAATAATTAAGTTGATTTCCTTTTGACACTTGTATCTTTTCCTTGATGCAAGAACTGAGAAAAATGAATAGCCTCTGCACACCCCAGATTATGCACAGAAATCTTTAACGACAATAGTTGCTTCCACTGGCATTTTTAGCTCACTATATAGAATAGTTGCAACATCAATTGGGTTACATATTCAATTGCTCGTCTAGGTAACTACAATGTCAATCTTGTGGACGAGTGATTATTTCCACTGCTTGGTCAACCAACTTCCTTGACCCATGCTTGGACCAATGTGGAGACATGAACCCTGGTTGAGAATATCTTGATGTCCACCTCCCAAGTTATCTCAGGTTATCCATACTTGCCTGTGATGCTTGACAGCCACTCCAGAAAACACTATAGTCCCATTGATTCAAAAAGATCGTGGTCCTGGTGAAATTCATCTATAGATTGGCAACTTGAATTCAAGCACGATGTCCACGATCGCTCAGACTCAGTACCAATATCTTAAACTCACGATACTCCTATCTTTGCTTGCTCAACGTTCTTCAACAAAAACTCTAATTTTGGTACTGAACAACTCGGTCTTCCAAAACAACTCCAATGCATACCGCAACTCCCCATACCATTATGCAACTTCTTGCCTCTTGAGCACTCGATTCCAATCTCCAGTGCGCTCTTGGTATGGAAAACTTTAGACCCTGAAAAAAAAAACTTTTTCTTTCAACTATGCGCTTTTACGCAAAATTGTCGTTACAATTCTGAAACAATTGACTAACTTTTGTTACAGCAGACTGGAGAATATTAATCAAGCTAATCAAATTTGTAACTGCAAAAGAGGTGTATTTAGAAACAAACCAATCTGACTTTACTCGCTAGAACATCGATTCCCCTCTTTGGATGGTATCTGTTGATGTTGATTACCGTGAATTAACTATCTTTTCATTATCCTGCGCATATATGACGGAACACGATACTCCCTTGAACCATATACAGTGTCGCTACCAAACAACCAGCTATCATTGAACTAATCAAACTGTCGCAATAAACGTCTACAACAATTTATAACAACAGTCACAAATAATAATAGATCCTCAAATTAGACGCCAGCTCTGAGATGGGTGAGATTTTCTGAAAGCCCCTCCTGTGAATTGCTTACTAGCAATTCCTTTGTGCTCGCTTGGGCATTTAGATATTCCCCACTATTACTCACAACAATGAATTAAGTAAAGCCCCAAAATAGTTTTTTATGACAAATTTTCTACTCAGAAACTCCATTTAAGATGGGAATGTCAATCCAAAGATGAAACTGGAAAGTGGTCTCTTTGTTTTTGGACCAAGATAGGCCACGATAATGACCCAGTTTCCAAATACACAGGAGTTAGCAGATTTGGAAATCTTCAGGTGCAATGTATCATTTGTTCCGTGCCTCTGCTATTCGTTTATGACTTTGTGGTTTCCTTAGACAGAGATATATGCTCGTTTTCCTCAAATATTAATCAAATTCTATCTCCCAATGAGATTCACACAACAAAGAGAAGCTTCTGACATTTAACAATATATTCATATCCTGCAGACAATCGATTCTCATGGCAGAATTTAGAAAGACTGACTGTGTTATCACTTTAATCGATCTCCTTTGTCTACTTTCATAAATCGCGCTCACAAATTTCTCAAACTATTGCTCAAGACTTAATCTGTTATTTCCTTAACATTTTTTTCCTTTGCTGCACTGTAATAATATAGTCGTAGGAAAAATGTTCACATAGAACTATTAAAACCAACTTAAAATTTGATTTTAGTAATCTTTCAAATCAGACGACACCATCTCATACATGAAAGCCCACAATTTTTACTTCCCCTGATAAATCAGAACTATAAACACCTTGCCAGTTTGTTCACTCGTGCAAAATACCAGATCTACCGAACATGATGGCAGTTTTGATGCTCTGATACCACTGTAATATCCTGAATGGATATTCTCCTCAAATTTGCTCACAAATAATTTTCAGAAAAACAACATATATCTTTTGCAAATAAAACCAGCAGATTAAACCAGCTATGTACAATAATGCTCATTAAACCACTCAGTTTTAATACAGCTTCAGAATTGTCATTGTATTATAAACTAGCAATACAACAGCAAAATGCATAAAATCCAATCTTAAAAACATAATTACAGTCAGATTGTAGAGAAAATACAAAATGCACCTGTAATCTCAGATGTGAATTCTGATGTGAATCCTCCACAGACGATGAATTGGGGCTACGTCCAATCCACCTAGGAATCTTGAAGGTTTTTCGTCCCCAAGCCCCAATACATGCACACCGAAGTGTTCTTTTAGCAAAATAGAGTATTGAAATTAACATATCCCATCACACACGCTATCTTGAACATCAACGATCCATTTATCTTATGAACACAGACATAGATTTAGCAATGCTGTGTGTGTACATCTGGAAAGCGATCACCAAGGGAACCATAAATGGAATTCTTTGGTTTTATTACTTCAAAGATATAATTATTATAGATATCTAGTAATGAGATTCTTCCTTTTGAGTAAGATTGTGTGAGAGTTTTTTGCATCAACGTTTCGGATCATACTCAATGATCCATCATCAAGATGAGAGTGCTAAGAATGTGTCAAAATATGTTGCAGACACAGACTAAATAAAGAGAGGAGGAAGAGGGGCAGAGGTAAGCACGCAGACCCAAGGAGAAAGATAAACTATAAAAATAGGAGAAAAAAAAAACCAAGGGGCATGATGAAAGAAAACAAGACTAGGGGAGACAAAACATGCAAGATAAAAGAGAATGAAACAAGCCCCAAATATGTAAACATATAAATATTTATAAATAAGTGGAAAATAAATTATATATAAAATACTAAAAATAATAATAACAATAATAATCACAAAAAGGAAAGATACAACATCCACTAAACATAAACACAATGCAAGACCGAAATAAAAAGAAGGATAAATAGATGCAAAAAATAAAATAAAATAAATAAATAAATGAATAATCTATATATATATATATACATCCATAAAAAATATATAAATAAATAATAAAAGAAATAATTATAATAATAAAAAATACCACTCACACCAAACAAAAACACAATACAAGCCTAAATAAAATGAAGGATAAATAGACGCAACAAAATAATAATAATAAGATAAAATAAAATAACATAAAATAAAATAAAATCAAAATAATAAAAAATAAATAAATAATTTTAAATCAAGAAATGAAATAAAAATATAAAGACAAATATAATAATAATTATATATATATATACAATTATCTATATATACACGCCCATACATATATGTAAATATATATATTGCTAAATCGATTTGCATATATATATATATAATATTTTAATAATATTAAATTAAAAAATAACTATGCATGCATAAAAGAATGGGTGTGCAGAGATAAAAAATAGAAAGACAAGAACCAAGAGGACGAGAAAGGAGGAAAAACAATGACACCTAAACCAAAAAGGAGGAGGGGACAAAAACCACAGAGGCACAAATAAAACAAGCATTGAGACACAATGGTAGGGGAGGGGGGGGGACCATGGGGGAAAGGGTGTAAGGGCGGGGCGAAAGAGTGGGGCGAGCTAGGGGGGGAGGGAGAGAAAGGGAGGGAGGCAACAAGGGCGAAAGGGGGCTAGGACCAAAAGGAGGGGCAAGAGGGCCCCAAAAGGGGACGTGAGAGAAGGACATCAAGAGGGGTTAACGGGACTCTTGATGGAGGATAATAATGGATGCCAAGAAATACTGAGTGCCCAACCTTCATCTCGATTGAGATTGGAGGGGTGATTAAATATTTCAATAGCCTCCTTCATCTTCCTCTTATGATAATTGTCCTCTTTTACAAGGATCTAAGTGTTTTCCACGCTCCCCCCACGCTCCACCCCCCACCCTCGCCTAGCGTTGTCTCTCGGTTCTTGTTTTATTTGTGCTTCTGTGGTTTTCGTTCCCTCCCCCTTTCTGGTTTAGGTGTCGTTGTTTTTCCTCCTTTCTCGTCCTCTTGGTTCTTGTCTTTTTATTTTTTATCTCTGCACACCCATTCTTTTATGCATGCATAGTCATTTTTTAATTTAATATATATATATATATATATATATATATATATATATATATATAAAATTATTATTATATTTGTCTTTATATTTTTATTTCGTTTTCTTAATTTAAAAATATTTATTTATTAATTTATTATTATTTTGATTTGATTTGATTTGATTTGATTTTATGTTATTTTATTTTATCTTATTATGATTATTATTATTATTTTGTTGCATCTATTTATCCTTCATTTTATTTAGGCTTGTATTGTGTTTTTGTTTGGTGTGAGTTGTATTTATTATTATTATTATTTCTTTTATTATTTATTTTTATATTTTTAATGGATGTATATAGATATATATTTATAATTTTGGGTGTGCATATATATATATATATATATGTATATATATTATTATTATTATTGATTATTCATTTATTTATTTATTTTGCGTCTATTTATCCTTCTTTTTATTTCAGTCTTGCATTGTGTTTATGTTTGGTGGGTGTTGTATCTTTCCTTTTTGTGATTATTTTTGTTATTATTATTTTTAGTATTTTATATATAATTTATTTTCCACTTATTTACTAATATTTATATGTTTACATATTTGGGGCTTGTTTCGTTCTCTTCTATCTTGCATGTTTCGTCTCCCCTGGGCTTGTTTTCTTTCATCATGCCCCTTGGTTTTTCTTTTTTTTCTCGTATTTTTATAGTTTATCTTTCTCCTTGGATTTGCGTGCTTACGTCTGCCCCTCTTCCTCCTCTCTTTATTTAGTCTGGGTCTGCAACATATTTTGACACATTCTTAGCACTCTCATCTTGATGATGGATCATTGAGTATGATCTGAAATGTTGATGCAAAAAACTCTCACACAATCTTACCCAGAAGCAAGAATCTCATTATCATGGATTGTGGAAATCTGTTATCTTTAAGTTATCAAGTTTTTTTGGGTTGAGTCTTCATAATGATTAAACTTTACTGTAAATGCAGCATACTGCTTGATCTATAAAATGTGTTGACTATCAAATTGCTCTCTGCAGACTACTTGAAGTGGAAATTTTGCTGAATTTTATCTCATATCCTTGTTGACGTCAACAGTAAGGAAGATTTATTTTAGACAGGAGGACGAGAGCCTTAACTATTGTAAAGTAAGACTTTTTCTCTCAAAACATAATTCCATGGAACTGGAATGACTTAACCATTTTGGTTTATAACATAATTTTGAAAGACATGTATTTTTATGATTGATGCAAACACTTTCATATTAATTTGCATCCCACTGTGGTACAGATGCAAGAAAGAATCAATGGAATTAAGACGGGGAAATCAGGAAAGGCTACAACGCCGTCATCAGTTAGCTCCCTTTCACCTATTCTAGATATTGAAGATTTCAAGGTAATTAGACATCATGGATACCATATCTTTGGCAGCTAGCATAAAAATTTAAGTTTTCTTTTTCACTATAATTTTTTTTTCTGAGATGCATGGATCATGTTGCGAAACCATTATCTAGGGGTTTTGTTCTGAAGTTTTGATGGGATGATAAATGTAGGATGAGGTTTCTAATGAATGTTTGAGAAGTGGAACCTATAGGTTATTGTGATTTGCCAGTCATGAGAGATGAGTTGTTGTGATTAGCTTGATTATTAAATACATGAACCACATGGTCAATGCTAAGAAATTGATTTATGATACTGGTGATAATGGAGACCTTTCTTGTTTTGAAATGATTCAACTATTTTGTTTCTTTGATGGATAAGGAAACAATTGGTTGCTCTTTAGTATTTTTATTCCATTTTAAAATTTTGCAAGCAGGGTGTTTTCTCATTTGATGACCTATTTGGGAGCTTAGTGAATGAATTGCTGCCCTCATTTCAAGAGGATGACACCGAATCCTCCGAGGGAAGAAATAGTGCAGGAGGGCAGGATGTCATATACAATGGGCATTCACGTTTTCCTTCAGAAGCAACAAAGACAACTTTAGGAGCAGGTCCACCAATATTTTCTGAGGCAGAGTCATTATTATCTCTTTTCAAGGACTGCCGGCAGGAGTTAGCAGACCTCAGTCACCAGGTTGGTGTTTTAGAATTTTGTGCTGTGCTACATGAGAGTATGAGAATTTGGATTTGAGAAAATGTGAATAATAGTAATCTTTTGTATCTTAAAGGTGGACGCAAGACTGGGCAATCTGAAGAAGGAAGTGGCATTTCATGATTCCAAGCATCGGAAAACACTATCTGAGGTCAATATTTTTGCTTTTTTAAATGATTTTTTATTTTTTTGCCCCTCTGGTTGCTTCAGTATAAAAGATTCTTTGTAGTTACTGTTTTTGAAGTGTATGAATTGTTATTATTTACCAGGAATCTGTTGATTGTTATACTTGTTTTTATTGAAATTATTTGTCAACAACTGTTATTGTTTAGCATGAAACAGGTGAATTGATGGATTTGATTGTTATATAATTATATTTATTAAATGAATTGTCACATGAAATGCTTGTCCATATTATTACCAGGGATCAGTTCATCGTTATTGATGCAGATGCATCATGGGCCCATTGAATATGCATTGTCTCTGTGGACAAAATCTCCTATATGCGGATACGACTTCTCTATCATGTGCCATAACACTTCACTCCATTCTATCTCCCAAAAGAATCAATTTATATGGGTCCACACAGTCTGATCACACACCTTTGTCTTCTTCCAAGTGACCTTTAATGTTCAGGCCCCAAGAATTAAGCCTCTACAACTCATTATCTCTCATCAGAACTTTACTCTCAAGAATTTTATGATCACATCCTTATCCTGCTTGCATATTCTTCATTTGCTGATTGCAAACATAACCCTTTCATTTACAGATTTCATTCCCTATCCTCATGACCTCTGATTGCTTATGTACCCTATGACAGCAACTACACATCCCATCCTCCATTGACTCAACGCAAGATCTCCTCACTGATCCCATCTAATCATTCTCCATTCACTCTTAGGGTTCTTACCATGCCCAACCAATCCTATCATCTTTTCACTGTCCTACACCCTCGAACCCTTGAAAATAGAATTCTCTTTCTTGGTTCATTCTCTTTGATCCTTTGGGACTCTAAACGTTGCAATATATTGGACTTTTACCACACATCTCCAATACTCAACAACTTATCAAATACAGTTCTTAAACAATGATTAATTCTAAATACTCTTGCTGTCCAACTACGATAGTCCTGTCTACACTTGCATAATAGTCTTTGCTTTGACCATAACTTCCAAGTATCCCTTCAACAAACTCTTGGAACCCTTTAAGACTACCCTTTCTACTTTTCATACCCCTCATGCCACTCCCAAATACAATGTGGACAAAATCTTACCAAACTTAACCCTATTATTGTTCTGTCTATTCTGAGACAGCCTTCACAAATCACTTTTTATTGATCCAATGCACGTGCAGCCCAATGCATGGTGACCTGCAACTTCAGATTACTAATATACTCGTCATCCCCCATCCCCTTACCTAGTCTAGGGCTCTGATTCACAAAATTATTAATCACATTTTGGTGCTTCTCGGGTTACCCTAATGAGGGTTTTGACTGCCCTCCACTAAAATTTGAATAACTTGTCAATTCTTAATGAGAACGACTGATTCCAAAGCAAAATTAAAGTGGATTCATACCTCCTTCAAATACAATAGGTTTCAGAAGCGTCAATAAGAATATGAAATGAAATACGCGTCTACAACCAGACTGTACTGTTATGACAGAATAAAGGAAAATGCAGAAAACTGTACTTTAATTGATTTCAACTTGTTTACATCGACTCTATTGACTATTCTCGTGCCTTACAAGCTTATATAGATCAAATACATCCTAGAAAACTGAAAACCACTCTTTGCAACCACCAGTCAACTACTTTTGGTCAGTTGCCCCCTTAAACAATGTTGTTAACTTGACAACAAAAGTTGTCAACTTGACAGCTTCTATATTTTTTTCCATCTAATTCCTCATCAAGATGACAAACATACCTCCCACGTCTTGCCATACACTAGGATGTCATCAAAGAACACCAACACATTTTTGCAATTGCTTGTTGAACACATGGTTCATACAATACTGAAAAGTGAATAGAGCATTAGATAATCCAAAGGGCATCACTAAATATTTTAAATGTCCTTAGTGGCACTTAAAGCAGTTTTGTGCACACATCTTGCTCCCGAACTCAAACTTGGTGATATCCTGATCTAAGATCTATTTTGTAAAAATAGATTGCTTCATGTAGCTCATCCAACAACTCATCAATACATAGAATATGATACTTGTTCTTGATGGTCTTCTTATTAAGCGCACGATAATCAATGCACATCCTCATAGTTCCATCCTTCTTCACCTAAACAATAGAAGAAGCAAATAGGCTAGTACTGGGTTGCATATGTCCTGCATCCAACAACTCTCGAATAGTCCTTTTAATCTCATCCTTGAATTGTTTGGGATGAGGGTACGAAACTGTGATAACTGGCTTTCTATCCACAAGCTCAAAACTGCAATCTGGAGGTAAACCATGTATTAAATTTGAAAACACCAAGCTATGCTTGTCTAACAAGCCTTGTATGTAAACATGATATCCTTGCTGTCCCGTTTCCGTGGATTTACCTGTAATAAAACACTGGCCTGCCCACTCTACCACCGAATGCTGTAAAATTCTTTCCATTCTCCTAGCTGAAACAATTCTAGGTACTTATGCCACCCTTTTGCCATGCGCTGTAAAACTCAATTGCATAGTCTTAAAGTTTGTCAGATATGGATTTACAGTATGCAACCACTGAACACCCAAAACAATATTGGTCTCAATGTCAGTCACATAAAAATCATCCGTATGGGTGTAATTACCCAATGCCATGCCCAACTGTGGAACAAGGGCTACACAACTCAATGTGCCATTTTCTTTCCTCACATGAAAACCTTCATGCTGCTCAACTTTGAAAACCTGCTTCTTTACATGGGATGGCATCAATGAAGTTGTGGCAATACAACAACTCGTTGTCCCTGCACAACACCCTCAACTCTGAAAGCACTATAATGAAGAGTGGTAGAAAAGAGTTGCTATTGCACCCTTCATTGCTGTCAAATCATCCTGAGGCTTATTTGTGTCTTTCCATCTGTTTGCTCTTGCTGCGCATCCTGAAATTGCGTCTCTCTTTCAACTCATTATCACTAGGCTCCTCAAAGACCTCGATCCAATGTGCTTTGCCCCCACTCTTACACTTATGGCCAAGTGTCCAAGGCTCATGACAATCAAAACAAAGCCTCTTCCGCCTGAACTCATACCTCGTATCAAGAACTGTCCCATCGCTTGGTTTAGATATCTCTCCTGCTGGTTTGGTAAATTCACGTTTCTTGTCCTTTTTCTGTGGCCAATTTTATGGCGAGGATCTTTCTGGAAACTTGTTGGGAAACCTAGCCTGTGGTGTGGATAACTCCATATTCCTTGCATGCTTAATAGCATATTGCAAGGATGGTGGGTCAAAACGTTTGACCCAACCTTTAAGAGGCTCAGCCAAACCCTCTATGAACCAGAAAATTAATCTCCTTTCACATGCATCAATAAACATAACTGATAATCACTCAAATTCTGAAATATATGCATCAAGTGTGCCAACCTTTTCAATTAAGCTAGACTCTCTAGAATGTGTCTCCAAATCCTTTTGGTCAAATCTCTCCATTAGTGTAGTGCAAAACTAGTTATAAGAGACTATGGTACCATGTGCTTGTGTTACTAAATTGTGATACCACCATTCATGTGCAGCCCTTTCAAGGTGGAGTATAGCAAATTTGATGGTATCACTCTCCTTCATTTGGTCCAAGGCAAAGCAGGTGTCCAAATTCCGAACCCAAGCTCTCGTTGTACATCTAGTTGATCCATCAAAACTAGGTATAGACAAACTTCCCAACTTTTTCTGCAACCCTTATTTCTTTTCCCTTGATTGTTCTGATTTTGTCTTTGTCTTGTGCGTTTGGTGACTTCCAAGTAATCCTTGAAAGCAATGGCTGATTGGAAATCTGGTCCCAGGGCTTGATATTTAGCTAATATTGTAGCATCCTCATTTTCCTCAACCAATTCAACTTGTGCATGTTCATCCTCTTGTATAAAAGTGGGCATAACTGGTTTGGGCTGTGAGGATCTGCCTGTAGAATGTGCCTTGCAGTTTTGCTTTCTTCTCCTTCTTCTCTATGCACCAATGTCCTACCATTTGCTGTGTTATGAGCCAATTGACTCAAATACAGATTGTTATCATTCAACAGTCTTATCATGTCTGAAAACATCCGTTTTGCTTCTTCACTTGATGATGGAGCTGATCTGAACCTGCCATTATTCCTTTAAATTTCTCTAGATTGTGATCACCTTTTCCTTGTTGAGAATGTTAGCCTCATAGTAAATTGAAGCAAACTCTATAAGTAAAAATAATATATGATTGATAATAAATCTAATTATGAAGGTCTGATTGTAAAATATATATATATATATATATATATATATATAAGCTATCATAAACTTATATTATCAAAATGCCAAAGTGACCGATCATTTGTATCAGTTGTAAACTGATTAACGAGCACTATGTACCGATTACATTTATTATATATTGGGTGTATTTATCACCGATTATATTTGGTTGTAAAGCATTGCTATTGTATCGGGCACCCTTGATATGTATTGAGGCATGACCATGTTGGTATTACGAAGTAATTGGTAAATACTTGCTTGATATTAACAAAGACTAAAAGGGCAATTTATACAAAAGAATGAGATGATGTTTCCTTAGGAAATGATCGTAAAGAATAGAAAAATTCTATTCTAGAGAAAGCAAAAAACGAAAGCAAACTAAAGCTTATTAGATATTTACAATAGATAACCATTAACTAATAATAGATGACTTATCTATTATTGTAATACCCTCCCTTAATGGTTAATCTATCTAACACACCAAGTTGTCCTCTGAATTTGACACTTATCAGGACCAAGAGGCTTGGTGAGAATGTGTGCATTTTGATCTGTGGTAGGAACATACTGCAAATCTATAGTCCCGTCTTCAACCAGCTGTCGTATGTAATGACAGTGAACATCCACATGCTTGGTTCGTTCATGGAAGACTAGATTTTGTGCTAACTTGATAATGCTTTCGTTATCAACAAACATACTAGTCGGTCCTGTTGGTGACACATGCATATCTCCAAGCATCCAACGAAGCCAAACAACTTCACATCTTGCCTTAACAATCCCTCTGTATTCGGTCTTTGTAGAAGAGAGAGAAACTGCTTACTGCTTCTTACTGGTCCATGTGACTGCACCGGATCCCATAACGAACACATATCCAGATGTTGACTTTTTATCATCAATAGAGCTTGCCCAATTTGAATCTGTATACCCACTAAGTTTAGGATTCAAACTTCGAGAGTACAGAAGTCCATAATTTGAAGTGCCCTTCACATAATGAAGCAACGCTTTGCTGCCATCCAATGATCAGCCTTAGGAGCTGTCATAAAGCGTGAAATATAGCTGACTGTGAAGCTGATATTAGGCCTAGTAGCAGAGAGGTAGATGAGGCTACCTATTAATTGCTTGTATGTAGTATCATCAACGGAAGGAGAATTAGACTTTGTTGATAATTTGAGACCTTTCTCCATAGGTGTAGATGCAGGTTTGCAATCCTGCATACGGAATTTGTCTAATAGGGCCCTGGCATATTTGGACTGAGAGATGAATATCCCAGAAGACTATTGCCAAACTTCATCACCTAGGCAATAATGCATGAGCCCAAGGTTACTCATATCAAAATATTGGCATAAATTCTGTTTGATTCCTTGAATGAAAAATGCCGAACTGCTAGTGATGATCAAATCATCCACATAAATAACTAGAAGGATGATGTCATTGTCAGTAGTCTTGATGTACAGATTTGAATCTGACGAACTCCTCTTGAAGCCTTGATCACTGAGGTACTTATCAATCTTTATGTACCATGCCCGAGGGGCCTGCTTCAAGCTATAGAGAGCTTTTACCACTCTGAGAACCTGATGGTCTTTACTAGCAACCTTGAAACCAGGAGGCTGCGTCATGTAGACCTCTTCATGGAGATCACCATTTAGGAAAGCACTCTTGGTGTCCATCTGATGGACCTTCCAGCCAAATTGAGCTGCCACGGCTAGGACTAATTTGATGGTGCTCATCTTTGTAGTAGGAGCAAAGGTCTCCTCATAATCAATGCCTTGATGCTAAGAAAAGCCCTTTGCCACTAAATGAGCTTTGTACTTATCCAAAGTACCATCCGATTTGTATTTGATTTTGTAGACCCATTTGCAGCCAATGGGTTTCTTAAAGGACCTAGGTGTTGTTCTTCAGTAGGCTCTGGTGTTGAGAAGTCATGGCCTGTTCCTGCTCTGGAATGCCTTTAGCCTCGAAATATGTTTGAGGTTCAAACACACGGTGAATGTTGGTCATGAGACCAAAGTTAATAGTATTTGTAGTTTTGCTATTTTTCGAGCAGTTCTCCCATCAATGAGCTCATCATCACGAAGATCAGCAAGTGTCTTAGCCCACTACTTAGGCCGGATAGGAGAATGACCAACATTAGTACTAGGAGATGCTTGATCAGCAGGATCCTCATCAGAAGAATCTGGATCAAACTCAGGTGAAGCATCTGCAAAGTGAGGTGATCTTGCAGGAGAAGTCGGAGTTCTCTATACGGGTATCACTGGAATAACTGGAGCTGCAGGAGCTACTGGAGCCCTCCCACCAAGTGGACCTAATGGAAGCCGAACTCTCAAATCATGAGCCATCATAGGCTGGTTTCTTGGATCAAGAACCATCTAATGATGGAGCAGAAGATATCTACTGAGATGGCTACTGAAACTTGCCTTTATCCTTCTAAAAGGATTTCGCAGCAAAGGCTTGCCATGTGGAGGTGGAACTAGAGCTACTACCGAACTATTGTTTCCATTGATCTTGCTGAAGCAGCAGTGTGCAGAGATCAGTGAACTTGAAATCAACACCAGAAGATGTGATGTTGAGAGTCTCGATAAAATGCTCATAGGATTATGGTAAACTCCAAAGAGTGATAACCACAATATCCTCTTCCTCCATCTTGTGACCGATGGCAAGTAATTGATCATGGATTTCTTGAATTTGATTCAGGTGTGCCTGGAGCGAGGTGCACTCATCCATGACAATAGAAAATAGAGTGTTTTTCAGAAGGAAGGCTTTGCTTTTGTCAGAAGTATCATGAAGACCTTTGAGATGTATCTAGATCTTGACAACTATCTTGTCGGATGGAATTTGAGAAAGCTGATCATCAGCCACGGATAATTTGAAAAGCAACACTGCCTCTCGATTATTCAGATCCCATGTATCTTGATTAGGACTCCGAGAAGTCAGATGCTTCGTAACACCTAGGACAAGTTGATCGGTGTTCCGATATTCAAAAATTACGATGATACGCTGCTTCCAGGTGCCATAATTTTGACCATTGAATTTGGAGTTATGCTAGAGCAAAATATCTGTCAGAGATGCCATGGCACGTTTCTCAATGAAAAACTGTAAAAATCTATGAATGCATGTTCTTCGAGGCAAAAATATGAAAGACCTAGAAAAATAGAGAGTGACCTAGAAGGGAGCTCGAAAAACCTAGAAGGAATATGTTGTTAGTTTTTGGATCCGTTGGCTCAAAAATTGAGGCACGAAAATCAAGGCACCCAGAAAAATGGACAACCCAGTTGGGCTCTCGAAAAACCCACCAAGAATCTAAAATCCAAATTTTTTTTCTAACCCAAAAATTAGGGTTTGGAGCAAAAAAACAGGTCGGCGGCCATCGAGGTCAAAAACAACAGAAAAATGGTGATTTGAGATAGAACTTTCGGATTTTTGTTTCAGAGCTCGACTCGAGGTTGAGACGAAACTGAAGAGTTCTTAATATGTGGGGATTTAACCCCACAAACGACTGTAAATGTAGGTCTGCAGTGGTGAAAGCCGTCAGCAGAAAAATGCCACAAAAAATGACCCTTGTGTTGGTTATTGCCGTTTTTTTTGAACGCAAGGAGCTGAGAAATCACCCCTTAGAGATGCGTGATTTAATCACGATTTTCTCCATGCGATCTCCTCTACAAATCACGATTTTCAATCCTCAAACTCGAGCTCGAGATTGTATTAGTTTGATTCGAATTTCTCTAGGCAGAAAACCCTAGGTGGGTTTTAAAAAAATTGACTGAAATAATTTTGAAAAAATTTAAACAAATAATTTCAAAAAAGAAATTATAATTTTTTTCAAAAAAATTAGTATTAGCTCTAATACCATATTACGAAGTAATTGGTAAATATTTGCTAGATATTAACAGAGACCGAAAGGTCAATTTATACTAAATATTTGCTTGATATTAACAAAGACCGAAAGGTCAATTTATGCATAAGAATGAGACGATGTTTCTTAGGAAACAATCGTAAAGAATAGAAACATTCTATTCTAGAGAAAGCAAAAAACGAAAGCAAACTAAAGCTTATTAGATATTAACAATAGATAACCATTAACTAATAATAGATGACTTACCTATTATTGTAATAGTAGGGTCATGCCCCTATGTGATCACGTCTCAATGCATATATATGTGCATTGTTTACAAACTGCAGATCAATATCAATAACAAGGCATATAGATCTCAGTCTGTAAATTCAGAACAGCATATATACTTATAAAAATAAATCTGCATCAGTACTGTAGAAGGAAGGTCTGCACACATCAATTAAGAGTTATTATTATCAGTACAAAGATATATATATATATATATAAAAGAAGTAAGTAAACTCATATTCAGATCAGAGTTGAAGATTGCTCAAGATCTGTACATCAAATTGAAAATAGAGTTTAGTTAGTTTCAACCAATAATGATCAAATAAATTTACATTCCTCACATGTAACAAAACCAAGTAGGCTCCCAAGTCTTGCCACTTTGATACCATTGTAATATCCCCAAATGGGATACTTAAAAAGAAAGAATAATTTATGCAAACTAGGGCAAATCTGATTACACAAACTATTACAAACCAGGGCATAAATTTGGAAATTTATTTGCATATAAATGTCTTCTTGACAAACCCATAATTCTAGTCAATATTTCAAATCTGATTATTACAGCTAAACAAAATATGGATTTTATATTATTCCTGAACTTAGGAGAATTCAGCCAAAACCCTTATTTCAGCTCAGAATTTTTAAAACCATGAATTAGACATTTCCATCAAGCAATATGATGCAAATAACATAACAAAATATTCTACATTTGGGTCAGAATATTTTCTAACCCTAGCTAACCTTCCGAAAGTGGTGATAGGCTCCCAAATGACCAACATCAAGTCTGAAATTGATGTTCTTTAACAACCATCCACAGAAAACTCAGAATAAGATGATTTGAGTCTCTAGCACTAATATTGTCCTTAATTTGGCTTCTAAACCGGGTGAACACTTGTAGCTGAGAATTAAGTATGTGCTAGGGTTTCACAAACTGTAGTTCTCCCACCAAAGCACACCCTTCTGACGAGTGAGAGTCCATATGTCTCACTGAAATCAGAGATGCTCAAGGGTTTGAATCCTTAAGCCAAGTTGCAGGAGCAATAAGCAGAAATCTTCATCACATAATGAACTCATAATGAGCCCGTTAGGGTGTTTTATAATGCCTTGTAAAAAGATGAATCAATCTCCACCCTTGATATTTCACCTCTTAATACAATGCTCCAAATTAATAACCTAAAGTGTGCACCAATGAAACTTTTTGAAGCTGGGGCCCACCGTGAGTTTTTGTCAAGTGTTTTATTAAGTCACTTAAGTACATAAAAGAGGGGATAACTTAAGTTCCTTGTCTAGGCATCACTTGAGTTGCCTAAAAAGATGTGCCTAACTTATAATGACTTATGTTCACTTAGAAATAACTTAAGTTCAGCCAAAAGACGTACACTCAACTTAAAAATAGAATTTACAACAAGCCAAGGACTTCATTTCTAACTCAATGATGCCTTATGTCTTCTTCCTCTTGGGCAATGTAATATCCCTGTCGGATATACTCTCCAATTTTTCCTCAATCAGTTTTCAGAATTATAAACAAATAGTTCGTGCAATAAACTTTCATACTCAATAACAAATGCTCATATAGAAGACCTCCAAAAATTTACTATTGTATTATGATTTTTCAGCAATACAATATCATAACCAGCAAATCCATACAAATTCCTTAGAAATATGCTATTGCATTATACATCAGCAATGCAGTAACAAACATCAAGTCCAATCTTAAATACATAAATATAGTCAGATTGGAAATAAACAATAAAGTGCACCTGCGGGCTCAAATGTGAATTCTGATTTGAATCCACCACGGATGATGAATCAGGGTTACGTCCAATCCACCAGAGATGGCCTGAAGGTTTGCGTCCTCAAGTCTGAAAATGGAAGATGTAAACTCTCCTATTGTTTCTTCAAGAGAAACCCAAATTCTCCAAACAAAACAATAATCCAAGCATATCCAAATGAGCTCCTCATCCTCACTCTTGAGCTTCCTTCTTCTCCTTACGGCCTTTAACTTCTTTGACACCTTTTAACTCCCTCTATAATATTAAACTGAGCCATTTTATAAACTTGCTTAAAACTCTCATAAGCCAATATCAATATTTTATGAATTCATCTTCAAAATTCCTAATATCCAGAAAGGGGACATTGCATGTCTCCCCTTCTCGAGATTGCTTGTCCTCAAGCAATCGGTGCCAGTATCTTATATCAACCTTCAAGTAACCCTGTAGCCCAATCTGAAAGTTACTGTTACACCCATCTCCTGCGCTACTTTGATTAAAGCTGCTCCAAGCCCAAGTTTGTATAGTAACTCATCATAATCCTCAAGAGGTAAGGTACTCATCCTATCAACTCTTGGATTCCAAACCAGCCTTGGAAAAAATGCCCAAACATCCCGCTGTGCTAATCTGATATAAATAATGGGTCGAAAATTGAGAAGCCACTGATTAATACGCTACTAAAGTAAAGCTACAATCATACAGATACTAGGATCCCGCGCTATTATACTATCACAACCATCAAATATGAGTATATATTAATGTCTTGAGGAGCTATTAATACTGGACAACTCTCCATCTATGAGTGATCTATCATGGAAATGTGTGCTAATCTCCGTCATAATTGTCCATCTTGAACTATTGATGAAGGAATTAAACTGCTTAATGCCTGAAATCAATACCAAGGGTGCTGAGAGGCCATACATTCTGTCATCCGTCTGAAATATACCTGGGTACATTGCTGTCATGGATAAAGAAAGGACTAAAAATCCATCCCCCATGATCAAATTATAACTCCTATCAACCCTCAACCATGATCTGTTCAACTGGTGAAGTAAAGAGTCGAACCAACTCATTGTAAGTCAGAAATTGAAACCATGTGTAAGCTGATCAAAGAATGAGAAACAATGTTAAATCTGAAAAACAAGTGACCACACCAATCATGTGAACCAAACTCACTGCTAGGAACTGCAACTGGGTCCCATCTCCTTCAGTTAGGATCATCCTCATCATGGAAATCTGAAAGATCTTCTTTAGTTAGCTCAAAAAGTGGATTATCAAATGTCCAATCTGCATCCACCTCAAACAAGGAATTGTCTACTAGCTGAAAATGAGTAAAAGTTTCGTTACTTGATTTCTTGGGGCAGCTATCCAAGTCGTAAGTCCGCTGAATGGTATCATTTCCTTAATCACTTCCTGAAAAAATTCAATCCTCATGCTCCCTAGATTGTTTGGTGACAGCAATCTGATTTTCTACTAACTAAAGAGCAACTCGTGTATTATTCAATCCCTTTGAGCATTCTTAAGCTCCCTATTGAGCCTATTGACCTCATCCTCTTTTTTCCTTAGTTGACTAGCATATAATTCAACAACTTTTAAACTATATTCCTTGTCTGAAATCAAACACAAATAATCTGATTTAGAGATTCTAAGGCTACTTTAACCCTTTGTAAATCAGCAACAGTAGAATCACTTTCCATTCCCTTTTGCCTCTTTTCTATATGTGCCTCTCTTCTATAATATCACTAGATAACATACCAAGGCTGCAACAATCATCTCTTCATCAACTTTCAGCTGGTTTTTCAAAGAATCATTGTCACTTCGACATTTATTTTCTAATTGGTCACCCTTAACACCACCATCCTGCAATATATTTTTTTGATTGTTCCACTAAATCACTATCGTGTATAAGTGAGTTGTCATAAAAAATACATGATTCGTCACTCCTCACAAGGATATCATCAATATCATCGTATCCTTCAAGCTCCTTGTTTGATTCAGTTGTGTGGAATGACAAGGTGGCTGTCATTTTATCATTTTCAGGCAAATTCTCATTTTCTGAAGTCTCCAACATGCTCTTTCCTCCAATTAGACCATATTCTTCAAGATGTTTGTCTATAGCCAACTCCAAGTCACCAATATAGAGAGTTATGTAACCAATACTTGTGATACTTTTTAGAGGCAAGGTTGTGAGATTTTTATCTTCTTCATTGCTGGCTTGAATTTCTTTTTTGGCCTCTGATGGAGCCCGGAAATTCCAAATTTTGAGCATTCATTTGTGTAAACAGAGACATCATCGAATGTATTTCTTATTCATTCACCCGTAAAGAAACTTTACTGGGTCTGAATGATAGTGTCCATATTAGCTATGTTGTGCATTTGATGTTTGTATTTCTAGTGATAATTGCTACACTTCCAGTTGACCGAAGATGCCGGTATCCGAAAGAGTCTTTTCCTCACTGCAATGGCTTATGTGAAAGTGTATTGATAATGAATGAAATAAATGCTCCAAAGGTGTTTGAACGTCTCGGTTTTGATAGTTGATCACTCTAATATAGAAGAGCGGTGTCAAAAGATACACACAAGGTATATTCTAAGTGCTGGTGTTCTAGAATGGGTACAACAAGGTTGAATTCACCAGAAGATTGATCAAATTGAATACTATGACAAGAAATGTTCGAGACATAGTGCATATGATGCGTGACTGGGTTAACTTCAATGCTCAACACCTGTGTGAAGAGATGGTGGCTCTAACTGATAAATTGAACAATGGAGATAAATAGATGATATAATAAAAGCCACCAGTGGTGAGAATAAGCCTCGTGCGATGGAGTATGTGTTGGCGACCGAAGAAAATTTTATGAACAATATCAAATGCTCTCTCAAAAAATAAATTGAGGAACATGTATTAGGAACAAATCTATACACGTTTGATTACGACTAAGGTCTAAAAAACAAAGCGATTGATGTCAGATGCTATGCATGAAAACATACAAAGCCTACGATGAATATAAAAGACAAAAACTTAGAACATATTCAGAGTTCTGTGGGACGCTGAATGATTAATCTAAATGATCAATCAATTTAAACCAAAGTGCTTTACCCACACTATGGAAGGACATTCAAAGACTGTAAAAGAGTGCGGTGATCAAAGTGAATTGTCGTGAATTGCTTATAGAGGCGATCAATTTTTCATAATGTTTGAAATACATAAGTCAGTCTATAGTTTGAATCAGCAAAGGTTTAGACATTAAACTAATTAAGCACTAGATCAATTATCACAAAAGGGTTGTGTTTTTTTTAATAGGGAAGTGACTTTAATTTGAAAAGCCACATTCCTTTAAATATTAGGATATAAATAAGGAGATAATTGTAAACAAAATAACAAGACATTCAACAAAAAGCATTTGAAGAGGAAATATTTTATTTTTACTTGTAAGGAGGAATAAGGAGTGAAAAGATGATTTTTTAACGTAGATTTATTTATTCTATTTTAATGATAAATAAAAGCTTTTTGCTTTTTGATTATTCAAAAGGCACAGAGATAATAGATAGGCTTCTATTATTAGTTAATGGTTATCTATTTGTAATCTATTGTAAATATTAGAATGTTTCTAATATTAGTTAGTCTGTAGTTATCTGTTAGCTTTCTTTTAGCTAGAGTAGAATGTTTCTATTCTTTACGATCGCTTCCTAAGGAAACATTGCTTTATTCTTTTGTATATACCTCTTGGTCTTTGTTAATATCAAGCAAGTATTTTACCAATTACTTCGTAATACATAATTCCATAGCTTCTTGCCTCTTTCTAGGAGTATCTGTTTAGATCCCCGAGCTATTTTTGCTGGTTTTGGTCGAGTCCCATCAACCATTTTTGGTTATCCATACACATTAATATCACTTTCTTCTTTCTGCTGGTCGAAATTTTACTTTCTTTTGCTTTTAAACTCTGCTTGATATGGATCAAATGATTTTCACCCTTGTAGTGCTCAATAAGTGTGCTTGTATTATATGTTCTATTAAAATTGCATTTTCTACATAACATAATCATAAAATCCCCAAAAGATGGATAGAATGTGCAAGGTAATTAACCAGTTTGTTATATGAAAATTTTGTTCAACTGCAGTAAGCTGGTTCCTCATCTGTTCTGCATTAGTCATATGCTATGGTGTTGAGCCACATCCTATGACTATAGGAGCCTCATACATAAATTTCATTAACTGTGATGCTGCATGGGTGAACTTTGCATCCTGTAAATATGAGTTATCAAGTACAAAAATTGGGATCATCCACACAAGCTAGTCACTTTTAGATGTAGTAATTGTTTGTATTCCATGTTTTAAGGCTAGTAGATATGAATTTCATGGTTTTTTCAGTTAGAAAAAGGAGTGGATGGCCTATTTGAGAGTTTCAGCAGGCTGGATTCTCGCATCTCTGTTGTTGGTCAGACTGCAGCAAAGATTGGTGACCATTTACAGGTGAATTGGCACCTTATATGGATGAATGTTTCTTCAATTAAATGTTTCTTAGAAATCAGAAATCCCATTGAAAAACTGATTGAAGCTTATAAATATTTGGTATATTCTAGATATCCAGTTTCATGTACTAAATGATTTAAACCAATTTCGTAGAGTGCAGATTCACAAAGAGACACCGCTAATCAAACTATAGAACTCATCAGGGTAATTTCTCCTTCTACTCCTTGTTCTTTAATGGTGCAATTTCACATAGCATTTTTGAAATCATTCTATGAATCTTATGTTATGTTTGCATGTTTTTTAGTAACTTGAAAATAAGATTTTCCGCTATAGTTCATTTTGTTTATATAACATTGCAGTACCTAATGGAGTTCAACAGCAATCCGGGCGATCTAATGGAGCTCTCACCACTCTTCTCTGATGATAGCCGAGTTTCTGAGGCTGCAGCAATTGCACAAAAACTCCGTAAGCACTCTTTTCCAAACTACATCAAATGCATGGGCCTTTTTTTGTTGATTAGCAAATTAGTCATCAACATGCCTTTAGGAAAACATAGGGTAGTACACCTTACAATTTTAGGATCCTTTCAGATTAGAGCTCATATCCAAGGAGTTTCTATTCTGTTGAGATTCCCTTGGGATTCACATCCATTTGGGGCTGTGTTGAGATACGAAGCATGTTTGGTGGTGAAGAGCACATAATGAATGGTAAATACTTGAGGGGGGGCATTAGTATTGCAGAATTTAAAACTTTTAAATGCATGAAACCCCATAAAACATAAAGAGAGCAACCATCAAGGCACAGACACTAAATTTCTCATGGAAAATCCTTACGGGCAAAAAATTACGGCACACAATAACTTTCATTAACAAAATGGTTACCAACACATATTACATAAGTGAGCACCAACTCACTGAGAGCACCTACTCTCCTTGAAGCACCAACATTGATTGGCTGAGGCACCAACCTCAGTTTGATTACTAAATGCAAAATAATCATTGAAACTAAAATAACATTCTCAACATACACTTAACACTTCAATCCATTATACAAAATTGCATGATACCCATCAATCTGAATTACACTGCTGCAGCCATAAAGTAAACCCACACATTTATATAGTTCTGAAAGTCCATGCACAGCCAACAGCCAACAGCGATAAGGCAAATCCACACCATTATACTCTATTTACTCATGAGTTCAGCATCTTTACGCGCTACAAATGACCATGCTCAACTCCCATAAGTATCCTGACTTCCAATTAAAATAACATTGCATCGCCCTTCATGAAATATTTAGCATTGGGAAATAAATTAAAACCTAAATCATCAAATCGTATGCTTCAAATATCTTATCTTTTGAAAACAGTAGACCATTATATTCACCACCCAGCAGAAACATTTTCCCTTTGTTGAAGATGGCAGTTGCGATAGAGATCTTTATCTCTAGTTTTATAGAAATATGACCGTTATGGTCATCTTCAGCTGAAATAGTCATTTTTAATAATATTATATCAAGTGACATGAGTCATGAGTCATGGGTATGGAAATATGAAGAGTTGTGTATTTGGAAATTGAAGAGACCTTCAATTGGGCAATGAAGAATCTCTCTATTCTTTATATATATTGTATCAAGCAAAAGCATTGTACTCGGACATTTCATTATCAATAAAAGTGATATTTTTGTTGTGTGGCTGAGTTTTTCCCTTTAATTGGAAGGGTTTGTAAAGTTTCTTACCAGATTTTAATTCGATTGCAGACTGGTGCACGGTTTTGTTACAGGTATGAACACTAATGCCAATGGACTGATTCGCTTCCAGAATTTGTAGAAGTTAGTGCAGTGATAACAGAGATAAAATAATATTATTGAACTCAGAATTTCCTTCGATCCTTTGATGTGCTTGCATTAGTAGATTTCGGTGCCTTGTTTGGTTCGAGCAGATTGGTATATATATCAAGTGGAAAGGGTGTGGGGATGAATGTTCATGTCTCCTAATCGTCTTCATTCGGAGACATGACCATTCATCCACACACCTATTTGGAGATAACTAATCTTCACGTTTTGTTACGAACTTTAACCAAAGCAATCAATGTATTACCAATCATTAAGAAATGCGGCCCGATATAAAGGATAGATTGATAATGATCTAAATAACAAAGGAATCAAAAGTAGTTTCGGTCATGCCTTAATGATCTCATAAAATATGTCTTCGGTTTCAAACTATGAATGATCACATACAACACGTATGTATGCATATATGTATAATAGTATGTGCATCATACTGCTGTACATATATACATATGTATATGCTGATCACAGTAATGTCAGATCGAAGCTACATGCATTAACACTCCCTCTTAGCTAGGGAAGACAAAGTGCATATATATAAGTTTTCTTTATTTGAAAAGTAATATCCCCTAGATATATTTAAGAAAATCAAGTCTCATGATATTCTTTCTAGTTATGGTGTGCACACAAATATCAAGTCAGATGATATCCACCATAAAAGATTATGGTATATCCATAGATATTATGTCACATAATATCCACCATGAGTTTGAACATATTGATCTTCAACAATTATCAAGTCACATGATATCCGTCAACATGCTCTTTTAACTATTACGATTTTTCCATGAATATCAAGTTACATGATATTCATCATGATAGTAATCTAATAATTATAAAGTCGTCACCTTATATTATTAGAATCAACATTTCATTATAAAAGATTGTCACCTTTTAAATAATGAACATAGGGTAGGCCCATGAGTCATAGAGTCACACATATGACAAAAGAGTTTACACTTTAAACATCTTTATTAAAATAATACAAATTTACAAAGTTGAGACTCAATCTCATAAACTTACATTTCAACCAAGCCAAGTTTCTTTATGAAATGATCAACCTTCACTTTAGGAAGAGCCTCTTGGTGAGAATGTCAGTTGTTTGATCATCTGTATTAATTCTAACTGAATAGCTCTTCTTTACATCATGTCTCTTACGTATTGGTAAGGAATTTCTATATGCTTTGATCTATCATGAGATATTGGATTCATAGATAACTTGATACAACTTTGGTTATCACAGTGAATAGTGGTAGGTTTCATAGGCTCACAAAACAAGTTAGAAAGCGACTTTCGAAGTCACACTACTTCTCTAGCTCCCATTCCTGCTGCAATATACTTTGCCTTAGTAGAACTCCGAGCAACTGAAGCTTGGTTTCTGCAGATCCAAGAAATCATAGCTGATCCTAAGTTGAAACAACATCTTGATGTGCTTTTCCGGTTTTTTACACTTCCGGCCCAATCAAAATCAGTATATCCATGCAACTCCAAGCTAGTATTCTCATATTTAAGTTCATACCCAATAGTACCTTGGAAATACCTTAATATATGCTTCAAAGCAATAAGATGAATCTCACAAGGTTCGCACATGAACTGACTTAATGCATTCACAACATAGCATATATCAGGTTGAGTATTTACAAGATACATCAGGGACCCAATTATCTGTTTGTATAAAGTGGGATCAACTAGTCTGGATTCAACACTTGCTTCCTTTAGCTTGTGTAAGTTGGTTTCCACAAGTGTAGACATAGGTTGACAGCCCCACATTCCAAATCTATTCAAAATATCAACAATATACTTCCTTTGATTTAGAAAGATATTCCTAGACTTTTGACATACTTCCAAACCAAGAAAGTAATGAAGAATTCCTAAGTCCTTCATTTCAAATTCAAAAGCCAAATCTTTCTTACACTGATTAATGAGATGTTCTTCCCTTGTAATCAGAAGGTCATCAACATAAAGAATTAGAATTATCATATCACCTTTAGTTACCGTAAAGTAGAGATTTGGATCAGCTACATTCTTGGTGAATCCAAGACTTAAATGGTATTTGTCAATCCTTTCATACGAGGCTTGGGGAGCCTGTTTGAGTCCATATAGAGCCCTCTTCAATTTACATACATAAGAGGCAGCATCATGAGTCGCAAATCCTTCTGGTTGTTCCAAGTATGCTTCTTCCTCAATTTTTCCATTTAGAAAAGTAGTTTTTACATCCATTTGATGGATTTTCCACCCTTTGGTTGCTGCAATGGCTATTATAGCTCTAACTGAGGTATACCTGGCAACTGGTGCCAAAGCTTCTTCAAAATTGATTCCTTCCTTTTTAGAAAAACCTCTAGCAACAAAACGAGCTTTATGTTTTCCAATGCTGCCATTTGCAACATACTTAACTTTGAAGAGCCATTTTGAAGACAACAAATTTTCCCTTAGGTCTAGGAACTATATCCCAAACATCATTTTTTATTATCGATTGATACTCTTCCACCATCGCATCTTTCCAAGCTTGATGTTTAAGTACTTCTAAAGTACTTAAAGGTTCAGGGTTTGGACTCTCACACATGAAAGCATTGTATGTCAATTTTCTAGGTCTCTTGCTTTCTCGGAAAGTCCCTTAAGGTGCTGCAAATCCATCTCCTTCTTGTATAATTTTCCTTGCCCAAAGTGGCCTTTTAAAATGATCATGACTCTATTCTTGAGTCTCAGCAAGGATCTTGGTTTCATTTGAAATATCTTTAGGGTACTCCCTTTAAATCTCAGGAGCAAGAGCCTCTTCTAGGGATACATCAAGTATATCTAGCTCATTAGAAGTTTTGGCTCTTCTGAAGGCAATGTCTTCTTCAAAAATGAGATCTTTGTTTAGTTCTATTTGTTTCTGTCCAGGTATGTAGACTCTGTATCCTTTTACTGTTTCACTAAAACCAATAAGAACTCCTTTTCTTCTAGAAGGTTCTAACTTTGTCCTTTTCTCCTTAGGTACTCCACAGGACATCTAGATATCCTTAAGTGACTGATGTCAGGTTTCTTTCTTGAAAATGCTTCTTCAAGGGTCTTATTGTCCAAATATGAGTGAGGACATCTATTTTGAATAGACTGCTGTATTAGTTGCTTCAACCCAAAATGACATGCTCAAGTTTTGATAAAAAATCATAGCCCTAGTAGCTTCTACAATAGTTCTGTTTTTCCTTTCAGCAACTCTATTTTGTTGAGGATTTTAGGGGATTGTGAACTCCCTCTTAATCCCAACAAGTTTGTAGAACTCTTTAAATATTTCAAAAGTGTACTCTTTCCCATTATCTGTTCTCAAAACTTTAATTTTCTTTCCTGAGGAGTTTTCAATGATTATTTCAAATTCTTTAAACTTAAAAAGAATCTCTTCATATCCTTTGCACTTAAGGAAGTATATCCATGTCTTCCTTGAAAAGCAGATTTCAAGATAACAATTTAATAGCATCATAACGATTAACTAACATGTCATCTTCGTATGAAATTATAATGATTAACCATCTTACCATTTCAAACGATCATAACTAATTTTAATTGTCAACTGACTTCACTTGAATCCTCAACGGCTATGTGAACATTTTAAATTGAGTCAAAAATTGGGATGTAACATACCCTTCCCCTTGTGTTTCATCGTCCTCGATGAACTTTGACATTTTAACGAACACTATAAAGGACATTTAAAATTTGACTGAAAATTGGGATGTAACACTGTCCAAGAGAAGAAAAGATAGAAGAGGCAAGGGTTTCGCTTTGAAATTATGGAAAATTATAGTATCAGTTTGAAAGAATAATGGAAATTTACAATTGATCAATCCTTATAGAAGGAGATCGTAAAACCTAGAAGGAAAATTTTAAGAGGTAAATAACATTTAATAATTAATATTTAATTATTAAATGAAAATGCAAGTGCATAAAGTGAAATCTTAAGAAGGGAGTAAAGGTAATTTAATAAATATAATAAAATTAACCCTTTACTCTAACATAAGTATGAGGTAAAAGCTGCAAATTCAGATTGCTAGCAGTATGATTTTGTATTTGTAGTTGAAGAGGAGCACAAGTTAAATGGTTTTACTCAACATTAGCAAGACTGAAATCATGATATTGTCTTGAGATATTGGATCCCTCTGCAAAGAACCAGATCTTGATTCCAGTGCAATTTGGATTCGGATCCCTCCTAGATTCCTCTTGGATCATGACAGAATTCGTGGGAATCTAGATGTTTGGGCAAGGAAAAGGGGGCCCACTTTGACTTTTTTATATTTTTAAAAACTTTAAAGTGATCAACTTGCCACGGTTGCACAACTTGCTCAATGACTAAGAGATAAATGTTTCACATGAGATGGCGAGTGCTACAATTGTTAGTTCAAATGAAGTTAAAGAGGAACAAAACATTCACCTTGATTCTAATGAAGATGATGAAGAAAATGGAATTGGATGTTAAGTTTAGTGTTTTCATTTTTAGATATGAAACATTGGAATATGGCTTGTGATTTAAATTTTCAGCATGTAATGACATTTTGATTTTTTTGGCAAAGTATGAATATGATACAATGGTTAATTATATATTGACAATTATGTATTTATCATGTTAGGAAAATCACACTTCTAACTTCTTACTTTTACTATTATATGTTTGACCTTTGAACTTTGGAACTAATGATGATTGAGCATTGACATGTTACATTTATGGAATCTATGAATATACATGCATACATACATTTATATACATATGCATTTATTAAAAAAAGAAGTCTAGTTTATATACCCACGAAATTGGGGATTCTACCCAAATTTATTTGCCAAATGCCTCAACCTGAGTCAAAACAACAGATTTCTCATCATTTTGTCCCCCTTTTTGCTTGTGACAGGAGGTCTTCTTGCTATAGATCGGTTCTTGATATTTTTGGTGCCCATGTCCCCCTTATTCATTGTTTTTAGCATGTGATTTTGCAAACTTCTACCTTGAATCCTCAGCTGATTTTTAATGCGACTTTCTTTCACACTTTTTGCGAAGTTCCTATCTGTTAGCAACCATTTGTTTATGATCGTTATTTGACTTCATAAGGTCTTGATAGGACCATGTCACCAATTTATATGCAAACAGGAATCTATTTTTGCATTTCTTGAAGAAAAGCTACGATGATGTTGGGGAGAACGTATGCCTTCTGCAGCTTCTGCATTTTGCAGCAATTTTTTTCAATGAAGCTTATGCTTGTCTAGGGTTTTCTACGACTGCATTTTTCATATTTGCACCATTTTCACTATTTGGAAACCTTGTTTATTAGTTGACTAGGTTTCCTTTAAAACCCTCTATTTTTTCGGTCGTCTTTTTAACCTACATTTTTTTGTGGGGTTTTTGAGGAGATTTTTGGGTCTTCACTAATTTTTTATAGGTTTGTAAAAAAATGTGCACCTAAGAATTTGTGCCAATTGTACTTCATCTTTCTTGAAGTCTACACTTGAATATGCCTTTGTGCATTAGAATCTATGCCTCAAGTTTTGCACTCTATTTATCACCTTTCAATTTTTCTTGTTTTTTGCACCTCAAAAAAAGTGCAGATGGCGTCTTTGAACAATATAATGTTGGATGACGATCAACGATTCAATGACAAAAATTACAACACATGGAAGCAATAGATGGTGACTATCTTTGAGAATCATCATTTTGGGCACACAGTCTCTTCCTATTGGAGTTCAACAAGATCAAGATAAGTTTGATGAGCACAATCGAGAAGCGGTCATAATTATCAAGTTTTTTGTTATTGATGATCAACTACCACAAGTGTCGTCCGATGAGACAACTGCAAAGACTTGGACTATTTTGAAGGATATCCATGAGACATCAGATAACAATCGTGTATTCTTCTTGAAGAACCAACTATTTTCTATCATGATGGACGAGTCCATGTCCTTATAGGAGCATTTGGCATAGATTAAGGACATCAAAGATCAATTGAAACCATCGGTCGAAAAAGGGAGGAAGAGGCTATGGTAGTCATAACTTTGCAAAGTCTACCTAAATCCTATGAACATTTTATAGAAACACTCAACATGCTACAACTAATGTTAACTTTAAGATTTTTGACATATACACCAAAGTTCTGCAGGAGGATCATTGGAAACGATAGTTTGGTAGTAGTGCCATTTCATCCTCCTCAAAACAAATATTTTTTGCCAATTTCTTTTATAAGGATAAAGGTAAAGCTCAATCCTCAAGGTAGAAAAGTTCTAGTCAGTGTTAGGATAGCTCGAAGAAGAAACTTTAGTGTAACTACTAGCACACATTTCATTGCTTGACACATGACCGTTGGAGTTGGATTCCTTCTGAACATCAGAAGTAAGGAGGGTCTCATCCTAAGGTCAATGTTATAGAGCCTTCCAAGTAGAAAGGCATTTTATGCTTTCATGCTAAAGCAACCTGTAGAGTGTGCGACATGTTTTTCTTGGTATATAGACTCCAATACTTCTCGACACTTCACTCATTGGTGTAATTGGTTTATAGACTTCTCACTTTTATCAATTCTATCCTTTTTGGTGGAGAAGTGTATATAGTTTTCGACGAGGTCAAATTGCAGATACAATGTGGTGGGAGGATGAGATGGAAATACCTATACAAACTCTAAAACCTATACATGTTGCAGATTCTAAAACCATAGGTATAAGGCAAGGATACCTATACAAACTCTACTGAAACAATATAAGCCCTCATTTGTGAAACTTGTGACTCAAATGAGATTTGACATCGAAGATTAGGACATATACACTTTCATGCCCTAACCTCCATGGAAAAATTGGTAATAGGACTACAAATAAATCGAACTAATAGTGGGTGGGACATGCAAAGGGTGTGCCTTAAGGAAAAACACTAAGGGATTTAAAAAAAATAGTTTGAGCAGAACCAAAAATATATTAGAAATAGTCCACTTGACTTATGTAGACCCATGTTTGCCCCCTCTATGGGAGGATTCCTATATTATGTAATTTTTGTGTATAACCTCTAGAAACCTAGATCGATTTCCTTAAGTGTAAAAAGTCAGAAGAGATCCTTCAAAGGTTCAAAGAGGTCAAAGCCTTAACAAAAAACTCTTCTGGAAAGAAAATTAAAACACTGAGAACAAATAATGGGAAAAAATAAACCTCATAAATCTTTAAGGAATTTTGTGTTAATGGCAAATTAAGAGGGAGTTTAGTGTACTTTATAATCCTCAAGAAAATGGGGTTGCTGAAAGAAAGAATAGAACTATTGTAGAAGCTGCAAAATCAAAGATGTATGACCAAAATATAGATACTTCATTTTGGGCAGAAGCATCTAGAACAATTGTTATATCCAAAACAAATGTCCCCATTCACATCTTGATAACAAAACTCCTAAAGAGGTTTTAATTGGTATAAAACTTGACATAAGCTACCTAAGAATATTTGGTTGACTTATTTATATCCATGTGCTTGAAGAGAAGAGGTCAAAATTAGAACCTTCTAGAAGGAAGGAATTTTTGTAGGCTATAGTGAAACCTCAAAAGCCTACTTGATGTACATACCTGGACAAAGACAAATAGAATTGAGCAGAGATGTCATCTTTGAGGAAAACATTGCCTTCAAAAGGGAAAAGAGCTCTAATGGATTAGAAATTCAAGATTCACCTAAAGATATGGAGGTGGACCCTACTTTAGAGTTTTAGAGGGAGTATCCAAAAGAAACTTCAAATGAAAACCAAACTGAACCTGAGAATCAAAGGGAGTATTAAGAGGAAAATCAAAATATTAAGAATAAGAAAATACCACTTTGGGCTAGGAAAATGATTGAGGAAGTTGAAAACTTTGTAGCACCCAAAGGAAGTTTTAGAGAAAGCAAGAGGCCTAACAAATTCTGAAGTTATGTTGCCCCAATGAACATAGTCATTAACTCAAGAGCCTACTATTGTAACAGAAGCTCTCAGACATCAAGTATGGAAATGCTACGATAGAAGAGTATCAACCCATTTTGAAAAATGATGTATGGGACATAGTACCTAGACCTAAAGAGAATTTTGTTGTCTTTTCCAAATGGCTCTTCAAAATCAAACATGCTACAGATGGAAATACAAAAAAAAACAAAGCATGCTTTGTTGCCATAGGGCTTTCTAGGAAGTTATTGTTTATGAGGAGACATTTGCACTTGTTGCCCGATATAGTTTTGTTAGAGCAGTCATAGCCATTGCAGTAGCTAAAGGCTGGAAGATTCTCCAGAGGGATGTTAAAACTACATTCTTGAATGAGACTATCGAAGAACTCTATTTAGGAAAACCAAAAGGTTTTGCAATTCTTAATGCAGCTTCACATGTATGCAAATTGAAGAAAGCCCTATACGTACTTAAACAAGCTCCTTGAGCCTGGTATGAAAGAATCAACAACTATCTTATGGGACTAGGGTTTACAAACAATGATGTAGACCCAAATCTTTATTTTATAATTATTAAAGGTGATATGTTAATACTGATCCGATATGTTGATGACCTACTAATTAAAGGAGAAGATCACCTTATTGTCCAATATAAGGACTTGGCCTCAAAATTCAACTTGAAGGACTTAGGCATTTTACACTACTTCCTTGGTTTAGAAGTCTAGCAAAAACTTGATGGTATTCTTCTAAATCAAGGAAAATACACTATTGATATTCCAAGGAGATTTGACATGTCAAATTGTAGACCAATGTCTACACCCATGTAAACCAACTTACATAAGTTAAAAGAGGTAGCAACAGAATCTAGATTAGTAGATCCTACTCTTTATAGACTGATAATTGGATCGCTGATGTACTTGGTTAACATTCGATCATATATTTGCTATCCATTAAATGCTTTGAGCCAATTTATGTGCAGACCATGAGAGATAAACTTCGTTGCTACAAAACATATATTAAGTTATCATTGGATACGGTCTCAAATATGGTAAAGTTGATCTAGATCTACTTGGATACTTTGATTTAGATTGGGATGGAAGTGTGACTGATTGGAAAAGCACATTAGGATGTTGCTTTAGTTTGGGATCTGCCATGATTTCTTGGATAAGTAGGATATAGTCTTCTGTAGCACAAAGTTGGACAGAAACCAAATACATTACGACCTCTATGGGAACAAGAGAAGCAATATGGTTTTAGAAGTTGATTGTGGAACTATTTGGTGAGCCCCTGAAACCTACTATTATCCACTGGGATAATCAAAGTTATATTAAGCTCTTAGTGAATCCGGTGTTCCATGATCAATCAAAGCATATAGAGATTCCTTACCACCATGCGAGAGGTATGGTAGAAAGGAATGTGATCGAGTTGGAAAATATTAGTACAAGTGATCGAACAACAAACATTCTCACCAAGCCTCTCTCTAGAGTTAAAGTTGAACATTTTAGGAAGAAACTTGGTATGGTTGAAATGTAAGTTATTGAGACTAAGTCTCAAAATTGTTTATATATATATAAGATGGTTAATGTGTAAACTCTTTTTTGTTATATGTGTGACTCTATGACAGTATGGGCCCATTGTGTACATTTCTGAAAGGTGATGATCTTTCTGATAATATGCACTTGTATCCAACATTGTAAGGTGACGACTTTACAATGTTCACTATCATGATGAATATCATGTGACTTGATATTCGTAGACATGTCATGATAGTTAGTATCTCTTGGATATTTTGATAGATATCATGAGACTTGATATCAGTTCTAGATCATTATTTTCTTTATGAGAAAATCATGGTGGATATTACATGACTTAAAATCCGTGGATATGCCCTGACATGAGACTTGATGTTAGTGCACATACCATAACTTAGATATAAGAAGAATGTCATGTAAATTGATGTTCTTTATATGCTTTGATATCATGAGTTAGGTGATATCTCCATTGATTTATACCTAATTATCTTCCCTAGCTAAGAGGGACTGTTGATACATAGTAGTTTCGGTCAGATACAAGGATGATTGCTTGTGTTTGATTATATACATATGTGCATGTATGTATGTATGTCAGTTCACTATGTGAACTGACATACATATACACATGCACATATTGTGCTCAATAAGAATTATCATTTTATATACCTTGGAGACAAAACAATCAGTCTTGCATTCAATTGAAACTCTATATATCTGATTAAGTATACTGAAATCTGAATTAGCAGATTATAATATTATTCAGTTTCTGTTGGCATAGATCGAGCAATGATCTTATATCTATGCATAGAATTGATCAAGTAATGATTGAGTATTCTAATGTTCAAACATAATTTGGATCAAGCAAATGATCTATTCATTTATATGCGGATTGGTGATTTGCAAGATAAATATTGGTTAACTAACCCGATCAGGGTTATGTTAAAGGTTTAGTTTAATTGAAGAGCCATGTCATGAGCTGGCATGGTCCCACATTGTGGAGACATGTCCTCTCATGATATGTCTCTTGGAGACTATACTTATACCAATACCAAAAGACCAAGAGAGACATTGAAAATCAATAAATGTTCTCTCATTTGTAGTTCGGCACTTTCAGACTTGAAGATCAATAATATTCTCAGATCTAAATTCATATTCCATTGTTTTTAAAATACTGATTCCTTCAAGAACACAAGTCTGATCTTAACCTGCAAGAAATTAAAAGAAATTAGTTTACTACAATCTGCAAATTGCTAGACGTTTACCAGTCTGATCAGAAGCTTAATTACATTCACAGGTTTCAACATAAAAACTGATTTAAAAACTGAAGAAGCAAAAGTTAAAAACATTGAAACAACACAAACAATTACAAATGAAAATTAGAAAATAAAACTAAAAAGCCTACCTTGTGCTTAAACGATCTCGTTAAGGAAGTTGTAGAATCTTTCTTGTCTTCTTCTTGCTCCTCGGCACTTCTCTTTCACTTGCACTCACTCTTTTCACCTCTCCAATCCCTTCTTTCTCTTCTTCCACTCTCTATTTACTGTAGCAAACAATGATAAATGCAACTGTGAATAAAAGTGAAGCTTGTAGGGGCCTAGATGGGACCCACCTCCAATTATAGTTTGAATGGAACCCAAAATTCAATTGGAAAACATGATTTTTAAAATTTCAATGCATGTTTTATTTTTACTTGATGGGGGATGTGCAGACATCCTTGGATCAGTTGAAGGATGCTAGGACATCCCCACACCTTTTTGGTGATGCTGTGCCATCCTAGCAGCATAGTGGTGGAGGACGAAATGAGGTGAGGAGACACCTCGTTCTGGTCCTGCTGTCTTGGGAATGCAGGGGTCCAGGAGGGACACATCCCCATGGAATACTCTTTATTTTGAAACTATAAAAATACAAAAATATACTATAAGAATTTAAGCATATAAAAATAATAATAAAAAATATACTGTAAGAATCATGATATATTAAAATAATAATAATAAAATAATATAATAACAAGAAATTACCATAATATAATAACATATTTCATTAAATCAGATTTTTCCTTTTTTAAACCCAGTTTTTTTGGCCTTTTAGAGGTTAGCCCAATTTGTGTTTGGGTTTTCTCTTGTAGCCCTCTTTCTTGCCCTTCTTTGCTATTGTATCTGCTGTACATTCCTGTCCAGTTGATATATTTTCTTATTTTTTGTTATTTGTTGACGTCTCTATATTTTCTTTTTTTCAACACATTCAGAATTTAAATTTTGAAATCAGTAATATGAATTAGATAGACTGGGTCATACCGTTTACTTCAACTTTTAGCTTACTCAAGTGGCTTGACCAATGTTCTTGATTTTCTTTGTGTAGCTGCATTAAATTACTCATTGTTTTAAAATAATGGTATTTTGGGAGACCTGTTCAATATTAACCTATTTTGATTGGATATAATTTTCAAAAGTGCCCCAACTTGTGGCCTATTTGACCCATTGTTCTCTTAAGTTCCTATTGCTCTTTCCAGAGCAAAGTGGCTGAAAGAGGCCTGTACCAACAAGCTGACAATGTTTATGCTTCTAGAGGACATTGACTTTTGCTGTTTTGAGTTCTTATAAATTCTTAAACATCATCTCCTGTTTCTCTGACCACTTCGAAGTTGACTATTGCTGCTATTGTTAGTTTGTACATTAACTATATTCTGCAGCGTTGAACTTCTGTACCATTTGTTGAACTTTCCAAGCTTGGTTTTTGCTTTGAATGGAAGCAGTTTTCAATCACAGGTTTTTATTCAGGGTCATTTCAGTATTTGGGGATTCTGACATGCTAATATTGTCTCATTTTTGACATTCTCAATTCAATGATTTTCTGTTATAGTCACAAGGAAATCCATATTTACAGACTTCATGGAAAGCTGCTTGGTGCAATGGAATTTCAATCTGGTTTGTAGATGTACCCAGATAAAATATGTGATGAGGGTTGTTTATAAGGGGATCTGCACCAGGATAAGTGTTTTCTTATTCATGTGCAGTGTTGCAAGCATTTCAGGTAGAATGTTGTACAATTGTCATATCCCTATGGCATCTTTTTTAAGAAGGGATTTATTAATGCACTTAGGTTAACCAATCTTGTTTAGAATAGAAATATTCTTGTACCATAGATGCATTCCGAATTACAAGCTAGATCATTTTATCTATTTTTGATAGTTCAACTGTGAGAGACATTAGGTGTGAAGCATTTCGTTTATAATCTGTGGCACTTTATTGGTCAACTATACCAATTTGTGTGTCAATTATCAAGCTTCGCTATACTTGGTGAAGACGCTAGTTGTTTTGACAGGTGAATTGATGGATATCCCTTTTAATATTGCTTCCAGGCACTTTATTGGTTGGCTAGAATCAAGAATGAGCAGTTGTTATTTCATAAAATAGTTCTGTTGTCTTGTTAAGAAGGATAGATGGTCTTCCCAATAAAACTGCAATAATTTTATGACAAAATAAGTCAAATTTGCTTTTTTATTTGGTACTAAACAATATGCTTAGGTTTTCTGAGGACTGAATTTATCCAACATAAATGGGGTTATCTGGTGCGTTCATTGCTTCTTTGGACAGCCATACATCAGCAGAACATTTAGATCCATTCAAATCTGGACAATTGAACATTGTTTGGATCTGCATTGTACTTGGGTAGGTAAATCAATATTAATAGAATCACTTTCCACAAATCAATCTCCTACTTATCAATGTCAGCCTAGGCAGGAAGTAGAGATACACGAACCCTGTTGAATTTGAATATTTATGATGGTTTGAGTTTAACCTATGCTTCTGGGCCTATCATAACTAGAAATGAGTCTGGACCAGTTGTCAGGATAGGCAATTATTTCATTAATTTTTAATTTTTGTGCAGTGTCCTGTTAGTTCCAGGACCTTAACAAAGGCATCTATTTAAAGCACAGTTGTGGTACTCTTGAATAACATGCAGTTTGCAATCAATTGCAAGTAATGGTAGATTACTGCATTACCTCTGTCATTTCTAAGTTTTTTAATGATATTTTTGAAAGTGGTTATGAAATTTTGTTATCTGAATTTTGTTAATTGCATTACCTGTCCCATCTCCAGATCAAATTGACACAGGCAGATATTTTATTTTTGTTTAGAGTTGGTATTGTAAATTCTTGAGAACCTATTTATTTTAAAGTTAGATTTAACACTAATAGTGGACTAAGGCAAAGGACCAGGGTGCTGCTCATGTAACAGTAGGCTTTGCTTGAGGAGGGCACAGCATAAAATTTATTGTTTTCCCTTTTTATTTATCATGTTTATATTATGGTAGCTAGACAAAAACTCACAAAATTAGTTTTCCTCTCTAGCTTTTGTGACTTTGACACATACTTTAGTTTCTTAAGCCTTTCTAAAGCTTTTTAGAAAACATTTAACTACTGGTAGTAAAGTTCCTATTGCACATTTGCCATGCTATGTCAATGCCATGTAAATGGAATGCTACCATGGTTTAGCAATATCTAACAATCCAATTACTTCATCCATCTTGCTGATGGGTCAAGGAATGCGACCTGCAATGTTGTTGCTGTCCTAAAAATCTGTATTTATTTTTCAAAGCCTTCATATATTCAGCAGATTTGACATTGGATGCTTAGGGAATATTTGTGGTAAATTATGGTGAATAAACAAGTCACCTAATTAAGCTATTGAAACATAAATCCATGGTAGTTTCATATCTAATCCTTTTTTAAATATCTTTCTACATTTCATTGATCTAGTGATTTTTAATGCGCCCCCTTTGTTCTATAAGTTTTATTATATTTTCTGTGTGGAGGGAAGTGTGCCATTTTTTGTCTTCCACAGAAGGATATATTCTTCACTTTTTGTTCATGGACATATGTGCCAATTTGTGGATTCTTGTTGCAGGCTCCTTTTCCGAAGAAGATGTAGGAAGACAAGGAATGGCTGTTGCATCTATCAGGGGTACTGCAAATGCTAGCAGGGGCTTAGAAGTTGCTGTTGCAAATCTTCAGGATTATTGTAATGGTTAGTATGTCTCTTTGCATTTTCTTGAATTGTTCCAAGGATTATTTATTTGGAGAAAAAACTCATATAATATATTTGAACTTCTGCAATTTAATTTTGGAAATGTTGCTGCCAGAATTAGAGAACCGTCTGTTGGCTCGGTTTGATGCTGCTTCCCAACGGAGAGAATTGTCAACCATGGCAGAGTGTGCTAAGATATTATCCCAGGTCATTGGTGATGTTTATAAACTTTCTGATGCTTGAGCCTAAAATTTGTATTGACTTCTAATATCGACATTTTTCTAATTAGACGTGAATAATCAAATATGAAATATCAATTAGTTGTATAGAGGCTATATGTTATACTTCTTTTTGTTGTCTTTTTTGATGAGAGGTCAATTTCAAACATACTCCCCAAAGGTAAATAAATATGCATCTCTAGTACATAAGAATCATTAATAGAGTTTGACAACGTAAAAATTACTTCGACTTCTTTTTTAAAAGCACAAATTTATCCAAGATTCAGCTACAATTCTTATGCTACCTGAAGTTTTCGGGATTGGGGGATGAGGAAACAGGTTTTCATGATGTTTTTTTTGCTGGAGCAGAGGACCGAAATATATATACATCGAATCATCATAGACCATGGCATCAAATGAATCAAATTGATCAGCATCGAATAGGAATGTAGGATGACATCAAATGAGAATTCAAATTTCAATCTGATACTTTAATCGATATAATTCATTGAAACAATGAAATGTAATATAGATTCACATTATATATCAATTAAAAGTTAAAGACTTAAAAGTATCATATCATATATCAAGATTCAATTATCTCTGTTAATGCATCATATAATTTCAGAAGACTCAAAGTCTGAAACTTCAAAGACAATGTATTATATAATGTCATAGCTGTTTTCTTCTCTTCTCACACAACTTTGAGCTCTGCAGACAGGCTCTATTATTTCTCTGTCATTCACCATTTTTTCTGTGCAAGGCAGAAGGAAATATAGTATATACCACATAGTATAGTTTATAAACTGTGTATGAATCGTGCGAACACATGAAACATGCGATTTCATAAGATTATAATTTATAAGTATGACTTTATAACATATTAAATTTTAATATTCTAATAGTCTTTACTGTTGGCTTATGTGTGGGGCCCAAGCCATTCTGGGGATGGTCAACGTAGATCGAGAGCGTGTTGACTGTGTTTGGCGTTTCGAAAAAGGGATGGCTTGGAAACGTTTCCTGTCACCCCCCAATCCACATGTTTTCGTTTTTGAATCTTGGTCATTAGGGGTAGAAATGCATTTCCTGGTAACACTGGTTATGAATGTATTAGACTTTAAGGAAGTGTTTTTGATGAGATTTGAATGCAAATAGAGTAAAAATTCATTTCATCATGCAGTACAATACAATATCTAGCTAATAACAATAATGCATTTATAACAGTCTTCGAGAAGCTTCATCATAAATTGTATATCTAGGCAAGATTAAAATTTCAAGATTCTACCTCATTATAGTAAGAATTGGTAAGTGTCAAGTACCTGCACTTAGCTATGTCTCCTCGCTCAACCTAGAAGGCTATGCTACACCCTACTATCTAATGTTGCCTTTTTGAAATAGGATTTAATAATAATAGAAATAACAATTAAAATAGAAAAATAACTAAATGATAAACTAAGATATAAATTAATTAAGTTTAATGAAAGGTCAAGAGATAATGAAGAGTTGCGACTCCCTCAACATAAGATATAAAAGAAAGGAGAGTTCATTTGAAAGAGGATATGGAGGAAGGAGGAAAGTGGGGAGCATAGAAATTAAAGGAGTATCTGAGGGAGCCCTTATTTTTGCAGATTATGGCCTCCATTCAAGCATCCTAAATTCTATCTAATCCTTTATTATATGACTAGCATTATATCTCTATCTTGCATATTTGTATTAGGACATGGATTTAATGATCTTTGCTAATAACTGATCCAGATAAGTATTCTTATAAACATCAAGGTCACAGTTTTACAGCAGAATCAATCTTAATTTTCACATGAATCATTATTCTCATTGGATAGTTCTATAATGTTGCCATGTCTTTTAATTTTAACATTTAAGTGGTTCAACTTGCTCTGTTTTAACTTATTCATGTCTAATTTTCTGATCAATTGCATAAGTCCAGTGTGTAGATACTTGGAAAGCTTGGAAATAGAAGGCAACACAATCAAAGTCACAGGGGGAAAACTTCATGGGAAACAAGAGAAGGAGATGTTCTTGGATGCAGTCTATTTGTTCATTGGTCAAAGGAAAATTTACCATATTCCATGGAGCTGCTTAAGTTCTTAACAGATTTATGGATAGTGAGGTCCGGACTGAAGTACTTATTGAAAACATTAATCCATCTTAAGAGGCTGATAATATTTTGGATGCCAATCATGGAGCTTAGTCTTGAGCCTAGGTCCTTGGTCGAGGAGATACAACTAGAGCACATGAATGTTTCCAATATATCAATTTGTGGAAATTGTTGTCCTTTCCTTAAGACTTTTGTTCTTTGAAACAATATGTATTAAAGTAGTTGGAAACCCTGCCGGTGACATTAAAGACCATAAACGTTGAAAGCTGTGGTGTCCTCAATGACATAAGAGGTATCAATGGCCTGAGGAAGCTTTAGGATCTATAAATATATGGATCTGGAGAGTTAGAGTGCCTTCCATGTTTTGCATAGTTAGTGTCTCTACAAACCTTTGTACTCATAGGTAGCACGACAGGCAGGAAGGTGAAGAAAGTAGAAGGATTTGAAAATACTAATATCACTGGAGGCACTCCGTATATATGACAGTCCAGAATTATGCGACTTTCCGAGTCTTAGAGTTAATTTCGCTTAAGGAATTTGATTTGCATATGTTCCGCAAATCGGAGAAGCCAAAAGGTTTAGAAGATATACAATCATTTGAAACGATGCCCAGCTTGGTCTCCCAATTTGAGAACAATCATCTATAGATGCACTGTATTTGCTGTAGGTCTAAGAAGATATTCGATGAGAATAAAGACTAGCCTCTGCGGATATGAAAACTCCAAATCACTAATGTCTTCATGGTTTATAGAGTAAAGAATTGAAGCATAACCGCAGATTATCTTCTACCTTAATAGTAAATTTGACATAGGATTAGTTATTTTGTTAAAGGACACGATTGGTTGTGTTGCAACCTTTCATATTGTTATGAATAATAGTATAAAAAATAAACAAGGGACATGCGATATTAAGATAAAGTATTATTATTACATTCTCCTTTTGTAACTGGAACTGTGGTAGAAAGTTAATGTTCTGCGGTAGATCAAATATAATTATCTCTTGAATAGAAGAGTATTGTGTCATTGTTCATTGGAGGCAAGGAGATTATTTGCTGGCAGAAATGATCCTTTGTAGTCATCACAAGCAACTGGTCAGTTGTTTACTTTTTAATTTGCACAGTAAGATTATTTCTCAGCACTCATTGTTTGACAACTAAGGATCTTGAGAGAGATATAATTTTTTATCACCCTTATCTGATTGGTCTTCCTTTCAAAGAAGTTAAAATCCATTTAGACTATTACTGAGTTGCATATGTGAATTAATCCTTTGCATTTAAGTTCCAGAGCAATTGATGATATAGAAATTAATATATTGTCCTACAAAGTTGTATCTAAAATTCTACACTATAATAGCTCTGTGGCCCAAATTAACAAGGCACTGAATTCTAAAGTCATTAAGAGTTTGTTATATAATTTGCAGTTGAAACTATTAACATATATCTGTACTTCTTTATTATAAATTTCGTTCTCTCATAAAGTACACATAAGCATTTTAATTTCGAATGTTGATTTTTAAAGCAATTTTATCAAAAACTTCTATATCTTGAAGTTATCATTCAAAGATTTTTGAAGCAAATAATATTCAGTGTTTTTCACATATTTATTTAAAGAAGTGCATTGAAAAGGCTTTCTAATTTCTTGTTATTTGGGGAGAACCCTATTGCGTCCAAGGATAAACAAATCTGCTAAAATTCCTAAGGCTTAAGAGATTGGTTAAGGAGTAGGCATACCCGCCTTGGCCTTGCAGAGTTGAAGCACAGAGGATTTTGATCAAGTTGATCAATCTTGTCAAGTTGGTCATAACTAGTTGGAATCTCAGCATTAAGTTGGCAAGGCTTATAGGATCTCAATCTATGGTTTTGGGAACCAACAAGATAATGGAAGAAGGAAGGAATGGGAAGAAAATATAAAGGTTACTCTTTCAAATAATTGTAGTTATGAAAGGTTATGATTCTCTTCAAGCGTAGGAATGATAATGGTTTTGACTCTTCCAAAGGGTGGTAACTATGAAAGGTTGTGACTCTCTCAAAGGGTAGAAAGGATGAGGGATTATGACTCTTTCGAAGGGTGTATTAGAATTATATTAGTATATTTCATATTCAGTGGTCACTAAGGGACTGTTTGGTTGCTGGAGTAAAAAACGTTGGAATTGTCAAATTCTGGAAGTTTCAAATCTGGAAAACAGTTTTGGGAATACGGTTGGGACCGTTTGGTTCACCTAGAATTCACAATGATATACATTTCTGCTTTTGGTTCCATATTTCTGGAATTGGAATATTAATATTTTTTTTTAGCATGGATGAAATGTAATTTTTGTTACGTGATCTAAATATGTTATTTTTTACGTGATTTAAATCTGATTTTTTAATGTCATTTAACTGTATTTTTAATTGGATTTACTTACATGATTAAAATGTGATTTTTTATGTGGTTTAAATGTCTTTTTTAAAGGTGATTTTTTAATACAATTTAACTGCTATTCTGGTTCTGTGATTTAAATATAATTTATTAATGTGATTAAAATGTGGTTTATGTTACAAGATTTAAATGTGATTTATTTATTGTGATTAATATTGTGCTAGAAAAGAAAATTAACAATTCCACAAAAAATACTACATTAATTTGCAAATAGTCATGACATGACGATAAATTAGTCAAATGTATGTATACAAATTATAAACAAATTAAATATATGGTTAACTCAGAAGATCAACCAATTTTGCTAGGAGAGTTCCCTCTATTTTAGGCACATTTACGCATGTGGTCCCAACATACAAGTCCGATAATAAAACAAACAAGGCAGCATAAAAATATAATTTCAGCTTTGGCCATTAAAGCGATCTCAACAGCCACCTCATAAGCCTTACACAATTTGCAATCATTTCCTTTATCATGTATAGATGTAGACGGGGCATCATCAACCCACCTAAAATATCCACAACCATTGTTCCACTACAATACCAAATCTACATTAGTTTGTAGTATAGAGATTACCGGTCATTAATTTGAAACATACAATATATAAGCATTAAAAACCTTTTTCCCGTTTGGGTAACACAAAAGTTGGCGCCCAAGATTACTCGTCGTGTGCGAGATTTTCAATAGGCATGCCCCAGCACCACATTGACACCCCTCTCAAAGCCATCAATCCTATATCAATAAATAATGCACCGTGAAAAGTACATTTGTAACAATAGTGTGAAGCAAGCAACAATAAATAAATAAGGTAGTAATGAATTTCATGATAGTTATGATGTAATAGATTGCCAACACAAAACAGTGGACAGTTTCAGTTGAGGCATCAGTATGAAACCCACTATTCTTTTTGTAATTGACAAATATGATATCTCAAAAGTAAATTCAAAAGCAACATTAAACAAATCACAAATATAATAAACTGTGCTAGAACACTTTAACAGTTGAGAAGAAAATCCAATATATGATAGCCTATCTACCAAAACTTTAATTAATACAAAACCCATATATGAACCAGGCATACCACAGACGTGGGCTACAATACGTATTCAACAGTTAGACTTGAATAATAGATAACAATCATAAACAGTATTCCACATTACAACTCATATCCTATGAAAACAGGATATGTAAAAGGTTCAAAGACATGGAAATCAATGCACCCTGAGCCCATAAGGTTACCTAGTGACAAAAGTAAAGTTGTAGATATGAGTTTCAATCATTCCTTTTGCTACCATTCTGACTGTACACAAGCAAGCAAATCGTGCCTTGCATAAATGCAACTTTCACAACCCACTACAAACTGTATTGTTGCACTGCCAAACTAAAGCTTAAAGAACTACAAAATACTCCCGACTCTAATGTGATCATGTACAGAAAAATAACAATAAAGTGAAAAGGAATAATGGGGGCTGGTTAGTCCTTGAGATGCCTTGAATGCTGATAAATTAAATGGACAAAACAGGTTGTCTTTTGGCATGCAATAAATTTATGTATGCTGCTTCTTTTGTTTTTGCTTGCATGACTTGTAGCTTATTTGACTGTTTATGTTCTCTCTGTTATAACTCCTTTCTGATTACTCTGATTGTGTAAAGTTTCTGTAAATTCTGTACTAAATCTCAGACTTCTATGATATCCTTCAATTGCTGAAAATAATCTTTGTAATGTTCTGAAGTTAGGAGGAGTTATCACCTTTAACTCTGATCTGAATTTTATTTATATCTGCAATATATTCATTTAGGTATTATTGCTTGAGGGAGCAGACTTGTGTTTACTGTGTCTCCTCAAACTACAATAAAACCTACCCTTTATATCAAGACCAAAGGGCATGTCTCTTAAAGGGACATGACCCTCTCTAGGTCAGCCCAAACACTACTTGAAGAAATCGGCATCTAAAGGAAATTATCAAATGTTTAACTAACATAACAAATTGTTATAGTTAGTACAAGATATAATTTATGCCAAGAATTGCCGCCCATCTTATTGCCAAGTCTAGTGTATATATAGGCTATCATATGATATAATGGGAGAAGACTAAAGTGTGGTCTGCACTTTTCAGACCAGTAAGATTATCAGGTTAATATTTAACAGATTGTACTGTCTTCTATGTTTGTTACATTGCTTCCCGCATTTATGATTTTTAGCTGCACTTCTGCTTCTTTTCTAGCACTTCTTGCTGATACATGATAAAGTGTTGTTTGTTCAAGTTTCAGTTAATGGAATTGTCTCTTGAAAAGTAAATGAATGGTAAGGCTAATACTAAACATTGTTTTGAACCATTGATAAGCTTAAAATTTCTGAAATGGATTTTTGAGAAATTGATATTCATGGACTGCCAGAGCAAGTAAATAACTAACTCATGGGCATTCATTATTTTTTTGTTTAGGAGACCTGAAAGGGGCAATGAATTTGATCATATCTATGATATGTGCTCATAGTCAAATTATTAGTTCTCAAAGATAGACTTCATTTGGAAATAATATAAATTAATGGGTTGTATCTGTCCAACAGTCAACTGCTATTTTAATAAAACTATTGAATTGCTCTTATCAGATTAACAAATTTTAAACAACATTGATGTGGAAACAAATCAACAAATCTGTCCAATAGTAGTGTGGAAACAAATCTGTAACAGTAGGATTTAACAATAAAGAGTAGGATTTGTCCAGATTAACAACTAAAAGATCACAGGTTAGAATGTTTATAAAAGCTATATAAACAGTTAGCAGACTTTCATATAAACATTTAAGACTAGTACTCTCCTAAGAATGTTATATAAATGCTACTAAAGGCCTTGAAACTTTATTTGAATGTAGTCTACTCTCTCCTCTTCAGTCATTGTCAAGAACCGTTTGGCTCTTTCAGGTTCAACCAAAAAAGTGTCATATGCCACAACCATAGTACTTCGACTAATTTGAGGGATGGCTTTTAGTGCATTCATACACATCTTGTAAAATTTTTTCTAAATGAGATTGATCCAATTTGATAATTTGAGGCTTATTGATGTCCTTATTTAGCTTATCGATGGATTGACACATCCTATCCATGGAACTAGCCATGCTTGCCTTCTTCCTCTTTGGCCTCCTTGATGATGATGTTGAACAAACTTGTTTGCCATTTTGCGCACTAGAATGATTGGATATAGGTGTATTCATATCTTCATCATCCAAATTAGTAGCAGCCTCAAGAGGTGTAACAACGTTCTCATCATCATCATCATCAAGATTGAGGGCCTCATCCATAAGGTGTCCTTTTTCTGTCTCTTGAGCTGTTGCAGCTATGACACCCTCAGTCATGTAACTCGTCACAATTAAGGCTAAGTCATCGTAGTATTGAATTGGCTACCTTTTAAACATTTTGGCATTTTTGAATTCTTTTTTCTGCATGTTGGCATAAAGATTGAATTACTTATTTGACTATCATTGCTAACTTAATAAGATAGATTTAAATAAAAATGAAAGATTTCAAAGGGCATGTTACATTCAAAAGCCCTTCCAAACCCTCTCTCAGTATCCATAGATTTTGCAGTCTCTTTCCACTCAACCATTAGTATTTTTCAACTCTTTCATTATTCTATATCCTTGCTTCCATGTTTTGAGTTTGTTCTTGAAATTATCTATTGACAAGTTCAAGTTCAGCTCCGAATTCAACCTCTTTTCAATGTCTGTTCAAGCTTCTTTTCTAAACCTCCCCCACCTTTCCTTCCAAGTTGGACTTGTTTGCAGAGTAAGTCTAGAAACTTGCATTCCATTTCTTGTGTCCATACAATCTTCTTTGAAGAAGCAGCTATTTGGGTCACTTGAACATCATCGTCCGTGCTCATCAGGAGTGTTGTGTATGACATTAGCAGTCACAAAGTAACAATAAAGCCGAGTTGGTACTCCTTGTAAAGTTTCTGCAAATTCTGTTATAAATAAGACTGAGATAATACCTTTCTATATTGCTGAAGATGGTCTTGAATGTACAGACCTGTATATGGAGTGTAACTAATAATATAATAATTATTCTGAAATATTCTTATCCCTGAAATAAATTGTACAAGGCAGTAATGTAGAGGAGCATACTTAAATGTATCTTGTGTGTCCTCTATCCTCATTCTTACCTCATTTTTATATTACACTCGAGAGGCGTGTCCTTAGAAAGGACATGACTCCTTCCAAGTCGGCCCAATATAAAGCAGGGATTATCTAGCCAAGATCGATGTCTTCAAGGAAATATAATTAGTTAGTAAAGATACTAACTAAAACTATGCAAAAGAACATTATAATATCTTCCCAAGATAGACACTGTCTGATTAGGTTAGATTATATAAGAGGCCAATCCTTTCATCAGGAACTTCATGCTATATTAGATCTTGAGCGATCTACAATCAGAGCAATATTATTGTCAAAGTTATAGAATTAACACTCCCTCTTAACTTGATAATCATACTAAGAGATAACATATCTAGCACCATCAATTAAGATGAATAAGCATAGATTGATACTCTATATCTATTTGAACCTTCTAAGCATGTGGTATTATTGAATGCATGATACTATGTCATATTACTATACCTGTGACATGACTTATCACTTAAACTTGTGATAATAGTATTGCATGGAATGCAATATACAAAATAAAATCCTGAGAATGATTAAATTCTTCATTTATTCAACTTGTGACTCATAGGTACTGGCAGGCCTATATCACAATATGATCCTGAGTTAAGATCTACCAGTACATAGGATAAAATCCGAAGAATGATTAAATTCTTCCTTTATCTAAGTTGTGACTCATAGGCATAGAAATGTCTACATCATAATGTGATCTTGAACTCATCTAGATTTGACAGTAGTTCTCTTCTATTTAGTACATTATCTAAGAGATTGTCATCTCTCATAATGTCTTTTATACAAGTGTTCATTATCTCAGAGATCGTCACCTCTTAGATAATGAATACAACTGGTGAAGCCCATAATAGTCAATAGCCTGACAATAATAATTTTAAAACAAAATAATTTTATTAATAATTAAATAATACAAATGTATTATAATTCAACCATAACAAGTCTTTTTCTGAAGTGATCTATCTTCACCCAAGAGAGAGGTTTGGTAAGACTTTTTGCTGTCTAATCTGTAGTGCAAATGTATTCTAATTTTACAGTATTCCTGTTTACTATATCTCTTACATAATGGTAAGGAATTTCAATATGCTTAGACTTGTCATGAAAAACTAGATTCACAGAAAGCTTGGTGGAACTCTGATTGTCATAGTGAATAATAGTGGGATTCATGGGTTAACCAAATAATCCCACGAGAAACTTTCTAAGCCAAACTGTTTCTCGAGAGGCCATTGTTGCTGCAATGTATTCAACTTCTGTGGAACTCTGTGCTATTGATGATTGCTTTTTGCATATCCATGATACCATTGCAAAGCTTAAACTGAAATAACATCCTGAAGTGCTTTTCCTATCATTAACATTTCCACCCCAATATGAGTTTGTGAATCCATGTCAGTGCAAGTCAACTTACTCATATTTGAGCCCAAGTTTAAGAATGCCTTGTAAGTATCTCATAATGTTTTTGATTGCAACTAGGTGAATCTCCTTTGGCTCACACATAAACTGACTTAAGGCATTGACAACATAGCAAATATCAGGTTTTTTATTTACGAAGTACACAAGGGACCCAATCATCTGTCTGTAAAGAGTAGAATCTATGGAGGGTGATTTTGCTGCTACTTCCTTAAGTTTGTGTAGATTAGTCTCCATAGGAGAAGACATAGGTCTGCAGTTCCACATTCCAAATCTCTTCAAGATGTCTAATGTATACTTTCCTTGATTTAGTATGATGTTGTCAGAGTTCTGCTATACTTCCAGTCTTAGGAATTAATGAAGGAGTCCTAAATGTTTCATTTCAAATTCTCTGATTAGATTTTTCTTGCATTGATCTATAAAATGATCATCACCTGTTATTAGTAAGTCATCAACATATAGTATCAAAATTATGATATCATTTTTATCCTTTTTATAATAGAGATTTGGATCAGCGTCATTCTTGGAGAATCCTAAACTGGTGAGATACTTATCAATTCTTTCATACCATACCCTTGGAGCCTGTTTAGACCCATAGAGAGCTTTTTTCAACTTGCAAACAAAAACTTTAGGGTTATGAGTTTCAAATCCTTCAGGTTGTTCCAAATATACCTCTTCTATAATCCTTCCATTTAGAAATGTTGTTTGCATCTATTTGATGTACTTTCCATCCCTTCAATGCTGCAATAGCTAGGACTACTCTTACAAAGGTGTATCTGGCAACTGGAGCAAAGGTTTCTTCATAATCAATTCTTTCGTTCTAAGAGAAACCTCTGGCTACGAATCTAGCTTTATATTTTTCAATGCTACTGTCAACAACATGCTTAATTTCAAATATCCACTTAGAAGAAACAATTGATTTTACTTCAGGCTTTGGAACAATTTCCCAAACATCATTCTTGATAATGGATTGGTATTCTTCCGTCATAGCATCCTTCCAAGCTATATGTTTAATAGCATCTGAAACATTGGTTGGTTTTGATTTAGATAAATCACTTATGTTTGCTAGATAACTAAAAATTCTTTTGGGTCTTTTTCTTTCTCTCAAGGTTTCAGATGGCGCAACAAAGTCTTGTGCTTCCGCTACTGTCTTAATAGCCCAAAGTGGTCTTTTCTTAGCATTTTGAGTTTCCTCAAGATTAAGATTTTGAATTTCATCTTCAATTTCTTCAATGTTCTCCCTCTGAAACTTAGATTCATGAATTTCTTTAGAACTAGGTAAATGTGTGAGATATCTAGAACTTAGGGCTCTTTTGAATGCTAATTCTTCTTCAAATATTACATCCCTACTAAGTTCAATTTTTTTCTGAGTAGGTATGAAAATTCTGTATGCTTTAGATGTTTCACTATACTTGACAAAAATACCTTTCCTCTCGGAGGGTTCTAACTTAGTTTTCTTTTCTTTTGGAACATGTATATATACTGGGCACCCAAATATCTTAAGATGGCTTATATTAGGTTTAACCTTAGTAAAGACTTCTTCAGGAGTTTTATCTCTAAGGTGGGAGTGAGGACTTCTGTTTTGAATATAGACAGTAGGACAAGATTCTTCTGCCCAAAGATAATATTCTAAATTTTGATCAAATATCATGGCTCTTGCTGCTTCTATAATTGTTCTATTCTAACTTTTTGCTACCCTGTTTTGTTGTGGGTTATAAGGAACGGTATACTCCCTCTTAATTCTTGCTCCTTTACAAAACTTTTTAAACAAATGTGAAGTATTCCCCTCCATTATCAGTCCTAAGAGTGTTAATTTTGTATCCTGATAAGTTTTCAGGTAAGGTTTTCAATTCTTTAAATCTCTTTAGGATTTCTTTTGATTCTTTGCATTTTAGGAAGTAAATCTAAGTTTTCCTAGAGAAGTCATCTATGAACATAATATAGTACCAGAATCCTCCAAGAGAAGGAACAGACATAGGTCCACATAAATCTGAGTGGACTAATTCCAAAACATTGTTAGTTTTTCTAGTGCTATCATGAAATGGACTTTTAGTGTTCTTACCCAGAGCGCATCCTTTGCATATGCTTGAATGATCTTTATTCAACTTAGCTAAACCAATAACCATCTTCTTCATAGTCGATAAGGCTTTGAAAATTTAGATGTCCTAAGCTTTTGTGCCATATGTCATTTATATCTGCAACTTCATGAATTAAAGCTTGAATTGGTTGACTAGGTTCTGTAATTAATTCATACAAGAATCCTTTTCTTTTACCAAACAACTTTGATTTCTTAAATGAAGAGTTCTTAGACCAAGTCATTACTTTATTGTCCATGAATGCAACATTATGTCCATCATCTTCAAGTGCTATAACAAAGATTAGATTACTCTTTATTCCTGGTACATAGAGTACTCTTTTAAGATGTAAAGAAATACTTGACTTTAATTTCAAGGTGCAATTCCTAATTCCTTTGACTGAATGAGAGGAATTATCGCTGATGGTAACTTCGCCATTAGCTTGTTCTGATATTGAATCTAGTACTTATTTGTATTCTGTAATGTGTCAAGATGATCCACTATCAATTACCCATGCTTTGCTTGATACTTCATTTGATAGTACAAAATACAATACACGATTCTCAGGATCATAGTTTTTTTCTTTCCTGGTAGCTTTTGTACAATTTACTTGCTGCTTTGTATTCTTAGGGCAATATGATCATTAGTGTCCAAATTTTTCACATTTGAAGCATTTTATTTTGGATAAATCTTTCTTAGGTTTGTCATTTCTTTGATTACCCTTCTTCTTCTTGAAGTGCTTCTTCTTACCTTTATAGGAATTTGTGTTGAGAACATGAAGTTCTTCATTTTCAGTTTTCAATTTTCCTCCTTTCTTAAGTTTCCTAGACTCTTCTGGAAGACAATTTCCTTTAAGTCTATTGAAGTCAGGAGATTGTCCCTAGCACTTACTCGTTGTGAGAACGTTTTCCACAAATCCGGTAACCCATATATAGCCATAAGTGTTAGCTCTTTGTCCTCAATTATGGTCCCTATACTTGCAAGTTCATCTCTTAGACTAGCTACCCTTACGAAGTATGAATTCATAGATTCTCCCTTCTTTATTTGTATATGATTTAGTTACTTTTTTAGTGCAAGGGTTCTAGTCGCATTGTCAACCTCATATGCATTTAATAATGCATTCATCATATTAAATGCTGTTTGATATTTCATTAGCATAGGTACTATTTCATTTTTAAACCCATCTAATATGATTTGCATGGCTTTCCTGTTTCCTTTAATCCAGATAGTTTTATGAGGATCAACATCAGGTTGCTTGGATTCTTTATCAACAAATTGTATTACATCATTGTCTTCAAGAATCATCATAATTCTGAATTTCCAAGCAATGAAGTGTTCTTTTCAATTAAACCTATCTTTGGGTCTGATTGTGCTAGCCATTGAAGGTAGGAGTTGCTAGATATTTTAAATCTGATAGTCAATTTGCAGAGCCAAGGTTCGACTACCAGAGCTCTAATACCATGTAAAGTTTCAGCAAATTCTGCTATAAATCAGACTGAGATAATACCTTTCTATATTGCTGAAGATGGTCTTAAATGTACAGACCTTTATATGAAGTGTAACTAATAATATTATAATTATTCTGAAATATTCTTATCCCTGCAATAAATTGTACAAGGCAGTAATGTAGAGGTGCAGACTTAAATGTATCGTGTGTGTCCTCTATCCTCATTCTTACCTCATCTTTATATTACACTCAATAGGCATGCCCTTAGAAAGGACATGACTCCTTCCAAGTCAGCCCAATATAAGTTATCTTGCCAAGATCGGCATTTTCAAGGAAATATAATTAGTTAGTAAAGATACTAACTAAAACTATGCAAAAAAGCATTATAATATCTTCCCAAGATAGACATTGATTAGGTTAGATTATATAAGAGGCTGATCCTTTCATAAGGAACTTCATGCTATATTAGATCTTGAGCAATCTACAATTAGAACAGTATTATTATCAAAGTTACAGAATTAATACTCCTTTCCTACTGCTGAAAATGGAACAAGTTAAACACAACAGAAAATTAAACAAGTTACAAACGACAGAATTTTCAACAGTCAACAGTATTTTAAACTGAAGTCCCTGATAGCTTTTGAAACAATGGTAAAAGGGAAGGTTAGAAAAATTCTGCTATAGCAAAACATCAATTTGGTCATGGTGAATAAGACCGATAGAAGAACTCTGTTATAAATATACTTTAGATAAATGTTAAGGCCATCAAGCTCTTTTTCCTTTGAAATCTTGTACTATCATCAAACTCTTTTCCTCATCACCGAAAGTTAGCTAAAAGACATCTCTAGTTGTTCTTCTAACATTATGTGTAGCGTATTTGTAATGCTTCCTTTTTGCCTTAGATTATTTGCTTGATGAAAGGAAGCTCCTCTACTCATGTGAAGCCGGTCATGTGTCATTGCAATCAGTCTTCATTGGAATGGATAATATTTTAGAAAAAAAAGGAATTTCATCTCTTTTGCGCTTACATATTTCTCTTCTACCTTCTTGTGCAGATGCTGCTATGGCTGCAGCCTAGGCGGCAACAGCACGAATGACTCTGGTCTTCCTAACAATGTGTCCTTGAATGTTTATATTGTTAATTAGATCCGTCAGTGACCTAAAACCAATGCAGAGACAAAGATTTCAGAGATGACTTACAGCTGTAGTAAAAATGGGAATAAATGCATGATAATTTATAATATATAAAACTATTGTGTAAATTCAACAGGCTGAGTTCATTAAGCTGTACGTATAATACAAAACATACATATAGAATTAACTTGTAATCTAAGTAATACAAATGCAGATTCTATTTTTTTACTGTACAATCTTCAAGACAACATGACTCAACAAAACAGGTTGAGGAGGAATGGATGGCACCGTAATACAAGTGCAGGTTCTGGATGAGCAAAAACCTAACAACTTCCCCTGAGCTGAAATAGCATAACAGGTAGAGGAGGAATGGGTGACACTGTGCTGAACCTTTTCTATAAAAAGTAACAGAGATCCCTGAAAGGCTCCAACAAGTTTAATTGCCTGGTAGTTCACATTAACAAAATATTAGCAGTCGATTAGTAATTTAGTACAGATGAGCTCCATTCCTTCAGGTTCACTTAAGCCTAAGTAACAGTATAGGTACAGGGAGAATGAATGCACACCATGCTCAACCGCTGCTAATTGAAAGCTAATAGCTTAAAGAGACCGACCAAGCCTCTTGATGATCATCTTAATCAAAAGGCACTCTGTTATAAAATGACCAGTAGTGAAGCCCTGCTTTTAGGTCAAAGATTGATGCTGAGTTAAGGCGTACATTAAGCCAGCTAGCTCATGCTTCGGTGTAGCATGAATACTTGTATTGAATATTAATTGAATGCAGATAAAGGTAAATCCAGAGTACTACAGCTATATAAAACATATTTTCAAAACTAAAGCTGTGTAAAACACAATTTGAAATGTAAAGCAACAGTAAAACCGAGTACTATAGTTTCATGCCTTAGCTCAGAATTGAAGGGAACAACATACAAAGCTTCATATCCTGACTTTGATCTGCTGACCTCTATACTTCTGAAAACAACCGGTTCAACCACCTTACAGTTGAACCAATACTGTATAATGCTATACTGTAAACTAATATGATCGGATGACAATACTTTTGAAATATCACTTCAAATTAGTTTGGATCTTATTGAAAAAACGTGCTGTCCAAAGTGACCATTTCCTTCATTTACAAGGATGAAGCTTCTTTATCTGGAATTGCCAATAAATTAATTTTTTTTTTTTAGATTAGACTGCAGGAATCGGGTGCAGCACGGCCCCCCTATAAACTGCAGTGTGCCGGGTAAACTTTTTAACGTGACCGGCAGCGCTGGTGCGACACGCCCACCGGTACCATGGGCCAATAAATTAAATTATATTGCCTCTTAAGAAATAATTAAACACCTAACCACTTCATCATTTATATCTCTAAAGTCTTCACTCCATTGATACCAAAATCTGAAAGCCTGAATGCTATCTGTGTCACACGTCTTCTCTAGTCTCCACTCAAATGACAAAATTAGAAAGATCCTATGCCATCTGTTTCAGAGAGGAGAAAGTAATAGCCTAAAGCTATTTAAAAGTGCCACAATAAGGTTTGTCCCTATATTAATTTTTATAATTAACGATACATGGGATTGTTATTATAATTAAAGATACCAAATTAGTTTCTCATGCAGCACGTAGAAAGGTCAGTGTGTCACAGCATGGTTTTAATTGATTTGCATTTCAATGTGGTTATATTTTCATCAACAATATCTCTAAGAAGTTATATTTTCAGCAATAATATCATGTATTTGCTAAGAAGGCACCATAGATGTCACCATTACTTATTTAGAAGTAAAAGAGACATCACTTAGATATCCAAGGAAGTGACCAACTTAGGGAAGATAAACAATGAATTTCCACCATTCAATCTTGAATTGTAGTCTATTTGTTTTCTTTGCTAGCGGTGAAGACTTGGGTGTGATGAGGATCTTGTTCACTTAGTTCAATATGTACATCTAAATAATCTTTGGTGGAGGGAGAGAGAGAGAGAGAGAGTAGCCTACTTTTGGCTTTTGGTGTTTATCTATAGATCTGCCTTGTTAATGGAGGTATCTTTTATATTGAAAAATGTGTCCAGAAAGACATTCCATCTGACAAAGGTGTTGCACACTGGTTTTTCTTGTAATTTTGGTTTGAAATTTTATAGTTAATGAGATGTATAATACCACCACACATAGTTGTAGAGGCCATGTCTTCCTTGCATGGATTGGACTTGAGATGGTCTGGTCCTATTACTCCATTAGAAATGAAGTATGTGGAGTAGTATGTATTGGCTCAATATGTAGATCAATATGAAGGATGGGTTGTTGATAATAACCACAATCTTTCCATGCAAACAACAGCTTGTTCGAATGATGGATCCACGCCTAATGACAGGTCCAAATCCCCTGGAAACCTTGGGGACCTTTCTTCTTCCTTTGGAAACAATGTCCCTGATTTGGGCACAACCCAATTGGAGCCTTGAAGGCTCCTAGACATACTCACAAAGAAGGTCTCCTTTCCTGAAAGCTCCATATCAATGCTAGAGATTCATTTCAAAAATAGAGTACTTAGGCACTGTGGATTGGTAGATAATGACTATATGGTGGTCCTTACACCAGACCACAAAGAAGCCCTAATAATAGTAGGTGAGAGCTACCCATTTTTCAGAGGCAATTTCTACATGTCTGTTTTGGAAGAGCATGTATATTGCATCCACAAATTTGCAACCTATAAGGATGCTAAGGCTATTGCTACTCTTGCAAGTTGGTTGAATCTGAGGATAATAGGCTCTATGCTTAACCATTATTTTAGGAGAAAATGCAAACATACTCTGAAAGGATTGCTTTCTTATCCTGCAAAAGCTAAAGGGATTAGGTATTCATTGTAGTGGGTTTTAGAAGCCCACAAAAGTAGGTGGGCATGTGCTCTTGGATGCAATAGAGCTTACCATGGGAGAAGACTAGTCGAATCTTCCCCATTTTGCCCTCATTACCTCTCATATTGTAAACATTGCATGTGGGGATGGAATCGCTTTCCTTTTGACTTGGACCCACCTAAGATGGGTTAGGGACAATGGCTTGGTCTATTTAATTTGACATCTGATGGGAACTTCTCCAATTGAGTTATGGTTGTGGAGTTTGATATGTTTAGGAATTCTTTTGACGTGGATGACAACCATGGGTGAATCAATGTGAACAACATTGTATCCAAGATGGATCTCTCTTTGTCAGTGAAGGTCTTCTCAACAACAACTTGATATGGAATGCATGGGTGGATTACGATGGGGCAGCAAAAATGTTGCAATTATTTTTTGTGATGAAGGTCTTGGGGTGGAACAACCCCCAACATTGATTTTGTCTAATGATATTTGTTGATAAGATTTCTAATACTCCATCTATCATAGATACACACGTCCCCATTATTTGTAGACAATGGAAATAATAGCTTATCAAGGGGCTTTACAAAAGAAAGCACCGCATTCTAGGATCATATTTTCTCTAAGCCCTTTCTTTGCTTAGAACATTGCTCAAGAGGTAGAAAATCCTAATTTTTCCCACCCAAAACTATCAAATAGCATTGTTGAAGACAAATAATCTTTGGAGAAATACAAGGAAGAATTTTCAACAGATAGCAAGGATTTCCCAACTCTAAGAATAGCACCGTGCTACAACCTCTACAAAGTATGTAAGGATGGAATCTGAGTTACAAATAGAGAAGATGGAATTCGAGTTACAGATAGTACTTGATATGTTGAAACTTGGTCGGAGATGTACCCAAGCAAGAAAATGTCCTATTTGCATTCAAAAAGTTGAAGCTTACCAGATCTTCGTATGTTAAAAAAATCCCAAAACTAAATACCAACAACCCTCAAACACATGAATCATCAATGAAAGCCATGACATGCAAAAATGAAATAGGTGGACTTCAAAATGTTTGCAATTTATTTTATCCCCATTTCTCATTTTAGAGGAATTGGAATTGACTTTCCAAGTCCTATTCAGATGGAAGATTCAAATCCAGGAGGGCAAATGGGAATTTACAAATCCTTAGTTGCTTTTTGTATTTTGAACCCATACTTAGAAGTCTTAAGTTTGTAGTTACAGTCATATTGATTCGATCATGAGATTCATTGTTGTTGGTAAATCATTATTTAGTTATATATATTATATATACTTATATATATACTTATTATATTATATTATATATATGGTTATATATATATATATATATATATAATATTATTGTTAATATGTTATTTATATCTAATGATGATTAACCACAAGAAACATGTCTCTTCCTCTCATAGTTATAAACCATTCAATATGCATTTGATAACCAATCAATTACAATGGCAATCATTAGTACATTTGCAGAGATCTAAGAAGTTAACATGGTATCAGAGCTAAACTGCAAGTTTACTACGAATGAAAACCAAAATTTTCTTGTATTGATAAGAAATTCAAATATATACAGTTGTAGTCAAGTGAGTTATGGAAGCTATTTTCCTGATTGAGATCACATTACCAATATCGATTATGCCCAACCTCCACTCTTGCTGCATCAACGCCCTGATAATACTAAGACCTCTCATCGTTCATCCATAAAAATGAATGGGATCCATCTCAACATTCGATAGCACACAGACAACTTTTTCCTCTACGTTTGTATGATGGGTTCATGAGAGATGACAATTTCCAACGATCTGTGAGGGATGGTCTAGACCTCCATTGACAGATTTTGTGCCTGAGTCATCTATTGTGGCATGCTAGTCATACGTGGTTAAAAAGCCATAGTCAACCGGCGGTATGGTGAGCAGACTAAGCATCGTGATTGAAGGCATTTTTCTGAGAATGTTTTGGATGGAACTCTATTGCTACAGGAGATTATTTCTGAACGATGTTATGTACAGAGTCAACGCTTAGCACTGGACATTAATATTCCATTAATTTTTCATGAGAATTCATATATTCAAGGGTTAAATATTATATGGTATTGGCGGCAGGGTAATTTAATCGAGTGAGCGAACAAAATTGGGCAAATATTTTGAACTTTAGCTCTGCTAAAGTCTCTTTGTTTTTTAATTTAGCCTTCCTATTGGTTTGTATCACCTTAGAGGAAATCTTAGCCAAGGCCCAAGGAAATCAATTCATAAAGATTTCTAATTGGGAATCGTAATTGCACTTGCAACATATAGTGTCGTTTGAGCATGTAGCATATACTTGTCGGTGTTATTTCTAAGTCAAGATAGTTGTGTGGTGAAGGACTTCTATGGTTCTAGTGGGTTTGTGCCTAACTCTATCATTGTCGTAAGGAGCTCAAACCTACATCCACCTTAGACATTCCAATCATGGAATGGGATATGAGAACAAAATCAATAATTTACATAAATAATGGCAGTAATTATAGCAATGAACGAAAACATATTCTGATTACAGTTATATTGAACCGGTCGATGTTGAGATGAATATTGGTGCTCCAGATGAAATGAAAGTGAGAGAAATGGAAGGTATATGACACTAGCAGTGTCTAAATTGAAAGTAAATGTGAATCCCTTGCGACATCACACTACCTATTAAAGAATATTCATTGAGGACCTGCCATGTTGCCATTTGAAGATTGAAAAATCAAATTGAAAGGAGAGTTTAAAATAAATAAATAAAATAGAGAGCAAGCGGAGGACGTAAATGGTGAGAATCTCCATTGCCAGTTCTTCTCTAGTAAGGCCCAGTGTGGTGAGAATATCTATTTTGAACTTCAGAAGATCCATGTTGGAGTTAAGGAAGAAGAGACGTCGGGTTACTCTCCGAGTGCCTACATTGGATAGGGGTAAGCGCAAGACTCAAGTGTCTACCTGTGTGAACTTCATTCATCAGAAAGATGCCTTTATAGCTATGAAAGTGGTGGAGCAATTGATTTTCCAAATGAAAGCTTAGTCCTTATCTGGTGCAAAGTGAATCCCAAGTCTCTGAAGAGTTGTAGTACTTGTCGGGCCCTGTGAAGGAATTTTCGTATTGACCAGGGTTTCTTGATCCTTTTGCGGATTGATGGTAGTTGAGAGTGATAAACCCCACACTCCTTAACTAGGAACTTAGTAAAGTCATTGTTCAAGAGTTGTCTATTATTTTCTTCTTATGAGAAAGATTGGGTTGGAGATGTCCCATGATGCAATGATATTGTAGTATAGAGTAATGGATGTTTAGAGGAAATAAGGCATGGAGATTGTTGTGATACTGAAAATATGAGGGGCAAAACAATGCACTTGGGGAGTGACAATTTCCCTGTGTGTTTGATTGCCCTAAAATGCAAAGGAGATTCAACATAAAACATCATAGACAATGGCTTAAAAGGATCTTGGGACTAGCCAATATAGTGGCGTCCTTGACAAGACTCAATATGACATTGTTTTTAGTGGCTCAAGAAATTGATCTGTGAACTTGACCAAGAAGATGATGTAATTAAAGTCCATAAAAAATTATACCAACTATATGTAAAGTTCACATTGATTAGGAATGGTGAATGCAGCAAATTTTATAGGATTATATCAATGTCTAATGATGAACTCTAGGGTCTATGAGGAAGATTGATCTTCATCAATATTGTGTGGGATGCATATTAAGTTATGTAAGGGATTATAGAAAATCGAGGATTGTAGAAATATGAATTTCAATCTCATTGCTCTATCAATAGAGACCTTAGTATCTAGACATCTAGACTATTGTGGACATAATAATTGAAGTCATCAACACTATCAGGAAACTGGTGATATTCTAAAAAGGAATTTGATATTATCAACTCTATTTCAGAGGATTGAACATATAAATTTACATGATCAAAGGAGCTTAGAGTTGTTGTGAGAAGTTGATGAAATTTTTAAGAGTCCATTTGAACCATCTATTGGTCTCCCTCTGATGAATGGAGCTCGGAGTATGAGTGACTTATTCTTGTGGCACAAGCATTCCTTTTCAAGATATTGGTATAACGTGGATGGGTTTAGACGAATGACAAGACATATCTCCTACTATTGGTAAACTTTATGGATGTTTGAATGAAAGGACCAAATTAGAACTTGAAAGAAGAAAGAAGAAAATTACATCTACAAAGATTTGATGAGATTTTTCTCCAAAATAGTAAGACAAGTATTCTCTCTTGACAATGTAATAAGTGGGAATTTCACATTGTGGTGGGGGGGGGAGTAATAGTCAATGTTCCATTCCCACTTGAACCTTTTGTAGAGGGGACATGTTCCATTCTCAAATAATCTAAGAAGACAATTTCTGAATCTTCATGTGTAGATAAGTATTTTTATCTTTTATATTTATCTACTCATTGTAGTCTCTCTTATTTGTAGTGTTACATCCCAATTTTTGCCCTAAAATTTTTAAGCTAAATATAGTCGTTGAACCAAAATAATTTTTCATGTTCAAGTGAAATTAACTATTGTTTTATCATGGTAGTTATAGCCGTTGCTTTATTTGTTCATGTTCATGTGAAATTGAAGCAGTTATCTTAAGACATTGCATCGATCAAATTACTATATGAAATTAAGTCAGTTAAATTTAGCTGTTGTGTTCATGTGAAATGAAGATAGTTTTTAGCCGTTGTACATTTAGTTAGTATTTATGATAAAATTCCTAATGATATTATCTAACAAATTATGAATCATGAATTGATGTTTTGGCGAGAATGATTGTTTTAAAGGTTGCAAGATAAAGACCGGAGAAAGAGGGGAAGCATTATGAAACGAGGTCATCGGAATGGAATGGTCATAAGATCCAGTCATCAGAAATGACAGGTTTGACCTAAAAATCGCCATGGCAAGTTATTTTGAATTTGACAACAAATTTCTTAGTGGAATCCGCATGAGCTAAAAACTAAAGTTAAAATAAAATAATAATAATATAAATAATAAATATAAACAAAATTCTTACCTTAATTTAATTTATCAAATAATAATAATATCACCTTACATTATTTTATTTGCTTAATTAAAATCATAAATATATAAACACACGATGGCACTTTTACATTAAAAATTATAGGTCAATAATGCCACCTTGTGTGTACATACTTATAACCTTAATAAAGATAATAAAATAATATGAAATGATATTGTTATATGGACCCATTCATCTTTCCACCTCTTTTCAATTCTTTCTTTCTTTTCCAATCTAGAAGTCGAAATGAGTCTAGATTCGAATTAATAAATAAGCTGGCCTTGTCGTCTTTCAGGGACCTTGAGATATCTGTCTCAAACTCTTGTTGCAAATACGTTTATCACCCTGCAAAATCCGTCAACCATCCTGCAAATACGTTTATCACCTGCAAATATCACCCTGTCCAGCCATGATATTATAACCTCTAAGCTCCCACGAAATTATTTTTGCATATCACTGGTCATTGGTTCCAGCGGAAATCTGAAGAGACCACCAAGCAAGATACAGTAACCCGTCTGTATAGCCAAAGCCAAGTAAGGATGTGTTATATTTGTTTTTATCTTCCAACTTTCAATCACATTTTGTCCTTTCTGAGTCGGGTTGATTCAAAACATAAGAGTTACTTGCACAGTATTGAGTCTTGCTATTTACCATACACTCAGATTATTTGAGAATGCCAATAGAACTTGTATACATGGTTGCTAATGAAGTAGTTGGTGTTTATAATAAAAGCCGACTATGGAAGTATTAAAGCTTTTATGTTCTCATCATATTCTTTGTCTATTATTACCGATTGACATCACTTTAAAAATACTTTTGAATATAGACTATACCATTATCAAACCATATATGTCTTAATCTGTAGATTTTGTCTTGAAATGTTCTGTTCTCAAACAAACATACAGTAGTAATGATCAATTCTGAATACCAAGGAATTTCATAGGATGTAAAGTCATAATCTTATAAATAGGTATATGATGTAATGGTTCAGGTACCGAGGAGACACCGATCTGAAGATCTGTTGATGCTGTGAGGTGTAAATGAATCTGATAAAAGAAAAACAAGAATGATATCAGTAATTGATAATACACAAATTAATCTAATGCAAATAGCTCATGTAATTTAACTTTGATAATTAGTTGTCAAGCGGAGTGGTGGAGATCGGGTTATAAAAACCCAACTCTGAAATCTCTGGCTAGGGCAATAATAGGCAGACTTGCCACAACAAAATGATCGTGTTGTTGTCCTAATGCTTCAGTTATTCAATCGAATAGCTGTTGGGACCTCAAACCAGTTGAGTACTCCAATGACTGGATCAATGAATGTCCCAAGCCCGACCTCAGGGTAGGGAGGGCCATTCTATTAATTTAGAACCTGTGGGGATAAGTAAAAAGGTCCACGGTTGGGAGGTTAAGCCTACGATAATGCTTCTCCTCTCACCAAAGTCAGAGCTTGGTCAATTAATTGGAAAAGTCTCTCAAGTAAATCAGTACGTATCTTTGTTTTTAAGTTAGTTTTCTTTATTTTTCAACTGAAAGATTTTTCTTGGAAAAAGATAGATGTTATCATAGAAATCTAATTAGTTTTTTTTTTAATAGCATGTTAGATGCAACTTCTCATTTCAACAATTCAGACTAGGGTTAAATTTCAGCATTTAGATTCAATTTCAATATTAGATTAGATTTATTCTCAAAATTTAGATTAGATTTAAATTCAGTAAATAGAATAGATTTAATTTCAGTTTAACTTCAGTATTTAGTCTAGATTGATCTCAACAGTTAGTCTAGAATTTAGATTCAACTGATTATGTAATCGAACAAATTTCAAACAATGTAAACTCAATAAGTGTTTAAAAAAAAAAAATGAAATGTAAAATCGGATTAGATAAATGATAAAGCAGTTGTAGAAATTCCAGTTGTTACATGTAGTTCTATACATACTATAAGGGTTAGTTGCCTTGATCTTTTCCTTTATGTTTGAGGATGTTTTTATAGGAAAGAAGGTTGGTACTTTACACATGCTACCAAATATTGTGTAGACTCAATCTAATGATAGTAGCTCCAAAGACCCCAAGATGGATGAAGTGAGGCTCTTGAAGCAAACATTGATGATTGAAATTATGAGATCCTTCTACATTAAGAGGGAGTATGACACTTCTTCTGAGGAAACACAGGAGCGTAGAAGATTGATACTCAGAGGGAGTCTAGAATTACATGTGGGTGACTGCATTGATGTTGATGGGCCTACTCGTACATATATCATGAGAAAGCAATGACTTATCATCAGAAAATCAGAAAATTGATATCAAATTCAAAGTGAGTTCAATAGGCATCCTTGGGTGAAGAGAGTTTCTAAGGGAGTAACTAGAGGACCTAACCTCCCAGGATCGATGTTCAGAGGGAGAAATTTTGAGATGCAATCCTTTGTGGATAATATCTTCTCCATGAGGAGAAGTTCTAAGACAAATTCTTTATTATACGCTCTCCTCTATGAGAGAGAAGTATGAGGTGAAAACCCTTTGTTCCACCCTCTAGTAGCAGTTATGCTGGGAAAACCCTCTGACTTGGTTCATAGTGGATATCATGTGAGTACTACATGATGTTGTGATTATGTTATGAAAGGTGACGATCTTTCATTGATGTATATATTTAAAAGGGAGCTATTGGAAGGTGATGATCTTATCAATAGCTGGACCTGTTATTATAACAAACTACATTAAGTTGTCCCGAAGTGCCAGAAGTTATGATAACAAATATAAGGTAACTATTGAAAGGTGACAATCTTATCAATAGTAGACTTATCTCCTAACACCAAAAATGTGTTGGAGCAAGTGTTATCATGGTTATTAGGCCGTATCTTGCCGGACACCATGAAAATTGTTGGTGTCATTGTTATTAGGACGGATTTTGCCAGACACATTGATATCCATCATGGTTAGTAGGTTTGATTTTGCTGGACACCATGATAATTATTGGTGTCATTGTTATTAGGCCGGATTTTGTTGGACACATTGATAGCCATCATGGTTATTAGGCCGGATTTTGCCAGACACCATGAAAATCATTTGTTATGGTTCTTTAGGCTGGATATTGCCGGAAACCATAACTTAAATCTATCATAGACCACACTTAAGGGGGCGTTTAATCTTGTATTATATTTTCTTAAATTCTCTCTTTGCTAAAGAGGAAGTGTTGAGGAATCTAGCTTCATAGTGAATTGAAGTCAATTCCATATGTTAAATATGTTAATATATATGTGTGTTGATGGATTCATGTTGATATCCTTAATATGTCATTCTAGGAATATCTCTTTTTATACTCAAGAGCATAATGTATTATATATCGATCCTCCCTAACTAAGAGGAGTGCTATGTTTATAGTTACAGTTAGATTGATTCAATCATGAGATTCATTGCTGTTGGTAAATCATTATTTAGTTATATATTATATATATACTTATTATATAATTGTATATATTATATATTTAATGATGATTAACCACAAGAAACATGTCTCTTCCTCTCATATTTATAAGTCATTCAATATGCATTTGGAAAACAATCAATTACAATGGCAATCATTAGTACAGTTGCAGAAATCTAAGAAGTTAACAAGAAGATGTCAATTCCAGAATTAAATAATGCCAATTCCTGTTCAAATTAACCAAACAAACGGGCCATTATTAAAGTAATTTATTTCCTTTAGCTAGTTTCTAGTTCTTGTCTTAATTAATGACAAGTACGATGAGTGTAATCAGGAAGCAAACACACTCATCTAGTTATCAGTCACTAATGACATGCTTCTAGAAGTGTCATCTAGCTAGATAACTGCAGACCTTTATACTCATTTGGAGAATCTCCATGAACAATCAAACAAGGGCAAAATATTCTTTTTGAAGAACATGTTTCTCATTATGATAAACGATAAGGTGTCTCTATAGGAGCATCTTATGAATAAGGTGTCTCCATAGGAGCATCTTATGAAGAAGGGTATTCATAATTAGTTGGAAGTGATTAGTCGCAGGATGAAAGAAGAGGACGTGGTCGTTATGACACTGAAAACCCTACCACGATCCATTTGAGCACTTCATCAAACCTCTCAACATTAAATCTGCTAATGTTGATTTAATGTTTGATGAATTGTGCAACAAGCTCTTGCTGTAAGACTGGTGGAAACAATAGTTTGAACCAAAGAAACGTGAATCGGAATCGGATCGGAATCGGCAAGGCCGAATCGAATCGTGAATCGGCAATGAATCGGCGATAAATCGGCAAATTTGAAAAAATCCTTTAAATTTAAAGATTTTAACAATTTAAAACTTATTTCATGCACCCTTTATTGAATATAACTTAAGCACACTATAACATCATCAAATAGAAGTTAAAACTTAACATACATAAACATGGAACATAAAATCCATCACATACGTAACTATGTTATCTAAAATGTAAATTGTAGGCTAGCTGAAGTAAATAGAAATCAAATGATCATAATGATTTAAATCATAGAATGTATGTAAGATGATCCATAAGACATCAAATCATAAATTTATGTAAGAATCTAAGATGAAGATCCATGAAAGTTTGAAACATATGTCTATCAATGATTCAGTATCAATATCTGTAAACAAAATATAAAAACAAGGCTCCAGCTCAAGCCTCAGGCTCATAGTCATCATCATCCTCAACATCATCCGCAAGCTCGGCTACAGCCTCAGCCTCAGCCTCTGAGTATCCAGTCTGCCTAGTAGCAAGGCGTCTAATGTAGGTCCTAGAGGACTGTCGAGCCATATCTCCCGCATATAAGATGGGCTCACGAATGTCGCTAGGGCTTGTGTCTGTGCGTGCACGTGTGCGTCTACCAATGCCTGAAGAACATGCTCTAGCTGCCTCAGCCTCTATATCCACCTGGTCAATCCACGCACGGTCTTCCTCAGTGAAGACTGGATCTACAACCTCTGTGAGCCACTCTGATTCTGGATCAATCTCCTCCAGAATGATCGGAGAGGAGTCAATGCCCAAAATCTGTCTGATCCTAAGACAGAGGTTGTAATGAACGAAGACAAGATCATTCAACCTCTGCACTGTCAACCTGTTTCTCCTCTTCGAGTGGATGTGCTTGAACATGGACCAACTGCGCTCACATCCAGAAGCATTGCTTGGCTGACTCAGAATACGAATGGCAATTTTTTGAAGTTTTGGGGTTGTGGCCCCAAACATTTGCCACCATCTATCTGAAATAAGGGAAAATAAAAATAATTAGTCTCATTTACAAATTACAAATTACAAGTTAACTCTAAAATTACATAATCAACTTTAAGTTTAGAATCTAGATTCATGAACATTGAAATTTTGAATATATTATTTAATTTTTACCTGGCTGTATTGTTTCCCGAGCATCTATGGCTAACCTGCTAGAGAAAAGTGGCCCTTCTTTATTATTGAACTTATCAAGCTCAATAATTGCAGCACTGCTATCCTCATCAGTACTCAACCTCTGGATCACTGTATATAATCCGGTGAGAACCTCCTCATCCGCCTTGAAGTTAGGACGGAAACGAAATGCCGAATTCAAAAAGTTAGCTGCTGCATGGATGGGTCTGTGGAGCTGATTCTGCCATCTCCTATCAATGATGTCCCAAATAGGGGCATACTTCTCCTGCACTCCTGCATACTAAGCTCTAATGGCCTCCTTGGCCCTATCCATGCCCTCATATATGTAGCCCATAGAGGGCTTCTCCCCATCAGCAGTTCGTAGGAGAGATACAAGGGGCTCAGTGGCCTACATATAAAGTAAAACAAAAATTTGAGTCAAAACTTAAACATAGAATAATTCAATAATATAACTTAAGGTAAAACTAAATCATTAAACAATTAGCATAGTAAACTGTAAAATATTAAATGTTAAATTGCAATAAAATTACCTTAAGGATTTCTCTAGCAGGTTTCCAAAAACTATCATCATCAAATATGCAATCCACCACATCTATCCCTGCAGTGGTCGTAGCATAGGAAGATGAAATCCACTCCCGCCCAACAAACATGCTCCTCAAATCATCCCTTGATGTCAACAAGGATTGCAAGGTGATGAAATTCGAGGCAAACCTCGTGATCCCTGGACGAGCTAACTCTTTGTCTCCTGTGTACTTCCTCATTGTGCTAAGGACAAATGAATGATTATAAATAAACTTGCATATGTTTTTTGCCCTTTCCACACATGACTTGACCCACTCAAGTTTGCCAATTTCTTCCAACATGAGGTCAAGGCAGTGTGCTGCACAAGGGGACCAAAATATGGTGGGGTGCCTCTCCATCAAAAGTTTGCCTACAACAATTTTAAGATAATTAAAAATTCAAATTTCAAACATGTTAGAACTTAGGAAACTTAGAAATTCTAAGTTAGAATTAGAAAAAGTTCAAAATTCAAATAAATTTATTTTCAAAACTTAAAAAGTTAAAAGTTTACCTGCAGCAACATAACTTGCTGCATTATCCGTCACCACTTGCACCACATGTTGTTCCCCCACCTCTGCTATAACTTCCTCAATAACCTCACATAAGTATGTGGCGTTTTTTACATGAGCAGAAGCATCAATGGATTTGAGGAACATGGTATATCCTACAAGTAACAAACAACGAATTATAATTACTATTAGCAATCAACAAATCAAAATTTGAAATAGTCAATCACGATTCAAAATTATGTATGTAGGAAAGTAGAATGATCAATCACCTCCACATGATACAAGAAAATTGAGGAGTGTTCTTCCCCTCCTATCTGTCCAACCATCAGTCATGATGGTGCAACCCTTTTCGATCCACTCCTTTCGGTTGTCCTCAAGCTCATGCCTCATATCCTCAACCATTTCCTCCAGGAGGTATCCACTCAACTCAGCCTCAGTTGGGGCTTTAAACCTCGGACCACAAATGGTAACTGCATCTATCATGTTCTGCCAATAAGGAGTCCTGTCACAAATAGATAATGATATTGATTAGAAATTTAGATGTCAAAAACTAAAATCATAAAATAAGTAGATATAATTAAAGTTTTACTTTTACTTTTAACTTTAACTTTGAAGATAACAAAGAAAAAAGAATCAATTACCTGGCTGCAATAAATGGAATGTTGCAAAAGTACCAGAATTTGCAAATCTCTTTTCTGGCAGCATCATGAATCTCCTTGTTCAAACCCATGCCCTCAAGCGTGGGTTGGGAGCCAGGAGTAGTGCGGGGCACAAAGTAACTATCTATTCTGTTTTTCTGCACTCTAGGCCGCAATAGGTTGGTGTTGGACTCTGTCTCAGTATGAGACCGACTACCACTAACACTCGCATGAGCACTAGCACTAGGATGAAAAGGAGGCCTAGAAGAACCCTCTCCAACACAACCTACGGATGCGGAAGCTGATGCAGATGCACTTGCAGTTGTAGATGCGGTTGCGGATGTGGGAGCACGGGAGCTAATACCTCTTAACCCTTCAAGTTGCATTTTCTTAGTCAACTTGTCTTGTTCAATTTTTTCTAATGCCACTAAACAAGAGCGTTTTGCCTCAGCGGTTTGATGAGTGCAAACTGTGACATCATGGCCAGGTATGCCAGCAATGTGGTATTTCAATCTATAGATACCTCCCGAATTTATTTTTTCTTTGCAAAATATACATTTTGTTTGATATTTGGTTCTCCCAGGAAACTCTTCATTATATTTCCAGCATTCATCTTTTTTACCCATTGTGGAAATTGGAAAATGAAAGCAAAGGGCTGCTGCAATAAAAAAATTCATGTAAAAAATCAAAGTTTGCAACTAATAAACAAAAACTACAAAACAACAAACCCTAGTTTGCAATTTAGTAAAAATAAAAAACATTCAAGATTTGCAAATGAACACTAAAAAAATTTAACAAAAAATGCATACTACACTAACATGCAAAAAAAAAACCAACACTTACCTCTTGCAAACGAGTTGAGGAGTGTTGATATTGACTCCTTAATGCTCCCAATGCAATTTATGGCCTCCCCAGATGGACTTCTGATCTCTTTGGTGCTCTTCCTTCTTGCCGGTTGGAAACCTATGGATTCTCTTTTCTCTTCTTCTCTCTCACTCTTCCTCTCTTCTACTCATACTAGGCAAATAGAAGGCTCTTTAGGGTTATAACAAAGAGGAAAGTCAACTTAGAAAGCAAATAAAACATGTGTCTTTTTTTTAAAATTGAACTTTCTATCCTTGCTACCGCGGCTGACATCTGGAGATTCACGATGGCGATTTTGGCGATTTTTGCCATGAATCGCCGATTTTGGCGATTCAAGCGATTCACAGGAAAAAATCGCCACTAGCGATTTCCGATTCCAAAAAAATCGTGAGCCATGAATCTTATCACGATTTTGGCGATTTCATGGCGATTTTTGGAACTATGGTTTGAACTATGGGAACAACCGTACACCTACTGTGGAATAGACCTTTATTACCAAAGCCAATGAGAAAGGCAAAAGAAAGTTTATTCAACAAAGGGACAAAGCAAATGTGAGGAGAGTTCTGAGAAGGTCATCAAATGTTTTTACAATGGAAAACTTGGTCATATTAAGAATCAACGTACATAATTTTTTGCTGATAAAAACTACAACAAGTGAGTGTCTTAACAAGAGATCCATGTTATAGAGCATCCGGAAATAAAGGAATTTGCCTTTTATTTATTTATGGCCAAAAGACATACATACTATGTCAAAACATCTTCTTGGTACATTTATTCTAGAGCTTCTGGTACACCATGCTCTTATTCAATGATCTTTGGCACAGGTGAAGAGCATACAAATTTTGGCAAGGTAATGTCTAGATTACATCTATTGAATGAATCTCATATTTCTCAATCTATACTTTGTTCCAGGCACAAAGCTCAATCTGCTTTCAGTGAGTTAGATTATGTATAGTTGTCTGAATGTGGATGTCGTCTTCAGTATACAAGTGTTATATTGTTGACAAAGAGTGAACGACTACAAATGTTGTTGGCCTCGAATGCCATGGAATTGTTTGCCTTATTAATACTGGAGAGTCTGAAGATATTGCAATGGCTACAAAGGGTTCATCTATTATCTCTCTTTGGAACTAGTGAATATAGTCACCTCAACATATTCTATGTCTCTCAGTTGGCTTGAGAAAATGTGGTGAATGACTTACCCAAGCTTGTGTCCCAAACATATGGCATTTGTTGAGCTTGCTAGATAGGGAAGCAACATCACATTCCCTTTTCAGACGAAGACTCGTGGAGAGCATCCAAAGTCTTATAGCTAGTTCATGTAGATGTTTGTAGACCAATGAATATTGCATCAATTACTGGTGCTAGGTATTTTCTTCAATTTGTAGATGATTTGAGTAATAAAATGTGGTTATTTTTAAAAAAGGAAAAGCAAGATGTATTTAATGAAGTTTTGCAATGGAAAGCATTATTTAAAAAAGAGTTAGGATGTTAGATCATTACTCATAGGTCAGATTATATGGATGGTGGAAGGGTGTCCTTGAAATGGTGGAGTCTACGTTCAAGCACATTTAAGACCTGGCTAAGGATTATTTCCCTCTCACACATTCCATGATTTATTCTAAGTAGTGCCCGGGCATGATTTGGGGGTTGTGGCAGACAAATTTCTTTTACAATGTTACCTCATTGTTGGCAATATATGCTTCCAACTTACTCTAGTCTTCAATATGAACAATTCTCTATTCACAATTTCTTAACCTCATCTATTTTGCACATGGGTACTCTTTGGACTCCGTCATTGGACAAGTTATATTGCAAAACTCCTTGATTTTATCAAATTCATGCCTTGAGCATATTTGTAACTTCTTTGTGGGTCTCAAAGGAGTTTCCGATGCACTACAACTCCATAGAATGCACTACATGTAGTGCAAATTCATTCTTCATCTGCAATAGATTTTGTGATTTCTATGAGTACATTCTATATGCGAAGTCCTCCTTGACATATACTACTTTTCGTGCATGAATTGTGTCTTGAATGCTTTGTCAAGGAATTTTGAAAAGTCTACTATTGATGTTCTTGAATTTCTGTCATCCTTAATTAACCATTCTCTCTGGTTCTGACACAAACTCATCAATAGAACCATCAACAACTAGATACTTAAAGTAGGAGAGATTGTCAGGCTCATCTAAATATTCAACTTTGAGATCAGAAATGGCAATCTGCAGATTTGGAGACTTGTTGACCATATACATTCCTTTGATAGGTTTCAAATTTGTCTTATAGGAGTTACTCATTTTCTAATCTTCCTCGATTTGTGATGGTGCCTTCATCTTCTCTACAAGCTTGAACAATCATGAACAAAGATGATTAAGTCCATGTCCTAATATAGATATGCATGATAGAAATATAATGTTAGTCATATGATAAAGGATCATAGAGGGTGCTTAAATGGAGGCCCTAATTTGAAAAAAATAGGGCTCCATTAGGGGGATTCTATTCAAATGAATTCTCCAACTTCTTTGTTAAAACGGTATTAAGCTTCAACTTACGACACCCTACAAAGCAAAATCATGTTGTTGAGAGGAGGAAGCATACTATTACGAAAATTGCTTGGTTTGTGTTGGAGCATAGGCTAAGAAGTTTTGGGTAGAGGTAGAGTATACTGGAGTGTACCTTATGAATTGCTTTTCCACACAACCTATCAAGAAGAAGTCCCTAGAGCTGGCCTGGTCTAGAAGGAGGCCAAATATTTGTCACGTGAAGGTTTTTGTGCAACAATTTATTCTTGGAATCTAAATGAAAAGAGGACTAAATTGGATTCTAAAAGTTAGAAGTAGATGCTTATAGGATACAATGCAATCATTAAGCCTATTAGTTGATTGATGTGGACATTGGTCATCTCACATTCAATAGAGATGTGGTTTTTGATGAAGACGGTGGGCCCTTTATGCTTTCTTTTCCTATCTAGCATCCTTCACATCATTCTATGAAGAAAATAAATTTGGGTGTTAAGCTTCCATTTTCTTCACTTAAAGAGAGGGATTCTAAAGATTTTGAACATGAATTGGTGGGATTTCCTAGGCATGACATAGTACCACCAAATTTCCCTCAAGATAAACTATATCAGCATCCAGATGATATTATTCTAGGGAGTCAAGGTCATGATGTTCATCGGAAGAACATGGTTTTACTCTTCGACCTAAGTGGTGGAAAAGCTTATCGGTGTTGTTTAGGATGATGATCTTGTTGAGGGTAGATCATCTAAAGCCAAGAGCAAGAAGAATATAATCAATTTTGCACAAGTCTTACGACCAACATTCAGTGTGTCTATGAGCCGTATACTTGTTTTTATACTTGTTCAAAGGAAAAGGAATACCTGAATGAGCACAGAGAATGAAAGTTGAGTATCAGAGTCTTCTAAAGAACAACGCATTGGTTCTGTTAGGTCTTCTATCAAGGAAGAAACGCATTGGCTGCAAATTGGTCTATAAAGTGAAGTGCAAAGTTGATGGAACTCTTAATAAGTACAAAGTGCACTTAGTGGCTAAGTGCTTCTTGTAGAATTACGGTGTTGACTATGAGGAAACCTTTGCTCCTACTACAAAGAGGAGCATCATCCAATTGGTTTCCATTGCAACACCATGCGGTTGGAATGTCCATCAAATGGATGTGAAGGGTGCCTTACTTAGTGGAGATTTAGGGGAAGAATTATATATGTTAGAACCTCCTCATTTCAAAGTTGTAGGTAAAGAACACTAGGTATATAGACCCCTCAAGACTCTTTATAGCCTTAAGTAGGCCACCAGGTCTTGGTACATCAAAACTCATACCTATTTGGTTGCATAGGGTTTTTAACGAATTCCTTCAGATCCTAATTTGTATTTCAAAAGTATTGGTAGTGACAACATTTTCTTGGTCATCTATGTTGATGACATTATCATTATTAGTAGTGAGACAGTTGCTTGAGTAGATCAAGTTGAATTTATGTGAAGCATTTGATATGACTGATTTGGGACTTCTGCATTATTGTGTCAATGTAGAGTTTTGGTAGATAGTTGACAAATTTTCATTTCTAAGTTGAAGTATGCTAAGGAGTTTGCTCTTTAAGTCTAGGATTGTTTATTTAAAGCCTTCATCTACATCTATGGAGAAAGGGCTGAAACTAATAGCCAAATTAGATTTACTAGTGGTGAGTGAGTCATCTTTTCGGCAACTAGCGGGCAACCTAATCTATCTTACAATTACTAGACATGATGTAAGTTGTGCTGTGAGGTACATATCTCATTTCATGACAACCCCTAAGGCCAAACATTGGGTTGTAAAGAAACCTATACTGAAATATGTGAATGGACACTAGACTTTGACATTTTGTAGAACAAAAGCGAAGATTTTTGGCTGATTGGTTTTACAAACTCGAATTGGACAAGTTTTGTTGATGACAGGAAGTCTACTTCAGGGTATGTCTTCAATCTTGGTATAGGTGTTGTCTCATTGATTGCTAAGAAGCAGTAGGCAGTAGCTGTTTCATCATATAACTAGAATACTGACGAGCTATTAAATCAACATGTGAGGTAGTAAGGCTACAAAGGATGCTTTGTGATACTAAAATGTCTCAAGAAGTGCCTTCGCCCTTGTTTTGTGACAATCAAGGGGTGCTAAAATTTGCTAAGAATCTAATCTTCCACAAGTGAACCAAACATCAATTTCATACATGGATTAATGAAGGAACTCTAATAAAAAAAGTAAGGAAACCTTTGATAGCGAAACATAGAGTTGTGCAGGTTTTAAGAAGCAATAATTAATGTGACACGAGGATGCCTCTCTCCTATTGAACCCTGATACCATTTAAGGAAAGGGAAGTAGAGAATGTTGTGGAAATAAAAGTAGATGTAGAACATAATTGAATCGGAAGGAAGTAAGAAAATTTGGCATTGCTAATTATTGGTACACATCAGATTCGAACGTATATTGTGTTCTTTGGTACGAGTTCCTTATACATGGCATGATAAGTACCATTTATATCTACACAAGGGTAACTAACAATGCATAATTGTCACCTTTTTGTAGCATAGCATAATAAGTTTTATATATACCTTCTAATTACTAATTAGGATATGCTGTTGATAATTGATTATTACATATAGATACTACATGCATAATATTGAATTATGCAAGAAGTGACTTTTCAGGAGAACAAGTCAAAACATGTATATTTAGCAAGTTTATTGCAGCCATTATCGATCCCTGAGCATAAATGAGAGAATATCTTCATGGATATCACCAGAAGACTTTTGAAGGTGCAGGGTAAGGACAATGTTTTCGTGTTGGTGGATAGATTGACAAAGTATGCTCATTTCTTTGCTGTACAATTGCTGGCAACACTGTTCTTTAAGGAGATTTTCAGATTACATGGCCTACCCAAGACCATTGTCAGCGACATGGATAGTAAGTTTCTTAGCATATTTTGGCAGGTGTTATTCAGACTTGTTGGGACACAGTTGACGCCTAGCACTAGTTAGCATCCTTAGACAAATGGGAAGATGAAGATAGTGAATAACTAGATTGAAGGGTACCTCCACAACTATGTTTTTGGGCAGCAACACGCTTGGCTCAAATGGCTTTACTTGGGTGAGTACTGTTGCACTTTGATTTATCACATGTCGATTGACATGTCTTCTTTTAGGGCACTTTATGGCTATAAACCATAGTTCAAAATATCTGCGAAATATTGCAAAAATCGCGATATATTGCGAGCTAACCCTGGAAACGAAATAAACGCACCATATATTGGTGCCGGATAATGAAAAAAACTCGCTGCGGTTTATGGAGTTGAAACACCGCTAAAATAAAAAAACCGGCAAAACAATTCGTCGATTGTGTGGTCAACATGAAAATGAGTTAGGTTGAAGTTTTTGGTATTTTAATTTAGACTTTTCGTTTCTACTTTTCACCTTTATTCCAACTGCGACGGACTACATTTAGGAGTAGCTTTCATTCACCGACTACGACTGCATGCTTGAACATCAACAAACTTCTGCACAAGCACAAACATCGAGCATCGTACAGTCTGCATTTGGATTTAAATAGTCGGCTGACTCGGCTCTGTCCAAGCGTCGACTTCCAGTTCTAGCTTGTAGGTAAGCTTATTTTATTTTATAAAAGTTTGTAAATTTTGATATGATTCAATTTAATTAATAGATTTTTACACTTGTTCAAATTTAATTTCTTTTGTTTTGTGAAAATTTAACATTTAAATTTTAAAATACTATAATACATTAATACTAATTCTTAAAAAAAATTAAATTTAAATTTAAAATATTTAAATTATATTAAATGTAAAGTTGTTTAAGACTTTGAGTTTTAAATATAATAAGTATAAAATATTTAATATAAATTTAAAATATAGTAAACTTAAAGTAATTTTAATTTTAATTTACTGTATTTTAAATACACAATAACACTATTTTATTTTCATTATTAGAAACTGTTATTAGCTTATAATAACAATATTTTTTTATAATTTAATAATAGTATTTTAACAAATCTAAATATTAGATTGTTACTCATTAGATGCTTTCTAATTTATAAATTGTTTTTTTTTGTTAGGTTCTAAGTTTTCTTATTTCTTCACAAGATGGTTGGTGGATTCTTTATGGAAACATGGGATCCCAAGGATAAGTAATTGACACGTCGAATGTATCGAGAGTAAAGGATCCTTTATGGAAACATGGGATCCTCTTGCTAAGAATTACCTTTTAACTAAAAACTTTGAATGATATATGGTGGATATCTCAAATTATTATATATTTTAAGAAAGTTTATATTTTCAAATGTTCGATAAAAATGCCAATTTTTTCGTCCAGTTTTTGCCGATTCCGAGTTTTTCAAATTTTTTGGGCCAGCCGAGATATTGCCGATACTGAATTTTTAAACTATGCTATAAACCATTATCTTTCATAGATTTAGCTTTGGCTGATAGCTGCACACCATTGGCTAAAGATTGGTTACAAGAACAACAAGATATTCTTGCAACTTTTAAGGAGAATACGCAACAGGCCCAAAATCAACAAAATATTTATGCTGTTGGGGACATTGATTTCTTATGCCTTCAGCCCTACAGGCAGAGTTCATTGATGAAAAGTGGTTTAGAAAAGCTTAAGCCAAGAGTCTACGACTCCTACTGAGTAATGAGAAGGATCGGGGAAGTGGCCAATGAGATGGAGTTACTGGAGGGCAGCGGGATTCATAATGTCTTCCAAGTTTCTTGCCTCAAGAAGGCACTAGGTCAGCACACAGTGAGCTCTCCCAGATTTCCCCCTATTGATGAAGAAGGAAAACTTTAGTTAGTGCCCATGGAAGTATTGGAATCAAGGGAGAAGCCGCTAAGGAACAGATCTATTAATAGATATCTAGTACGTTGGAAGGACTTGCCCATTGAGGATGCAACTTGGGAAGGATAACAAATGCTACCAACATCCAGTGCTCAAATTTCTTGAGGGCATGCAATCCCGAGAAGGGAGGACTGTTATGTCCCTTTGCATTGCATAATAGTCAACACCCATACTTGACCCCTTAGCCTATCGGGATGCACAAAGGGAATAGGCTTTCTTTTGATTAAAGGGATGTTAGAGTCAATTGAGGAATTAATTCATTGTGTTGGTGGTGGCTTCCTATTGTTGTCATGGCCTAATATTCGCTCTCAATCGTCCATGAGTTCTTGAGAGGTGGTGAATCTAACATGAACACTCAACATATGTGGCGCCATGTTGGACTAGGGGTTGTGGCTGTTACCTGGTCAACGTACTATGACTTGTGTTTGGAGTCCAAATGCTCCTGCAGGCCTATCTATGCCTTGTCAGTGCCGTTACACCTTAACCTATCTTTCTGCTTGTTAACGGGAATAGTAGAGTCCGGGAATTCTTATAGGAAGAAGTTGGGAAAGGACGGTTATGCAAAAGAAATTGATTCTAGGAGTTTGCAATAAACTGAGACGTAATCACCTTTGTTAGTGCAGGACAAAAATCGTGTAGGATGTTTTGACGTAGCCCCAAACTCTCTTAATCTGATCTTTAGTAGTATTATTGGCGGACTATTCCGGTTTGATGTTTGCATGGTGACAAGGAGATTTTGTGTGGTATAGCAGTTTGCAAGAGAACGGTGTGCAAGTTGATGGGCACTATACAGAGTGACTACACTAGTGTTTTGGAGGGCGGAGGACTGGTTACAAGCAAGCCGTGAGGTACTTGACTGTGTGACATTTTATTAGGTGAAGGTGTTGCCAGCATAAGGAATCTGGCTTGTGGGGTAGGATCAATTATTTGGGATACACGATCGATTCCTCTGGACGCAGCTAGTCCCTATTTAACAATAACCATGGGACAGGATGGTGGGAAGCAGCAAGGATCAGTACCTCTGTTCCTATATGCTTGAGTGGTTGGGTCTGCCACCACAGAGATATTCTTTGCCTAAGAAACCATTACATTTACACATTCTGTGTAAAGGTGGTCGGAACGAGTCTATCCATATTGGAACGACCTTCTGTGTTGTTGTATACAGTGGGTTGACTGTGCTTTCAATAATGGCATCAGCATTGGTTGGACAGTGAACTCTTTCTACAGGTGCCCTCTTTAGATTCTTCAAATTATTATCTGCATCTTACCGTATTGAACTAAGCCTTGTATTCAGCAGTGAATCAAAGTTAGAGTTTGTTGAAATCCGAGTACTGAGTAATTTATTTAATAAATGCATGATATTCATTCCATTTGGAAGTCTATAGTTTCATGTTTAAGCTGCTTATATGCCTGTTAGCTCTTATCCATAATGGAGGCAAAACAGACCTTCACAGGTTTAGCTGACAGTAAATGCAACTAATCACATCAGACACTGGCATGAATTACAAGGCAGAGAAATTCTCTATCAGGGAAAAATCACACACACATCTTAATATTTCAAGATCTCAAATTAAGAGGATATCACATTCCAGAATAATGTTGGAATTGAATTACATAGGAAATAGAAAATGAAAGATTTACACCCATATACCTGATTTTCCTTAAAGAAGCATATGAGTATTGATGCACGTTCATCTGTGAATGTGTATCTATGTCTACACACACATGCATACAGGTTCATGAGTACATTTAGAGACAGACTGAAGCAAAGATAACTGCATAGCTGCAGAAAGCACAATCTAATTGTGGTAAATCGCTGCATGGGCAGGTTCATGATTTACAAAACAGAGCCAACGCTCTTTGAGTGTGAAACTTGTGATTAAGTCTGGAGAATATCATAGGTCATGATTCAGCCAGACAAATTATCACGAATTTTTAGTCAAAATTTAGGGTTTTTGGATTTTTTCAAATTTTATGGTGATTTTTCTTGAGTAATTGAAAAAAATAATTATCTTTTGCTTTTATGTGTATTCCTAGGTTAGCCTTAGTGTTAGGGCATATCATATATATGAAATATATCAAATAAATAATGCTCACTTTTCTTCAGATGTACCATAGTTGACAGAATTATCAAAATTAGTTAATTTCTGTTTTCACAATTGGTACATTGGTCTGTACCTTTTGAGCTTTCTGGATTCAAACCTTGGTAATTTAATTCTATTTATATTTTATGATACTTTGCCAACACTGTGTAAATAGAATGTTACTATGTTTTTATTAACATTTTCTTATTGTTTACAGTTTAACAGAGGCACAAGTGCTATGCAACGATATGTAGCTTCACGACCAATGTTCATAGATGTTGATATCATGAATGCAGATGCAAGAATGGTTCTGGGAGACCAGGGGCTGCAGTCAGGCCCTAACAATGTAGCACGTGGCCTTTCAGCATTGTACAAAGAGATCATAGGTGCTACATATGTTTCACGATTCTGTAAAAAGATGATTTTAGGATTTGATGTTTTTGTTCTCTTCAAAACTTCAAGTTTTTAGTGTGAGTAGATTTGTATGGGTTTTCACTCTTCTGTGTTTTCACTCAAAGAAACTGTCCGAAAAGAAGCTGCTACAATCACAGCTGTTTTTCCTTCTCCGGATGCAGTTATGTCAATCCTTGTGCAGGTTCGTGGAATGTGTAGCTGTATTTTTATTATTATTGTTGTTTCTTGAATTTGTTAAATAGCGAACATCATTAATTATTGATTAAACAGTCTCTTGTTTTTTTATACCCTTACTCTTTTACTTGGAAGATTCTAAGCTGTATTTGGAGACCAATTACATATTCCAACAGAATGCCTGATGTATGTCGATACATTATTTTCTGGTTTTGCAGCGTGTTTTGGAGCAGAGGGTTTCTGCAGTGTTGGATAAATTTTTGCCAAAGCCATCACTTGGAAACCCACCTCCTATGGAAGAAGGAGGTCTTTTACTGGTAAAGCCATATCATTCCTCCTAAAATGATTCAGAATGAGATGTTTTGATTGTTTTCTAAGTTGTTGAACATCCTGTGTTGGTTTATTCTGCAGTATCTAAGAATTCTAGCAGTGGCATATGAGAAAACACGAGAATTGGCTAAAGAACTGCGGGCCTTGGGATGTGGTGACTTAGATGTTGAGGGTGAGTAAAAAAGGACATGGTAAATGTGCCTGTTAAAAGAGCTTGATCTGTGTGCAGGAATGTGAATTTTGCTTCTTACAAAGTACAATGGTGTTGAATATGCAAACATAGCAAAAATTTAAACGATTTCCCCACCTCGGGTTGTTCTACATCATGAACTATATGCTAGTTTGCTTAATCCTTTGGACAAACACTATTTGAGGAATGAGTACGTATATTACTGTTCACAAATAGAGAAAACATTTTATCAGGATATGATTGTACATTCATACAACAAAATAGTATGAGGGTAAGAGGATGCCATATTTGGAAAATTAAGTAAACACCCACACATTTGCATGCCAATTGATTTTAGAATACTGATGTTTTAATAGTGTGTTTTAGGCTAGGGTCCTATTAGAATAATATTGCATTATATACCTTATAATGGCCTTTAAAGTCATTTAATGTATCTGGTCACTTAATGTATCTAGTCAGTTCGATAGTTTAAGATATTTCTATTTTCCCTCTCAGTTAACGATCGTTTCTTTTAGAAACTGTCTTTGTGTTCCCTTATTTAAGGAGCCTTCATCTACTTTTTAATTACTTATTGAGCATCAATTGATTGCCATTTCATGGTATGAGAGCCCATAGGTTAGTTTCATAGTTTCTTACCTCAAATTAAATTCAAGAAGTTTTAAACAATTTTTATGACATTGTGTGGAGTCTGAGAAATCTTCAAGAATTGTTTAGTGCTTTTCCAATTTTTTTATAAAAATAAAAGGTTATCAAAATGGGGTTTTTTGAAATTGCAAAGCTCTGTAGATTTCAAATGTTTTCTTTGCTGATTTTGAAAATGTATCTACAAATCACAAGGGTTTTTAGTCTTAGAGCTGCATTTTTTGGAGATTTTGTTTGTTGTGTTTGAACTTTGAAGGTTTCTACAGTTGCTCATTGATGAAGGCTTTGATTGATTTTGACCGCAAAATCATATACTGTGCAATTTATATTGGTTGCTCATTGAAGGTTTTTGAGAAGCTAAAATTGATTTCCATGTCCAAGGAAAATGAGAGGGATGACGTCATTGACCAATGTCATATTGTAAATCAAACAATGCTTTAACGACAAGAACTACAATACATGGAAACAAAGTATGCTCTTGATTTTGGAATATTGATGCTTAGACCTGGTTGTTTAGGGTTGCCCTACAGTAGTGGGAAAAGACTAGGGCAAGTATGATGAGTGTAATCATGAAGATGTTTCATAGTTCCATAGCTCAAATTTAATTCAAGAAGTTTTTAACAATTTGTATGACAAATTGTGTAAATCCTAGAAATCTTCTAGAATATTTTAGTGCTTTTCCAAATTTTTAATAAAAATAGAAGGTTTTAAAACAATGAGGTTTTTTGAAACTGCAAATCTCTGTAGATTTCAAATCTTTCCTTCGCTGATATTGAAAATGTTTCTACAAAGTGTGAGGGTTTTTAGTCTTAGAACTGCATTTTTTGGAGGTCTTGTTTGTTGTGTTTGAGGGTTCTGTGTTTTCTCATGGATGAAAGCTTTGATTGATTTTGACTGCAAAATCATATTTTGTGCAATTTATATTGGTTGCTTGTTGAAGGTTTTTGAGAAGCTAATATGGGTTTGATGACCGCCATGATCTCCTTCCAATATGGTGATTTCACCAAGTTGAAAGGAAGAACATTGACATATAGGCAACATCCAATGTTTGAATCTTGATCAACAAGCTCTCTTGCCTCCATTTTATATGCTGTCTTTTGCGGCGAGTCATTTGTACTTCTTTCTCTGCCACTTTTGGTACAGGCAAGTATGGATGCTTGGAGGATACAACTGTCTCAGTGGGTAACTGCATTTTTTTCTTTTCGGATGGACCAGTGCAAGAAGTTTGTTTTGATCTTTAACCAATCTATCAACCTCTTCTTGTTCTTTTACAAATCCTGCTATTTGTGCAAGAGTTATCCCCTTCTTATCTTTGCGGTTGCACATTTCCATCCCTTTACCAGAAGGGCCTATGAAGTGAAGTTTAATTGGAGAATATGAGCTATTAAATGGTTTACCATCACAGTAACTATACATCCAAATATATGACCCACCTTCGACAACTTGCGATATTCTTGTGGCATGTCTCCACAAAGAAGATCCTACATCAATTTTGAATTTATTGGCTCCTTACCTGCCCACTAAACATTCACTACCAATCATTAAGAAATTAAAAAAATTTAAGCAAGAAAGAAAACTAAAATGTTCAAGCATGCAAGTGCAAAATAAGATACAAAAACATTAAAGTGGTGAGCTAAATTCGCTTCTTTATTTCTTAAAAAACTAGAAAATAAATCGAAAATTTTCTTACCAAATTTGATTAAATTCATCAAAATCTTAAAAAAGTCTTTGAAATATTCAGGAATGGGATCAAATGCTTACCTTAGATGCTTAGATCTCCTTTGTGGAAGCTATTTGACACCCCATGAATGATCCTCTTCAAAAATAATCACATACCCTTCAAAATGCCAAATTGGAGATGAATTGAGAGGCAAAAAACAATGAATGACTCCTATTATGGCTGTTTTAGGGTCTAGTTGTAAACTAATAATAAAAAAACTATGTTCCATGGAGTTTCAGCCCAAGGTCATTTTAGGGGATGGGGATGTGTTTCCGGTGCAAGAATGGGTTAAAGCCAAAATTTAGGGAACATGACGTCAGGGGATGACTACTAAAATTATAGGAGAATTTATATATATAGAGAGAGAATTCAAATATGCATATCGTGACATTGATAAACCATTCACCATAGACATTTTAGAAGCTCAATACATGGCAAATTAACAAAATTCAAATACTTTCATCATAAAAATATGACATACATATAGCAAAAATGCCTAAAGGCCACACGTTTCATGCATGAAATGATATAAAATATTGAAATGTAAACAATGGACATTCTACTATAAGTAAAATACTAAACAATAAACAATAACATAGAAGTCGAACTCCATAATCATCTGTTTATAATAGTATTAAAATGTAAATACTATAACTAAACTACTAAATAGTAAACATATAAGTTCAGAATAATACATGGCTGTCCATAATCAATAGATGGTATGTGTACGAGTCTAAATCAAGTAAATAAACTGTAAATTTGATGCCATAATCTCCTTTCAACTACTTCTCACTCATTGACCATCTACTAGCTACTGTTTCTCTTGCTTGCTCTTCTCTTTTGTGAATGTGAAAATGAATTTCTTTTTCTTTTTCTGGTTATTTTATGCTTAGGTCAGGTTTTAGTATTGTTAAATGTGGTTTGGGTGTCTTTGGGGACTAGCAAACCTTTTTTTTCAAATTTAAATGTCTTGTTTTTTTTACACTGATAGTCTAAAAATGGCTTGAGCCATAGGGGACAAATAGAAGTCATCGGGATGGCTAGGGGACTTCTATCTATCCCCTAGCTGTACCCCCCTACCTTGCTGTCTCCAAAGTGTTGTTTCCGAAATATCCCTTTTTTCGAAATAAAAAACGAATGTGGGGATGGGAAATTCCCGTTCCTACCTCCTCATATTGTTCTTGGGATGAGTGTAGGAAATTTGGTAGGGGACATGTCCTCGTGGAGCATAGTAAAAAAATACTTTTTGCACATATTTTAAGCTATTTTACGCTAGGGTTCCGAGAGAACGGGATAGGGAAACGTGTTTCCTGGATTTTTTTTCTCGAAGTAGGATATGACAGGGGACGACAATGGGAACAGCTATATAAAAAATAGGATTCTTTTACAAATATATAGGGAAATTTTAAATATCCATATGAAAACATGGATAAAGCATGCTTATATGAATTATAGAACCTTAACATACAGTGTTTGTGTTAAATAATTTAACTTTAGAGTTCACATGAGAGTGGAAGTCAAACAAATTATTAAAGCTGAAGCATTAACTTTATGGGACAGCCAAAGGAAAGGTTCACTTAAAAAAGTTATTTTAATTTTCTGCCGGGTCAGTGCGTGGATGCCTTTGAATGCTCTCACATGCACACAAAATGCCACATGGAGCATAATGTCTCCCTGTTGATGGTTGTTGATGTGTAGGGATGCACATCACAAAGCATACACAGGGAGATGCTACGCTCCTTGTGAGTTTCGACATGCATCCGTGTTTGCATCTACTTGGGGAAGCATCCTCTTCTGCATGAGGGCATACACCAAGTGCACCCATCAACTAGGGCAGATAAGTCGGCGAGCTTTGTATCTATGGGTGGTGGCGAGTACAAACATGGTATGTTGTAATCATGAGGTGATGCTGTATAACAAAGATGTGCTGCAAACATTAAGTATGGCTGTGCAATGTAGCGATGAAATATGAAGAATTTTTATATGGTGCAAATATGAATTGAAGCATATAAATGCAATCATGAATCATCACTACCTGATGTAAATGTGAAAGGTGGGATACATGATGATGTGTGGACTCAACCGATCATCATTCCACCAGTCCTTCATGAACTCAGCCTGCTATGGTGCTCTTTAAGAGCGATTGCTGTAAAGATAAGTATTAAATTGCATCAGAATAGGACTGGATCCATGGGGCCTCGATGCCATGGTGATTATCTAATTGTATTAATCACTGGGTAATCAGGAACCTTGCTATGGTTCATTCATTTTTTGAATATGTATTACAAAACTTATTGACAATAGACAAGGTCTGCCACTACTTGTTTGTTCACATGTATTTATTTATACAGAATCAAATGATTTGAAACTGGGGTTATTACAGTCTCTCCTCCTTTAAAATGCTTCCCACAAGCATTTGATGTTGTTCCCTTGTAAGACAATTCTTATTGTTGAGGCATTTTCTAGTTCCACCATCTTTCTTCTTGAAAACTATGATTGGTTTAGGCGGTTGGTTATTCCAATTACCAAACTTCCTTATGACTTTTTGGAGAGGGAAGGATGTTATGGTACTGATGAAAGTTTTGTGGAATGTAAACGATTTCGGTTTCTGGATTGCCTTCTACTGGTTGTGACTGTTTGGTACATCCTTGTTTAGCAATCCGCGTAGGGTGTATTTTTCGGTCTTGCATCTTGAAGTCAAACGTCAAGTTCTGAAAATTTTGTTTAAAGCCACTGATCTGTTTCATTCACCAATGCTGAGAATTATGTCGATGTTATCAAGCTTAATTATGTTAAAGTGGTAACTATAAGAATAGTCTGCCATGGTGATTGTGAGCTTGGGAATTATGGTGTTGAATACACTGTGCTTCCATTGGTCCTCTTAATCTTAATAACTTCCTGTTCATGACTTGGTATGTCATGTGAAATCACTAAGATTTGATTAATGATGTTATGGGAGGAGTCACTATCCAAGGGGATGTTTATACTTTTCCCTTGTAGGCTGCCTCTTACTTGAAAGCTGTTTTAAAGAGATCCTTTCATGGTGGCTAAGGTCCCACTTTTCTTTGGACCCAAGGGTGGTTTGCTGTTTGTATTATGGTCACTATCATCACTATTGATAATGTCTTCCTCATCCTCACTATTGGGACTTCATTCAATATTATGGATTTGTTCTTCCAACGAGCATAAGTGTCAAGAAACTAATATCTCCTTGGATGAAAGTTTGCTTTTGGTTAATCTTGGCTCCATATCTCGTGCCTTTTTGACGGCTGTTTGTAGGGAGTTAGGATTGAGTGCCTTGACCCAACCTTTTAGTGGATCCAATAAGTCATCCACAAAGAGAACAACCAAGTGTCTTTCTGATATGTTGGTGACAAGAACTAAAAATCTTTGAAATTCCATGTACTCCTCAACTGAACCCCTCTATATGACTTGAGTTAGTTCATTGAAATGCATCTCAGGGTCTCTATTATGAAACATTTCTATCAATCTTTGCATAAACTCTATATAGGAAGTAATTTTTGAATGTCCCACAGTAACCATCCCATGATACCACCATTCATGGGCTATCCCATCCGAGAGGAGTGCCTCATAAATGCATATCAGAAAATCCTATAATGCATAGAAGAATGAATACACACAAAAATGGGCACTTTATAGGTGTGGAATTGGACACACTTAAGCAGTGCATACAATTTATGATGCTACAAGGAGGAATTTTATGAGGTAATCATCATGAGAGGGGCTCTCATTGCTGTAATGCTACATGATATTTTCTATCTTTTGAATATTGTAATGTGCCCTATTGGGACCTTACTCCATTTTGCTCTAGAATTCCCAAATAAGGTATGAAGTAGATTTAGGAATGTGACTTGCCATCTTTATATCTTGATTTAGAGCCTACAACTAGGTTAGTTATCATTATGAAAGATGAAGAAACATTTAACCAATAAATCTGTATAGAGAATTCTAATCATTATTGTAATTTACATATGCGCAGGTACACCTTGTCCCTATAACAGTGACAGTGTGTCCTTACATGAATCAATAGTCTATATAATATTTTGAAAATGGCTACAGTTATTCTCATTATTCTTGCTTTATTTTTCATCTCACTTTTCGAGTTGACAACTTTGAAGGCCCATTCATCTAGCTTAAAAATAATCATAGGAACAGATTTACAAGCTAATTGTAACTGAATGGCTACTTCAACGGTGGGCATGATCATTTTTTGTGTATAAATGTAACCTAGAAAGGCAGTTTTTGTGTATAGATGTCCATATTCTGTATAATCTGAATCGTTGCTGAATGATTATCCAATGATTTCAGGATTGGCAGAATCTCTATTTTCTGCACACCAAGATGAGTATCCAGAACAGGAACAAGCTTCTCTAAACCAACTATTTCAAGCCAAGGTCTTTGTGTAAATATATTAGATTTGATTCTGAAGTTTCTTTTTTTTTTTCTATAAGATGGATTTCAATAAAGAGTGCAAGGAATCAGAACACATTTTTTTTCTTTTCAGATGGTAGAGTTGCGTTCTGGAGCACAATCATTGCCTGAAGTTTCTGGTACACTTTCCCGGGGAAAAACATCTGCTGCATTTGCACACCAACAGATGTCAGTAAGTGTTGTTACTGAGTTTGTCCGCTGGAACGAAGAGGCAGTTGCTCGGTGCACTTTGCTATCTCCTCAGGTAAAGGAAAGTGGGTAATCAATTTGCTTATGGCGTTGTGAATTGGTTCTTGAGTTAGCACATTACATCTTCCTTCTGTAAAGGAACTGGGTAATCAACTTTCTTATGGTGTAGCAAATTTTTTCTCTAGGCTGTACATTAAATAATAAATATTATTTCAAACATATGTTGTGTTGCTACTGTGTTGGAATTCAATTTAATTGATTTTACAGTTTATTTTTCTAGACCACTGGCTGTCTTTGAGCTGTTTAGTTTTACTAAGATTATATATATTGATATAGAAATGCATTGTTACTAATATTTCATCATTTAGACAAGAGGAAGAAACTTCTTGAAAATATTTTTTCTGCACTTTTGAGTTTAAATATGCACAGGCATTGGAGTAGAAACATGGCTAGTTTGACATAGTAGTATATATCCTTAATATAAAAATATAGATACGGGTAATCCACCAATCACTAACATTATCTCTCTTTTCTTTAATGTTACCTTTTTTTTCCACTTTTTCTTTGCTTTAGGATTGTTGTCGGTAATTGTTCTCTTGTTTTGTTATTACAGTTTTCAGATGATACTAATGGGAGGGTAATGCAAATGTTTTGCATATGTACAATTTCATTATCTATCCTGAAATATGGTTTGTTGTCTGTGGCTTGAATCTGAGGAGTTTTGGTGGACAACAGAAAGATTGAGAATGAATTTATTTGGAGGGAGGGTATGCAACACAGGTACAGTAGAAAAATCCAGGTGCATGGTTAAGAGAGTTGAATGTCAGTACAGATATATAACCAGTCTATATCTCATCTATGTCAAGAGCATGATATTGCTTATAAAACTGTACAATTCTTCTTTATTTGATGCTGGAATTCCAACTAAGCTCTGAGTAAATATTTCTTATTTGACAGTGGAATTCCTTACAATCAGGGGTCAAATTGTTGTGAACTTTTGGGATCTTTTTTGGATAATTTGTCAATCTTATTTTCCAGAGAGGAACTACTATGAAATAATCTGGGTGCAAGGTTAAGAGAGTTAAATGTGACAGAAGATATATAACCAATCTATTTCTCTTCTATAACATGATTGTGATATTTCTTATTGTTAATTCTGTAACTTGTAATCCTACTGATCTGATAAAAGATTGGTCTGATCTGTTCTTAGATGATATAGATTGATCAAATGTCCTTGCTTTATCCTCCTTATGATATTGGTGTCTATCCTTAAAATGCTAGTTTAGATTTAAGCTAAAACTTCTTTGTGTTAGTGTTAATTAAAGTTGTTGTTTTAATGAAAAGGTTGCTGACTTGTAGGGATAAATTAAAGGATGTTTTGGAAGGGACATGTCCCTTGTAAGGACATGTCCCTAGGTCTCTCTATTTATAGTGGATATTGTTGAAGTCTAAGAGCACACAAGAACAAATGTAAGTCTGCTCCTTTGTCAATACTGCCCACATACGACTTGCAGAATAGAAAACAGTTTTTAGAATATATTTCTAATTTAATTCAAGACAATAACTTGATGTTATTTATAGAAAGCTACAGGGAGAGGAAGAAGATAGAATCTAATCTTTGATTCAGTTATAGAATTTGTAGAAACTTTACATGGTATCAGAGCTCTAGTAGTCGAACCTAGGCTTTGCAAAATTCAGTAATCAGACTTTATATATACCTAGCATCTATCTCCTATCTTCAATGGCATACACAATCAGAACCGAGGACAGGTTTGATGGGAAAGAACACATTGATGCCTGGAAATTGAGAATCATGATGATTCTTGAAGAAAATGACGTGAAACAATTTGTTGATAGAGCATCCAAATAACCTAGTATTGAACCTCATAAAACTATATGGAGTAAAGGAAATAGAAAAGCCATTCAAATCATATTAGATGGAGTAAAGAATGATATTGTACCTATGCTAACAAAACATCAGACAACATTTGATATGATGAATGCATTACTAAATGCATATGAGGTCAACAATGCAACTAGGGTTCTCGCATTGAAAAGGCAACTAAATCACATACAAATAAAGAAAGGAGAATCAATGAATTCTTATTTCCTAAGGGTTGCCGTGATTAGAGATGAATTGTCAAGTATAGGTACCATTATTAGTGACATAGAACTAACATTGATGGCTATAGATAGATTATTAGATTCGTGAGAAACTTTTGCACAAGGATAATTGCCAGAGATAAACTTTTTGACTTCAACAGACTTAAGGGGGATTGTCTTCAAGAAGAATCCAAAAAATTAAAGAAAGGAGGGAAACTGAAAACAGAAGATGAAGAATTTCATCTTCTTAATACAAACTCCTATAAGGGAAAGAAGACACATTTCAAGAAGAAAAAGGGAAATCAAAAGAATGGAAAACCCAAGAAAGATCTATCCAAGATAAAATGTTTTAGATGTGAAAAGTTTGGACACTACAGATCTAATTGTCCTGAGAATTCTAAACAACAAGCAAACTGCACAAATGTTACTAGGGAAGAAGATAACAATGATCCCAAGAATCGTGTATTGTATTCGTCACTATCAAATGAAATCTCAAGTAAAGCATGTGTAATTGATAGTGGATCTTCTAGGCATATAACATGATACAAAGAAGCACTAGACTCTATATCTGAAAAGGTTAATGGCGAAGTGACCATTGGTGATAATTCAGCACATTCTCTTCTATCGAAGGAATTGGAAATTGCACCTTGAACCTGAAATCAAGAAATTCTTTTCTTCTCAAAGGTGTACTCTATGTACTAGGAATAAAAGGAAATCTAATCTCAATTACAAAACTTGATGATGATGGGCATAATGTTGCATTCGTGGACGGTAAAGTAATAACTTGGGCAAAGAACTCCTCAATTAAGAAAGTGAAGTTAATTGGTCAGAGATAATGATATTTGTATGAATTAAATTCAGAATCTAGTCGACCTATTCAAGCCTTAATTGATGAAGCTGCAGAAATAAATGAAATATGGCACAGAAGATTAGGGCATCTAAATTTCAAAACCTTATCAACTATGAAGAAGATGGTTACTGGTCTACCTAAACTAAATAAAGACTACTCAAGCATATGTAAAGGGTGTGCATTAGGTAAGAACACCAAAACTCCATTTCATGATAGCACTAGAAAAACAAATAATAATTTGGAATTAATTCATTCAGATTTATGTGGACCTATGTTTGTTCTTTCTTTTGGAGGATTCTGGTACTATATTTTGTTCATAGATGACTTCTCTAGGAAAACATGGATTTATTTCTTAAAGTGCAAAGAATTAGAAGAAATCCTAAAGAGATTTAAAGAATTCAAAACATTAGCTGAAAACTTATCAGGACATAAAATTATTACTCTTAGAACTGATAATGGAGGAGAATACACCTCAGATTTGTTTAAAAGGTTTTGTAAAGAAACGAGAATTAAGAGGGAGTACATTGTTCCTTATAATCCAGAACAAAATGAGGTAGTAGAAAAAAAGAATAGAATAATTATAGAAGCTGCTAGAGCTATGATATTTGGTCAAAATTTAGAATATTATCTTTGGGCGAAAGCCTCTTGTACTGCTGTCTATATTCAAAACAAAAGCCCTCACTTTTACCTTAGAGATAAAACTCCTGAAGAAGTCTTTACGAAGGTTAAACCCAATATAAGTCATCTTAGGATTTTTGGGTGCCCCATATATATCCATGTTCCAAAAGAAGAGAGAACCAAGTTAGAATCCTCTAGGAGGAAAGGTATTTTTGTAGGGTAGAATGAAACATCTAAGGCAGATAGGATTTTCATACCTGGACAAAAAAGTATTGAACTTAGTAGGGATGTAAATTTTTGAAGAAGATCTAGCATTCTAGAGAGCCCTAAGTTCTGAAGAACCTTCTCCTCTACCTAGTTTTGAAAGAAATACTAAGTCTGGGTCTCAGAGGGAGAACTTTGAAGAAATTAAAGATGAAATTCAAAATCTAAATCTTGGAGAAACTCAAAATTCAAAGAAAGGACCACTTTGGATCATTAAATTAGTTGAGGAAGCACAAGACTTTGCTGCACCTTCTGGAATAGTCAAAGAAAGCAAAAGACCTAAAAGATTTTCTAGTTATACAATAAACATGAATGATTTGTCCAAAACAGAACCAACTAATCTTTCAGGTGCTATTAAACATACAGCTTGGAAAGAAGCTATGATGGAAGAATATCAATCTATTATGAAGGATGATGTTTGGGAAATTGTTCCAAGACCTAAAAGAAAATCTGTTGTTTCTTCCAAGTGGATATTTAAAATAAAGCATGTTGCTGATGGTAGCATTGATAAGTTTAAAGCTAGATTTGTAGCCATAGTATTCTCTTAGAAAGAAGGGATTGATTATGAAGAAACCTTTGCTTTTGTTGCCAGATATACCTCTGTAAGAGCAGTCCTAGCAATTGCAGCATCGAAGGAATGGAAAGTACATCATATGGATGTAAAAACAACTTTCCTAAATGGAAAGATTACAAAAGAAGTATATTTGAAGCAACCTGCAGGATTTGAAACTCATGATCTTAACGTTTTTGTTTGTAGGCTCAAGAAAACTCTCTATGGGCTTAAATAGGCTCCAAGGGCTTGGTATGAAAGAATTGATAAGTATCTCATCGACTTAGGATTTTCCAGGAATAAAGCCGATACAAATTTATATTATAAAAGAGATAAAGATGATACTATAATTTTGATACTGTATGTTGATGACTTACTAATAACAGGTGATGATCATCTTATAGATCAATGCAAGAAATATCTAATTAGAGAATTCGAGATGAAAGACTTGGGACTCCTTCATTACTTCCTAGGATTGGAAGTATGGCAGAATTCTGACAGTATCATACTTAATCAAGGGAAGTATACATCAGATATTTTGAAGAGATTTGGAATGTGGAATTGCAAGTCTATGTCTTCTCCTATGGAGACTAATCTACATAAACTTAAAGAAGAAGTAGCAGAATCGCCTACCATAGATTCCACTCTCTACAGATAGATGATTGGATCCCTAATGTACTTAGTAAATACAAGACCTGATATTTTCTATGCTGTTAATGCCTTAAGCCAGTTTATGTGTGAGCCAAAGGAGATTCACCTAGTTGTAGTTAAACACACTATGAGATACTTACAAAGCACTCTTAATTTTGGGCTCAAATATGAGAAAGTTGATTTAGATTTGTATGGATTCACCGACTCAGGTTGGGGTGGAAGTGTTAAAGACAAAAAAAGTACTTCAGGATGTCGTTTTAGTTTAGGATCAACAATGATATCTTGGATATGCAGAAAGTAGTCCTTAGTAGCTCAAAGCTCCACAGAAATCGAATACATTGCAACAGCAATGGCCTCTCGAGAAGCAGTTTCGCTAAGGAAGTTACTTGTGGAATTATTTGGGCAAGCCATGAGTCCTACAATTATTCATTGTGATAATCAAAGTTCCATCAAGCTTTCGGTGAATCTAGTCTTTCATGACAAGTCCAAGCATATTGAAATTCCTTACCATTATGTAAGAGATATGGTAGACAGGAATACTATAAAATTAGAATACATTTTCACTGCAAATCAGACAACAGACATGCTCACCAAACTTCTATCTAGAGTGAAGATAGATCACTTTAGGAGAAGACTTGGTATGGTTGAATTATAATCCATTTGTATTCTTTAAATTATTAATAAAATAATTTTATTGTTAGGCTATTGACTGTAATGGGCTCCACCATTTGTATTCATTATTTAAGAGATGACGATCTCTAAGATAATGAACACTTGTATAAAAGACATTATGAGAGATGACAATCTGTTAGATAATGTACTAAACAATAGAGTTGTATTGTAAGATCTAGATGAGTTCAATATCATATTGTGATGTAGACATTGCTATGTCTACAAGTCACAATTTGGATAAAGGAAGAATTTTATTATTCTTCAGGGTTTATCCTGTGTTCTGGTAGATCTTAACTCAGGATCATGTTGTGATATAGGAATACCAATATCTGAGTCACAACTTGGATAGATGAAGAACTTAAATTATTCTTCAGATTTATCCTATATATTGTTATCACTAGTAGCAGTGATTTGTCATATCACAGGTTTAGTAATATGATATTGTATCATGTGTTGTATGATACCACATGATAAAAAGATTCAGATAGATATAGAGTATCAATTCTTGCTTGTTCATCTTTATTGACGTTGCTAGATATGACATCTCTCAGTATGATTATCATGTTAAGAGGGAGTGTTAATTCTGTAACTTGTAATGCTACTGATCTGATAATAGATCATTTTGATCTATTCTTAGATGATATAGATTGATCAAATGTCCTTGCTTTATCCTCCTTATGATATCGGCGTCTATCCTTAAAATGCTAGTTTAGATTTAAACTAAAACTCCTTTGTGTTAGTGTTAATTGAAAAGGTTGCCGACTTGTAGGGATAAAATTAAAGGATGTTTTGGAAGGGACATGTCTCTTGTAAGGACATGTCCCTAGGTCTCTCTGTTTATAGTGGGTATGGTCGAAGTCTAAGAGCATACAAGAACAAATATAAGTCTGCTCCTTAGTCAATACTGCCCACATACGACTTGCAGAACAGAAGACAGTTTTCAGAATATATTTCTAATTTAATTCAAGACAATAACTTGAAGTTATTCATAGCAAGCTACAAGGAGAGGAAGAAGATAGAATCTAATCTCTGATGCAGTCATAGAATTTGCAGAAACTTTACACTTTTAAATCTATTCGATTAGAATACACAATCAATTTGCACTTAACTAGCTAAAGTCTAGATTTCTATGTAACTAAGTGATACTTAAAACTTTTATTTTGACCCGACTTACCTTCAAAAGCTCTGGTTTTGCAAATGATTTTAATATGCCTTGTGATATGTGGTGGCTGGCCATTAATATTTGGATCTTCTCAGCCTTTCCATACAACTCTTTGATCTAATTAAGGTGTCCAAAAGATGTGTGAATAGTGTTTCCCAAAACCTCAAAGCTCTATAATGCTTTTTGTTGTCTTATATGACTTGAACGTCATGTTGTCCCACATCCTCAATGGGATGATGAGTGTAATATCCCCATTTTAAGCAGTATTGATTTGTGAACAAGAAGCCAATTTCTAAGAGTTGTCAAGGGTAATTGTTGTGGTGAGGAGAACTCTAAGCTTCCTAGAGTGTTTAGCATGGTTAGGCAATGACTTTGGTTCTTGGTAGTGAGTTCAATTGGCCTTGGTGAGTCTTGTAATTCTTTTAGGAACAATTTCTAAACTTTTGGGAGTTTTTCAAACTTCTTGGACGAGTATACCTTTTTTATTAAGTCACCATTTGCCTCTGATCATTGTACCACACATTAAGTATGATTTTGGTATGATCAGAATATGTTTTCTATGTCATTTTAGTGCTTTCCATAACTTGGGTAATCTATTGAATGGTTGGTTGGTTATCCACTTAATTTGTCTAACAAAATATTAAATATGAGAACTTATTGTAATAGCCAATTTTAAAGGTGTTAAGTTGTTTTTTTTAGTTCGACACCTAAGGAAATGGGCCTTTTTGCATATTGAAATATTACTAATTTTTCTAAAAGGTTATTTTGAAGAATGGTAGGATTATTATTTCAAAATTATGAATCTCCCTGTGTAGAAGGCTATAAAAGGAGGATGTGGGCACATTTGTGAAGATAGATTTGATAGTGTTGTGTTTTTAGGTATTGTAGATAATCTAAGTTCTTCCAAAGGTTCTTGAGGATGAAAATCCTCTTGGAGTAGTTGGTTTTAAGGACAAAAAACCCCCTAGCTAGTTGGTATGGTTTCATACAAAGACCACCATTGTGCTATAAGTTGATGCTTCAATTTGGGTTACAGATATGAAGATCTTTGCAGTCGTCTGAGATGCTAACGTTTGGAGGTTGTTTTCATGTTTTAAAGTTTGCTAGAGTTATTATTGTAGTGAGTTATAATTTGTATCAAAATGAGCACAAAATTATGTAAAAATATAATTAAGGAAGGCCTTTGATCATCTCTTGAACCAAAGGAACGCCAACCAATCCTACGTCTGTGTCTACTGTAGTCTCGGCCTCATTATTCTGAGATGGCTCCTCTGGCTCTACATCTCATCGTGTTGTTGGGCTCTCCTTGTACATGCATGTCTTGCGATGCCGGATATGCAAGACACTATGTACAATAACTAGCTTCTGTGCTCTCTTAGAGGTAAGTCTGTTCCTCTTAATAAAGTGGATGAAGGTATAAGTAGACCAGTTCTTCTCTACAACTAGAGTACTAGAAACCTAAGATAGCAATTGAATTGCTTGTGTGGTAATCTTTGACCTTTGTAATCGATGACATTTCTGCCACAAAATAAAATTCTTCTGTGCCATAGTTTTGATATCCATCTTTGCCACATTCGAGTAACCTGTAACATAGCAAAATTCATCATGAACTAGAACCATTGAACATTCAACACAGTAACATAATGTCATAAACTACCCAATAGTTAAACTAAAGTTACTAAACTCTAAGTATTAAATAAAAATTATTGAATTACTAATAACTTGTAAGAGTGGGGAATTCTATCCACTCAAAAGTGAATCTCGCCATTAATATCATCATCATACATCTTAGCAATGTACCTAAAGAACCCTACCTTCACTTCATTATCTTGAAGTGGTGTAACTCTATGTTGCCCCACTTTTCACCTTGTAACCATTCTGCAAAGTGGGAAAATTTTGTGTCTTAGTAGAGTCTAGGTAGGTCAGAGTCTGGTTTTAAGTCCTTTTAGGTGGAATGAGTCTTCATCGGATTTTTCATCTTTCCCTTCCCCACATTTCATAGTCAGGTGGTTTTCCTTTATGTTGTGAGTCTTACGGGTAACTTAGTACCTAATCCGATGGAGATTCCTGCAACATGCAAAGATTCTTCACAAAGTTGAGTTTGCTTGCAACTTATCATACTCTTCATTAAAAGAAGAAACTTGTAGAAAATTGGACTTTGCCTTCTCCTTAGTGGGTTTTCAACCCACGAAGGCAATTTCCCACGAAGAGCACCAAATGATGCATGTGAACTACAATAAGAGGAAGATAAAGTGCCTTATAAGGATTCCTGTTTCCTTTATGATTATCTTCCTTAAGAAGTATTAAAGATTCATCACAACTCTTAAAATCCTCTTTGGCAGAAAAATGAAAATTGACTTCTCCTCGGCTGGTTTTCAATCCATGAAGTCCGTTTTCCGCAAAAGGCAATTTTAAAGGAAATAAACAAAAAATGGGCCCCTAACAAAGTTTCATACTCCTTATGGACATTTCCAAACTTAGAGGAAGAAATAAGTTAAAAGGTAAAGGTGAAAAAGAGGCCTGGGCGGAGAATCGAAAATCGTCTTCTCGTCGATCGGTTTTCAACCCATGAGGACGACTTTTCGCATTTAAAAGAAAATCAAGTTTATAAGTGAATTGGACCCACATTTCGCATGCAAAATATTTCAAGAAGATAATGGAAACAATCCAATCATTGCGAGAAAGATCTATTAGGCAGAATTTGATTTGGCGGATATTTTCTTACGAAGTACTCTGTTCATAACTTCCCGAAACTTAAAGGGAAATGGGAAAGTAAGTGTGAAAGGATGGAAAGTTTCCACAGTGAAAAGATACTGAGTTATCTGTTAAGATCCTCGCATTTATTGTTTAAACGGATTTATCCTTTAATTCATTTGTGTGGCGCAAATCTTGAAGATCAACAGGTGAATTGAGACTCCTATATAGATGGAAACATAAACAGTTATTCAAACTACCACTCTTTCTTGAACTGTTATTTTGGTAATTTGCACAACTTTTTCAAATAGCCCGTGTTTGTGAATTCGCTATCTTGTGCTTCTTCTAGATTCAAAATTGAATTCATTTTATTCTCCGACAAAATGGCAACCACGTTTGCGGGTTTTGATGGGCTGAATGGAATCAAGTCTACACTGCAAAATTTCACGGATACTTCACTCCATTTTTATGATATGCAAGATTTTCAAAAGAGGGTGAAATCGGAGCCAATTCATCCCATAACTGAGAAGCTCCGAGGATGTGGGCTAGTGGAAGCAACAGGTTTCTTGGTGGTGGTCCAAGCTCTGGACTTGATCTATGAATGCATAAATTACTACAATCCAGATACTAGGTAGATTGTATTGCCTGACGATACGGTATTTATCTCCATTGATAGACAAACAGTAGTGAATTGTCTACGAATTCCAGAGCGAGAGAAGTTTTTAGACTTGACAATTGGTGGAGTTGTCTCTAAGTTTTGTGCAAAGAAGATGGTCTGGAGAAAGGAGATTATGCAAACATGGTTTCAAAAGCCGCGGAGCGCCAAGAGTAAGGTCCCTAAGACCCTTTTTGGTACTAATCTCAAGCCCAAGATTGTAGACATTCTGGTTCTCTTGCATAGACTAAAAGGTGAGGTAGAAGCTCTAAATTTCGTTGAACAATATTTCTTTTTGGTACAAGTTATATGTTTAGATACTCAATATATTGATTGGGCTCATGAGGTAAGTGAGAATCTGTCCAGTGCTCTCAGCGCCGCGAAGTTCTACAACACCTTCTATATGTTTTCTTTTTTGATTTACATGCTAGCTTCTCTACAGTTATGGGCCTCCGAAGGGTAGAAAATTTCCCTAATGATGTGAAGTCTTATGAATTCTACCCATGTTTGCAGTTGGAAAACAATTATGCTGAATATATAAGAGTTAATGATGTGTTTACAATGAGAATTTGCAAGGAGCTTCAAGGATGCTCGGAGAGGAGATTCAGTCCAGAGGCAATGGCCACTATTAGTCAGTTTGGGAGCTATTTTATCCAGTTATCATCTTTCTCTTATTTACGTCTTGCAACTTTCGATGGATTCCCCTTGAAGCTGCCGAGGTACTTGAGCGACATGATAGTGCTAATCGAGATAGTGAGGCAAGCCATCCAAGTGAACATGCTGAGCGAGAGTTTGAAGAAAAAGGGATACGAGTTCCCTATGAAGGTGGGAGCTTTTAATTGTGAGTCCCATTCTGACGCAAAGAACATGCTGAAGGCCTTCGAGATGAAATACAGATTGGAAATGTACGAGGTCTTAAGACCCATGTTTGACCCAAATGGGTATGCACGGTAAGTGTTGCAGATTGGGAGTGTGATCAAGCACATCACCATGGTCAAAGACTACTGGGCGGATTGTAAAGATGAATTTGAAAGTCGAGACCGTGCTTTTGCCAGATTAACAGTGGATCAAGTTAAAATGTATCAAGTCAACCTTAATGTTGAAGGAATTGAAGATGATGGGTAGAATATGTATAGTAATACATATTTGACAAAGATAAGAAATGCCCCTATCAGTTCAGAGCCCTATCAAGATGCTGGCGATGATTTAGATATTACGATGGCTCGAATTGTTAAAAGGACTGGGAAGTGGGTAGAGTGGACTACAGCGAGAAGAAGCCGAAGTAAGAGCACCCCCACTGAAGCTCCTTCAACATCTACTCCTCCCTCACAAGCTGGCACATCAGGTGTGACCCTGACCATCACTCAAGGACCAGCTCAACCGACAGGCGGAGATGATCAACCTCTGGATAAGAACATTCGTTTGACAAAAACTTGTCAAGATGGCTCTTCTTCAGTGATTGGTACTCAATCGAAAGCTGAGAAGAAAGTAGAGGAACCCAAAGACAACATTGTTACTCCAGTTCCTTCACCTCATGGTAGTCCTGTTCCAACCACGAGTGCTACACTTCTCCAGCCAAGTAGCCCTCAAGTGCAAGTAGTCGATTTGGGAGATGGAGGAAGCAGTGATAGTGAGTCCATCGAGTCAGAGGAAGCGGCTAAGAAGACTGCAGAAACAGAGAAAGGCCAAGAGTCTTCAAAGCTTGTCTCTCAAGCTCAAAAGAATCCATTCTCCTCGACCATGAAAGCAATTACTTCGGTTAAGAGGAAAATGTTTAGTATAGATTCACTCGGGATAACTTCTAAGGTGATAGGCACTAATGGTTGGAGGACACTCTGGAGAGAAAGAGAAAGAGGAAGGATGAAGGTGCTCCCAATAAGGACACCTTATCTCTTGCAGTTCGTGTTGGATCTGCATTGAGTAAGGTCAAGAAGCAGAAGACCTTGTCTATCCTGGGATAAGATCCAGAAATAGGACACCTAACAATGGAGATTGCAAAACCCACCAAATATGGGAGAATTGAAGATATATATGTTTGCCAATTATTTTACTCTGCATTCAATAGATCTTGGGGAAGCCAGACATGACACCAAGGTCGGCTTGTGGAAGTCGACAAATGAGGTGATCGAAGGACAGTTGGAGAGCCTCAAATTGTCAAAGGTTAGGATGAAGGTGGAGATAGAAGAGTTGAACAGATTTATTAGACAATTGGTCACTTCGTTGGCGAGTATCACTGGAATGCCCATGACTAGTAATCCTACTGCAGCTAAGGTTCATGCACTTATCTCTCAGCTTCAGGAAGATAGGCATTTTGGCTAGATTGGTAAAGAATGGAGTGACAAGCTTAAATTAGAAGGACTCTCCATTATAGAACAAATCGAAAATGTTATCTTAAGACTAGAAACAGAGAAAGATAACATTATCTCTAATAGAAATACCCTGGCCGCGGAGAGGACTAGAAGTGATGATTGTGTATCCTTGTTGAGGATGATTATTCAAATGAAATCAAAGGAAGCTGTCGAAGCTAAATTCTTGCCCAAAGGAGATGAGCCTCTGTTTGAATGGTTGCAAAGCATGCAGTTCAAGTCAGAAATGATCTTGGAGGTAGAGAAAGGTCTAAAGGAGACTGAAGAGAAGGTAAAGAAAGATCAAGATAGAGATTATGAACTTCTAAAAGGACTACACACAGATTCACAGACTAGTGGGCAAGGAAAAGAAGTAATTGGAGTCACTGTCATGCAAAACAATTTCTCCAATTTTATAGATAGCCTGACAAGCATATCTTCAGGGCATTAGAACAGAGTGTCCAAGCTTCAGAAACTTGGCAGATGCATACATGTAGCCATGGAGGAATTGCAAGATAGACTAAATGCCATCAAAGATTTGGCTAGGGAACACTCCAGATGGCTCTTGAGATATACTAATGTGCATGTACAGAGACATGAAGAGCTGATTCCGATTATTGTTGCCACCAAGGCCTATAGGGAAAAAGTAGAGAAAGGAAAGAAGGCGAAGTGATTCATATTCCGCCCTTTCCATTTTCATTTTGTAATCTTTGTAATAGACAGCCTGGCTCTTTGCCATTTGTTAGTTTTGAGAAGATGAGCCGATTAAACTTCCTGTGTAACGGTCATCTCGAAATCCTATATGTATGATAATGAAAGATAAATAAAAGGTCGGCAAATTTTTGGTATGAAAGACTTGAGGTTGCAGAGTCAATTGAATGGTATTTTTGTATCAATCATTTTCTATTCCATTGGAAATAGTTGTTATTAGCTTGTTGTTTCTCTTTAACTGGAATTGAAGCGAGGAATAAACATAGTTTTACTTCCCCTGTTTTAATACAGTGAGTTGAACGTGATAGGAATTGTCACTTTAAATTCAAAGAGATTCATTAGATTTTTCATTCAATATAATCTTCTCCACTAATTAGTTCCTAGATAGATCAATTAATCTCAGTGCATATTAGTTATGAATTCATAATATGTGTGAATTCGTTAGATTTGAATAACTCTCAATGCATTGATTTCCGCCCAAGTTGAATTCCGTATGGATTTGACTTAGGTTTCCCTCTCCTGTTCTCTAGTTAAGAACATATCATGTTTTAGATTTAGGAATAAACAAAATTCATTGCAAATTCATAATAGAGAGCTGTACCTAACAATTCAGAGGAAAGTAAATCTTCAAGAAGTCATTTTCCAAACTGTTGTAAATAGGATTTGTTCATTAATTAGGGCATTTGTGAGTCAGAACTGGAAAGAACAAATCTATTTACCAACACTCTATTAGGCCTAGCCATGTACTACTTAGGACTCAATACATAGGTAGCCATGTGCAAGGGAGTTTTTAGCTTCTCTCATTTGTACCAAATGATTGGCTTAATGTGCTCATTGTAGAATGTTAAAGTAGGGACCCCTTGCACAATGACCTTCATCTGGCCAAGTATAGGATCGATGCACTCATACAC